>VXAC01005861.1:678526-702486 GCA_013399225.1 Rhipidura dahli | reverse complement strand
CTGGGGGCAGCTCCCAGCTCCATTCCAGGTGTGTATAGGCGCCTTCCCCAACGCCGCTGCCGGCGGGCGCGGGTGGCCGCGCTCGGTCAGGAGCTTTGCTTTTACACTATGTCCAAAACCCTTCGGGCAGCAGCAGCAGCAGCAGCAGCAGCAGCACTGGTAGGATACACCTCAGAGGCAGTGAGACCAGAAATTAGCAGCACCTTCACAAGTGGATGACTTCCAAAATTCTCTGAAGGCAGGTTCAGGGGTTACTCCAGATTTACACCTGGGAGCAAGACTGGAGGCTGGCCCGGAGCCCCAGAGGCAGCAGTGCTTTTCTGGCTAAATGTTAATTGTGATAACGAGAAGCTCCAGGAGAAGAAGCCTGGTTTGCACAGCTGGTGCCACCACGGGAGCGCAGGGGTGGCCAGGTGGCCTCGGGGATGTTCTGCTGCCCATGGTTTTGGGGTCAGGCAGCTCCAAAAGCTGCGTGTGGGCAGGAGCCTCCTTCCCTACAGAGTGACACACCACGTTTAGCAGCAGTTACACCACTGTGCTGTTGCTCCCTGGAGAATCACGGAATGGTTCGGGTTGGAAGGCACCTTTAAAGCCCATCTAGTCCAGCTAGAACTGGGACACCTTCCACTGTGCCAGGTTGCATGAGCAGAGCAAGGTGTTGGTGACCTGAGCCTGTGTCCATTCTCAGAGCTGGTTTTCCGGGAGCAAAGGGGGAAGGCAAAGCTTGTGTGGCTGGCAGGGAGACACAGCCTTATCTAGGCTTGTCTTGCCTTTTCCAGCAGGGCAGTGGAGGTGTCCAGGGAGCTTCCCCGAGCCCAGCTCTCCTTGGCCTTAGTGTGACACCATTTCAGTGTTATTTGAGGAAAAGTGAATCAGACAATCTGCTGCTTTCAGGTGAACTCTCAACTTGCACTTTGCAGCCCCACAAACTGTGCCTGTACAGCTGAGAGCAGCTCAGAGCCAGGCACTGATCCCCCCTGCCTGATCCTGCTCCATCCCCTGTCCCACGGGTGGGCACTGATGGAGGAGCTGGGTAACAGGCCCCTGTGACAGCACTGAAAATATCTGGTTTCCCATCAAAACAGAGTGGGATTCATGGAAGAATTTTCACAGAACAAAGGGAGGAGGCACAAGAAGGCAGAGCAAAGGGGTGGGGAATACTGGAAATATCAGAGTCAGGCATGAAAACCCGCAGAGAGCTGGGAGAGGTTCCCTACCTGTGGAAAATGGGCCAGGATCAGCTGTGGATTTACCAACATGGTGTCCCCAGGCCCTCCTTTGTGTTCCCCTATTCCACAAGGCCTGGAATGGGGAAAGCCTGGGCTCTGTGGCCAGTTCCCTGCCTCTCCCAGTAGCCCTGCAGGTGATGGTGGCTACAGCACTACTTTGACTGTGTAGCAGCAGCCAGACCTCTAAAAGAGGTGGGAGGATAAGGCTGAGACCCAAATGCTGATCCTTAAATTCACAGAATGCTAGAATGGTTTGGGATGAAAGGGACCTTGGGGACGGTCTCATTCAACCCCCCTGCCAAGAGCAGGGTCACCTTCCACTAGACCAGGTTGTTGCTTTCCTGGGAGGAAATTCTGGTGTTGAGCAATGTGCCAACATCTGCACATTTGCCCCCAGTACAAACCCTTCATGGTCAGATGTGGTGAATCCTCTGCCCAGCTGCTGGGAAATGCCCCCCAGGAGCTCCCCCTTCTCTTGAGTGGCACAAAATGGTCACTTGTCCCTTGCATGTGACACCTTCCACACCTGGGCTGGGAGCTGTGGTGCCGAGCGGCCTTGAGCAGAGGGGTGGGATGGATTTGGGATGTGGGAGAGGGCAAGGCAAGAAGCAGCAGGGAACAGCTCATGGGCGAAACCCAAGGAGCAGGAGTGACCAGAGGAAGGCAGCGAGGCACGGCGCCCTGCGGGTGGCTGGGAAATTCCCGGTGCTCACTGAGAGCGCTCAGTTGTGATGTTGACACTCTGGGATGCAGGGAAAAGGCTGCAAGAGCTTTTTTCCAAAGGCTGGCTGAGGCAGAGAGCCCCTGCAAAGCCCAGGACATGCTTTCCTTGGGAAGGCAGCTGGAGTTTGGCCTGGAGCAGGTTCAGAAGGAAGTGGTGTAAAAATTCAGGGCAACGTTTAAGGTGGCGTTTCTGGTGGAGAGTTGTTAAGGCAGATACAGTCACAAAACTGCTTGTAAGTGAAGAGAAATTGGGTTTATTTAGGTGATTTAGAAGGAGTAATAACCCTTTGTGAGAGAGAGAAAACAGCAGGGGCTGGTGGAGCTGCTCTTACCTGTTACCGAGGTCGAGGGGCTGCAGAGCCACCGCGGGGACCCAGCAGAGCTGAGGAGTCCCACTGGCCCCGGGAAAGGGCTCAGGGACACAGGGGACTGGCTCATCCCTTGGCTCTGTGTCTGTCCCAGTTCTGCAGAGCTGAGCCAGTCCTGGTGGGAGCTGGAGAGCAGCCCAGTGCCCCTAAAAGACCAAGTCCCTTCCTTTCACGCACCAGTTGCTTTGTGCGTGTGTCCCACGGGACCGTGCTAACTGGGGCAGGGCTCCACTGGTGTGTGGCAGGTCAGGGCTGTCCCTGGAGCCTCCCCTGCCCTGTCCCAGCACTGGCAGCTGTCAGTCAACCCTGCTGCTGTCAGGGCTGATGCCACTGATGATCACAGGAGGGTTGGAAGGGACCCTAAAGGTCGTTTAGGCTGCTCAGGCTGTGCCTGCCCAGTGCACGGGCCACGCCTGCAGAGCAGATGCACAGCTGGCAGCCCCAGAGGGGCAGGAAAGGCTCCCCCCCATTTCCTCACACCTTTATGTTCTTACCCCAGGCCCCCATCAGGCACCCCAGCAGTCCCAGCACGTCCTCACCCACCCCGTTCTGCTGAAGGAAATCCCCTGGTAACACAGACCTGTGTCACATTCCCAGCTGCAAAGCCAGCCAGCAGCACCACGACCTCCCAGCACTGCCAGCTGGCTGGAAACACCAGGATCCTCCTTTTCCAGGGATCAGAACTGCTGTGGAAACCCTTAGGCTGTCTTGGTAGCAGGGGTGGGATCCCCCATCCTCATCCCAGAGAGGTGTCTGGTGGAGATCAGGGTGGGTTTGGACCCCCATTTCTGGTCTGACCACGGCACACCTGGCTCATCCCAGCTCTCCCAGCAGCACTGGGAATCATTCAGGTGGGAAAAGACCTCCAGGATCCCCAAGCTGGAGCATTAATGCCACATGGTGGCACTGAGAGCCCCAATCCCGTGACAGCCATTCCATCCTCAGTGCCTTTGCCTGACCACCTTTATTTGAGGCAGATTCACCTGCTTTTTGCTCAGGTGACCTTTGAAATCCAACAGAAGTGGCACCAATTCCTTGGCTGCCCTGGGCTGGTGCGGCTGGGACTGTAGCACACTAATTAACACTGTCTGTCTGCCCCACAGGCTCCGTGTTTGGTACACACGTGCCTATTTCTGTGCATTCTCCCCCAAAGTAGGCCAGGCTGCGTTACACAACCTGAGATGCTCAAACCCTCATGTGGGCTGATATAAAAGTGAATATTTAAATATTTTATCTAGCCTGGCAGACATTAAAAAATACAATCCAGGTCGCAGATGATTGAATTTTCTCCTCTCTCAGGAGTACCAGAATTGGGCTGAGGAGATTCTCCTCAACATTAAGGTGTCGTGTTCCCTGTTAAAATATAGCAGTGGCATTTCATTGCCAGCAGATAATCACGGAGTGCCAAACATTTAATGAGCCCAACCAGTCCCCTGAGAGTTCCTCTTTCCATTTCATCTGCTTCCCCCTACTTGCCAATTTATGGGCACGGATTAAAAACAATAAATGTGACCGTCAATGGAGAAGGAGGGGGGGAAATATCTGTAAAATATCCTGTGTGCATACAGCTGGGTTGGGCTGGAGTTGGGGGAATGAGCCCTTTTGGTTCTGCCTGGAGGAATTGATGCCAGGCTGTCATCCTTGAGGTCCATCAGGAGCCTCTTGGACATGCCAGGTGCATCTGAACAGGGGCATGGTGGGGACCACGGTGCCCGTGGCACCCCTGGGAGGCTGCACCAGGCGTGGAGGCTGCTCCTGCTCAGGTTTCTGCAGGTTGGTGGCCTTGCATTCAGCATCTCCCTGGCTGAGAGGAGGCACCACTGGAGCTGGCTGGTGATGCTGGGGGCTCTCAGAGGGTCACTGTCCTGAAGGACAAATGGATTGGGCACTTCCCAATTTCTAATTTTCCACCCTGGGAAGAGACCTAGAGAGGAGCAGTCATCCCATCCCACGAGAGCTCTGCTTTTGCAGCTGTTTCACCTTGGGAAGGTTTTTACTCCAGTGACCAACTTAAGGCTGAACTGGGCTTCTTCAGAGAGCTCTTTCCACAGAAGAGCCCTCAGATTTCCTCCCAGCAACTTTTCCATCTCTCTCTCTCCCTTTCCAGACACCCAACAGCCTGAACAGGAGCTTTGCAGACTCCCCCGAGCCTGAATTAACACCTCAGCTTTAATGATAAGTGCGAGTTTTTGCCTGGGGGGAGGCAGGTTGTAGCAGTGGGATGCTGACAAGGGGAGCACAGGCTGTCCCTTCCACTGAGATTCCTGTTTTTCCTGTAGCAGTAGCCATTTAGGGGTAAGGTTTTCTCAGCTGGAACGTCACTTTACAGATCAAAAAAAAAAAAGAAAAAAAAAAAGAAAAATTAAAAAAAAAAGCAAGGGCAAGGAGTCTGTCCTGAGGAGTTTACAGTCTACAGCAAAGACCATGTAACCTGCACTGCACTTTAGAAGCCTCAAATGCTCACTCACCCATGAACTGACCCTCCACTGGGCAGCAGCACCTCCAGGGCTGCTGTCCCTTCCTTAGGTGACCCCTGAGCAGTGCCACGACCACGTCCCCCCGCCGGGGCCAGCGCCGGGGCTCTCCTGCCCCCCACTCCCCCCTGCAGAAGTGCCTGAGCAGAGTCCAGCAGAGCCAAACCACACTGGGTTTGTGTCCCCGAGCTGGGTTTGTGTCCCTGAGCATCTCCCTGTGCCCTCGGGGTGGGCCTTTCCCAGCCCCCACACAGCTGTGCCCTCTGGGGTGACCATGAGCAGGGAGCACCTCTGCAGCCACCTGCTGACCCTCAGGGCTGCCCCAAGTTCACATGACAGCCCCTGGAAAATGTCCTCTTCCAGGCCCTTACAACCCAAACCCAGGCTTTGAAGTAGTTCAGTCTTTTTCAGAGTCAAATAGGGGGTTTTTCTGTGTGAATCTGATCTTTCTTGGACAAACCCCAGGCTTTCCAGGCTCACTCTCTCCAGCTCCACCTTCCCTGGGTGAAAATCGTGCCTGTATTTTGCTGGTGGAGGGAATGAAAAGAAAAAACCAACACGAAGCCCCCACTTGAGAACTTCAGGGAGGAGGTGTTTGCCCCAAACCCCACAGGCAGGGTGGGAGGAGGACAATAGGATGTCCCCAAGGCAGGACAGGCCCTGGTGGTGTCACCAGGATGAGGCAGAGCCTGCAGCAGGGGATGGGTTCTTGCTGAGGAAAACCCCCAGGCAAGAGCTGGATGGAAAATGCTCAGCCAGTGTCCCCTGAAGGCAGAGCTGATGTGGCATTACCCAAATTGATGTCTGAATTACAGACCGAGGGGACCCTGAGGCCACAGATGTCACCCATTGGTGCTTCACCCTCCCAGTAGGATCTTCCCACCTTCCAGAGGTGCCTGAAACCTCTCCCTCCTCCCAGGAGCAGCACTAAACCTCCCTCTGGTTGTGGTGAGCCCCAGTGTGAGCGAGAGGAGCCTTTCCCTGCCCACTTTCCCCACCATGGCAGTGCCAGGGGTCCAGGCTGGATTTTCAGCTCAGTGGCAATTCCAGCCCAGGGTTCTGTGTAAGGTGAAGAGCACAGAGAGGAGAAAACAAGGCAGAAAGCAGCCAGCCCAGCATTTTGGGTTGGCCATGCTCCCAGCAGCCTGCAGTGGGGAAACCTCAGGCAGAGGGCAGTGAGGAGGGTAAATCTCTTCTCCAGGTCAGGGTGGGACTGAGCTGTGGCAGAGAGGAGCTGAGCCAGGTCTCAGGGAAAGCTTTCTCCAGGTGAGGATGGAGAAACTCAGGTCAGAGAGGCTCTGAGACCTCAGGGAGGGCTTTGAGAAGCCAGAGAGAAGCTCGTGGCCACGCGTGCAGCCAGGGAGGGGTGGAGGTGCCCGCAGGGCATTTCTGGCCCCTTTGTAGCTCTGCCTCACCCCCTCCTTGGGGGTCTGTCCCCGTGAGTTACAGCCCAAAGCATCCCCCAGCAGCCAGGGCAGCTGCTTGTGCTCCCTCCTTGGGATCCTCCTTGATTCTCAAATCTGATAAAGATAAAAAGTGCTGCAGAGCACACACCTGAGAGGGAAGGATGAGAGCTCACAGCTGCTACTGCTGCATTTCAGTAGTTAAAAGGCAGCAGCTCCTCTGGACCATCCATGATCCACAGTGGGCTGTAGTGAATAAACCTTTAAGGTGGACAATTTAAAATTGACCCTTTGATTTGGGCTGGCTCAGTCGAGAAATCTAAAAATAAAATTATAAAAAAATTTCTAAAGTTAATTTTAAAATCTTTACATTAATTAAAAAAAAATAAAAAAAACAACCTAAAAACCACCCACAAAACTAAAAAGCAAACAAACAACTCACATGTGATTTTCAGAAGGATAAACTGTTCCCTTTCCTCCCCTCAGATCTCGAGGGAAGGTTGGGCACAGCAGCACTTCCCAGTCACTCTCAGCATTCAGGAGAGCCTTCTTCCTCCTCCTCCTCCTCCTCCTCCTCCTCCTCCTGCTGCTGCTGCTGCTGCCCCAGCCCAGGGCTGCTGGGACAATGCCAGCTGCTGCAGCAGGACAGGAGCCACCTCGTTCCAGTTTTCCATCCCCTTTCGAGCCAGCAGGAGAACAAACACCTCTGGGTGAGGGCAGGTGCTGCAGGGGAGTTATTTTGGGGGGAACTGATGACAGGTGAGGCTCATCTCCTGTGCTCTGCAGATCAAGGCACCTCAGACCCCCCAAACCCCCTGTGCACTACCCAAACTCTGAGCTCAGGAGACCCCCTGGAGCCCTGGGGCACCAGTCCTCCCAAAGCAGAGCATCAGAGAGCTGCCAGCTCCAGAGGGGAATTTCCAAAGCGGTTTTTTCCCCCCTTTGGGCACCGACTGATCACAGCCAGGCCTTGGGCTGCTCTCTGTGGAGGTTGTGGCTCCAGCTCTTCGTGCAGGGGTGGCACAGGGGGGGACAGGAACACCTCAGCATCAGCGGGGCCGCCCCAATGCTCCTGCAAGAAACTCCTTTTTGAATCACAGCAGAAGAATTACTGCATCTCCTTAGATTTGCCACCTGCTAGAAGGAGCTGGTGGGAGACAGGCTCCCATCAAGGGAGGGTCACCCTCTCCAGGCCTGGGTGGATTCCCCTTGTTGAGAAGCCAAGGTTAAGGGAGGAGATGTTTGCTGTCTGGTGGGGTTTTTAGCCGTGTGCACTTTAGTCAGTAGGTGAGTAGATGTTGCTGCCCGTCTCTATCTCCCCTACCCAGTTGCTACGTGTGAAACAAGTGTATTTCTCCCCGGTGTTGTGGGTTCTGCCTGTGGTGACACAAGGATGGGAAGGTGGGGATGATGCTGGGCGCAGCTCGAGCTTCCTCCTGTGCAGGGCAGAGAGGGAACCTGGAGCGATCCGAGGCACCGCTTGTAACTACATTTGTTCAAGAAATGTCATCTTAAACCCCAAACTGTTGACACTTTATGCATGTGCTAATTAAATTAAATAATTAAAAAAAAAAAAAAAAAGAAAAAAAAAGAAAAAAGGGGGTGGGGGGGAAATAAAAGAAAAAAATTAAAATTAATAAAGATTTTAAGAGGTTACAGTAGATTCGGGTTTGGCTTCATGTCTGCTTTGTGCTTTGCTGCGAGTTAATCAGCCCTGTGATGCTCCCTCCTCTGTTGGAGGCTGGGGCACAGAAGGAGCAGCAGAAAGCTGCGATCTCTCTAAAACCCTTCGTTGGGAGCATCAAACCCTCAAAGATCAGTTAATTCCCATGGGTATTTAATCCCTGACTGCCCGGGTGATGGGAGGGCAGCTTTGTCCGTGCTCAGAGGCTCCGAGCAGCAGGAGCTGTTCCTTCCCAACCCCTCTGTGCCTCCAGCAGTTCTTGTCCTCATCCAGCTCCTCCTGATCCCAGGGGAAACCCAGAGCCTGGGTGAGGGAAAGCAGAGGCCTGTTCTGGACTCAGAAATAAAGACACAGACACACAGAGCATGGCACATACCTGGGACAGGAGCCCAGATCTTCAAAGGTTTTAATTCACCCCCCCTCCCCCATATTTTTGGATATCCTCTTGACAAATCACTCCAACAGTTTTATTTACAGTAATAAAAATAAATTACTCTTACAGATGAATGTATAATATTATACACAATAGAGATACAGTGCAATAACAGCATTGATTTGTTTTCACTCGGTCATAAAGTGCATCGGAGGGGCTTGATTTAACCATAATTGAACGATAACTGTACATTTTCCTTTGAGATCAACTCTCCCAGTCAAGTTAAAAGGCTCGTGACAGCACCGACAGCAGAACAAGGCGCTGTCCTGATTGCTGTGGAACGGCCTCGTTCCTGGGGGGCCGGGTGGGATGGGAGGCAGGGAACGGGGATGGTTGGTTCCCATCCTGTCCGTCTGGGCTGCCCACAGCCGCTCCAGAAGCCTGGCCAGCGTGAGCTGGAGTCCAGAGCCCCAGGAGGCTGAGCACAGAGCCGGCTCTGGCTCCGGGGGAAGTTTCCTGCCGGGCTTTGCCACCAGAAACTCATCCCGTGGCCCCAGGCTGGAGGATTCCCTTGGCAGGGAGGATGCTCTTTATCCCCGGGGGCTGATGTGCTCTGACCCGCTCCCAGGGGACATCAGACACCAGACCTCGACCCTGCGGTGCGGAGGAAAGGCGAGGCAGAGCCCAGGGCTGCAGCCAGCACTGCCCCTCATCCTCAGCCAGACGCTGCCCAGATGGGAAAAAAAGCTTTTCCTGGGATGAGCCAGCTGCTTTGCAGCTCCCAGAGCCCGCAATAAGGCCATAAACCTGTGCTTGTGGTTTCAGCAGCCGGGGACACGAGGGGCTGCCAGACATCCAGCGCCCTGCCCGCTGCAGCATCCTCACGCTGGGAAGGGATAACCTTGGAACAGACACAGCTGCGCCGGGAATCAGGAGGAATCTGGAAAGGCAACGGTGACCCCTGGAGCTGGAGGCGATTTGTTCTCATCCCTCAGAGTCAGGGACTAAAGAGCTCGGGATCTCCTGTCTGCCTTGGGTCTTCTCTGCTGAAAACCCCATTTTCTCTCTGTATTGCAGAGTTTTCCGGTGGGAATGGGGAAAGGTCCATTCCCAGGGCTGCAGGGACAGCGGGAAGGGTGGGCTTGGGGGGATTTTGCAGTGGGCAGCTGCACTGACAACAGGAGAGGTACAAAGGGCCCGGGTGAAGCTGCCTCACCTCACCACGAGGGAAGGTCGAGCATGTACGAGAGGAATCACAAGGAAATACCATGTGCAGTCAACAATTACTCCTGACAATTAGAAGTGATTAACTCATCGTTAACAACGACGCGAGGCTCGATGCTGATCAGGACACACCGATACAAGTGAGCGACAATGGCCTTTGAAAGGTCTCCCCACCCCAAATTTGATGCTTCTACAAGAAAGAGGTGCCTCATCACCTAATGAGAGCAGGAATGGTTTCTTGGGGGTTCGTTCGAGGTTCAATTAAAACTCTCTGACATGAACAGACCGGGGCTGCCACACCAGGACTGAGACCCTTGAGATCTTTCCTGCTGGTTACTGACATGAAGTTGGCTACGGAGAGACATTTTCACTGCTGCAAGTCCCAAACTGACCAAAATGGAGAAGGGAAAAAGAAAACAAGCCCCAAAATAAAACTAAGCGGCTCTGTTGGTGGAGTCTGTACATTTTAATGGGGGAATTTTGTGGGGTTTTTATTTTAATTTCTCGTGCTGGGACAGGGATAAGGGCTTGTTGTAAATGCACAAGCTCCCACCCCACCCCGCCCCAGCCCTGGCACATCCCCACGAACCTCAGGGCAGCTGTGGTTACATCCCACCCCACGGTGGCCCTGGCCTTGTCACAGTGTATTCCAGGAATGTTTTCTCCTTTATCTCTTCCTCATCCCCTCAGCTCAATCAGCCAAGCACCAACACCAAAAACTTTTCACGTCTACATTCTGCTGGCCACCAGCTCGTGGTGGAAAAGCCAAAGGCACCCAGAAACCATAAATAAATCTGCAAATAAGCAGTGGATTCATTTCCCTGTCTGTGCTGGTCCTTGCCTTAGGCTCAGGGCTGGTTGGATACCATCTGTAACTGCTCAGGACCAGTTTTCTGCCTATTTCTGCTGCTGTGGATCCAGACCAGCTCCTGGAGAGTCCAGAAGTGATGAGAATCTAAGCTCTGGCCCTTCATCCTTTATCAAAAGCTATTTGCAAAGCTCAGAGGATGAAGATGCAGTCACCAGATCCTGGCCAGGGTGACCTCTTAACCTCAGCCTGGCCGGGGCTGTGTCCTCACAGGCTGTGTCCTGGCATCCCAAATCTCTCTTCTCTTGCTGTGGAGGGCCACAGGGAGAATTTTTTTTCCCCACTGATGCTTATTTGACTTTGGCAAAGTTTGTCAATGTATCCCTCAAACTGTGAAGCGTTTTAAGTAAGCAGCTAAACTCTAAAAAGAACATTGTTAAAACCAAGCTCTTCAGCAGCAGGGAATTTACTGGAAAGCCAAGAAAATGCAACTTTTTTTGTGTGTGTGTGTCAAGGTTTCTGTAGAGCTGATTGGTTCAACTACCTTTCATCTAAAGATACAAAATGAGCTGCCCAGAGAAACAAGTCCTGTCTTCCAGCTAGGGTGGTTGTATAAAAACATTTCAAATGCTCACAATGTTTCAAAAAGGTGTTAAGCTATTGAGTTTTCACACTGAGGAACTGCAGGGGCCTGGCTGCACTTAAGAAACCAGAAGAAACAGAATGAGTAAAGTGTTTGTATAAATATTAGTCTTCCTTATATATATATTTACTTTTAAACTTACATTGACTCAACATTGTGCCTACTGCCCGTTCTCTAAGGTATTCATCAGAGAAAGGAAATGAAAAAAAAGCCCCAAAACTCACAAAACATAAAAACTCAGAGACTGGCCACCTTTCACAGGTAGACAACAAGTCCAAGCCCCAGGCACACTTGGGAGATTCAGAGCTTTCTCATGTGCACTTAGCTCCAAGGAGCAAGAGATTCATTGCACAGATCCAGAGGCAAAATCCACGTGGGTCTGTCTGTATCCAGCCATAAAGTGACCCTGTACCCTCTGCAGCCTCACAAAGCAGAAACATTCCTCCCACTGTCCCAGGCTGCTCCCAGCCCCAATGTCCAGCCTGGCCTTGGGCACTGCCAGGGATCCAGGGGCAGCCACAGCTGCTCTGGGCACCCTGTGCCAGGGCCTGCCCACCCTGCCAGGGAACAATTCCTGCCCAAGATCCCATCCAGCCCTGCCCTCTGGCACTGGGAAGCCGTTCCCTGTGCCCCGCCACCCTTGTTCAAAGTCCCTTTCCCACGTCACAGCAGTTTCTCTACAGCAAAGCCAAATATTTGTGTGCCAGACCCAGCTGCTCGAGGGTCTCCCAAGCCTCCCATGCCAGGACCCCGGGCAGCACCTCCCCTGTGCCCTGAGCCACCCTGGCTGTCCCAGCCCCTGCCCTGCCATCTCTCTGGGATTCTTGGATTCTTGCTCGCTTTTTCAGGGAATGCACGATTCCCCCTCCCGGCCAAAAAAAAGCACAGGATAAAGGACACTTCATCACGGTCTCACTGACACCACAAAGCACAGCACACAGCACGGGATTGTCGGCGCCTGGCGCTTCCCTAAGGAAGCGAGGAAAGCTGGCAGCATCAGCAGTGACACGTGTGGTGATTCCCTCACGGGGGCTCCAGCAAGCCCCGACCCCTCTTTGGATGAAAATCCCACCCCATGTAAACAACCCGTGTGGAAGGGGGGAAAGCAGCGCCCCACTGTCCCAGCTGGACAAGGAGAGCACTTCCTTGGCCTCCCAGACTTTGGGGTGCAGGGCACCCCAGCTGCCCTCGCCACCCCCACAACGCCAGCCCTGCCCCAGTCTCATTTTTGGGGTGGGGGGAAGAAGGGAATGGAAATTCCCTGGGTACCCCCATCCCTGCGACAGCCCAAACAAGCCACACCTAAAGCATCTTTCACCCCGCAGATTCTCAAAGTGCTTCGCAAACCACCGGGACACAGAGAGGCCCCGCGTCCCTCCTCCCCCGGCCCCCGCCCCGGCCGGAGCTCTCCTCCCCCGCGGTGCTGAACGCGGCCCCCCCATTATTGCATAGCATCGCAGGCCCTGATTGCAGGGGGATGGGCACAACCACCCCACGCGTGGGGACCAGCCCCGCCGGGGGAGGGGGGGGGACAGGACACCTCCCTCCCCACCCCCTCTGTTCCTGTGGCCTTCCCATGGGATGCGCCCCCGAGGCGTGGGACCACCCGGATGGGGCCCGCTGCTCCCCTGGCTCCTTACCCCGAGAGCAGACAAACGCCATCGTACGAGGATCCTTTTCTGTTTCTTTTTCTTTCTTTCTTTTTCTTTTCTTTCTTTTTTTTTTTTTTTTTTTTTTTTTTTTTTTTTTTTTTTTTTGGTGTTTTGTGTTTTTAAATAAAAAATAAAATGTGTAAGAAAATAACATTTCTAAACGAAACCATTATCATTCTACTCTCTCTCTTTCTTTCCCCCTTCTTTTTCCCTTTTAATTTTTTTTTCTTTTTCTCTTTTTGGCCATCTTTCCATGGAACGAGATGTGCTGACCGGGGCGGGGTGGGGGGGCTCCTCCCGGTAGGAAACAATAACGACAGAGGGGAAAAAGAGAAGGAGGAGGAGAGCCAGGGACCACCTCCGGCTCCGTGCTCAGTCCTCACACGTCGCTGGATGTCCTTGGTCTGGAGGAGAACGTGGAAGGGATGCACCCGCAGCAGGCCAGCCAGAGCGATTTCTGGATGTCTGGGTTTCTGAAGGCGTAAATGATGGGGTTGATGAGCGAGTTGCAGGTGGCGGGCAGCGCCAGCGAGTAGGTGTACACCGCGGGGTAGCTGGAATCGGCCACCAGGGAGTAAATGGCGAAGGGGATCCAGCACAGCGCGAAGGTGCCGAGGATGAGCGACAGCGTGGAGAGCCCTTTGCGGGTGGAGGTGGCCTGCGCCGTGGCGATGAACTGGTGCTGCACGGCGATCTGCTGGGCGTGCCGGAAGGCGATCTTGCAGATCTGCAGGTACAGCTGCATCATGAGGGCGAAGAGGAGCAGGAAGGTGACGGCCAGCACGGCCGCGTTGTCCTTGGTGACGGGCCGCAGGATGCTGCAGGCGCTGTGGTCCCGCAGGCAGTTCCAGCCCAGGAGGGGCAGCAGCCCCACGCCCAGGCACAGCAGCCACATCAGCAGCACCATGGCGCAGGTGAAGCCCAGCGTGCGCTCGCTGTGGTAGGTGAGCGCGTTGTACAGCGACAGGTAGCGGTCCACGGTGATGGCCAGGAGGCTGCAGACGGAGGCGGAGAAGGCGGCCAGCAGCAGCCCCGCCGCCGCCAGCTCCGCCGCTTCGCTGGGCGGCCGCAGCAGGTAGCGCACGGCGAAGTTGGCCACCAGCCCCAGCCCGGCCAGCAGGTCGGCCAGCGCCAGGCTGCCGATCAGCAGGAACATGGGCGCCCGCAGGCTCGGCGTGTAGAACAGCACGGCCAGCACCAGCGCGTTCTCGCCCGCCACCGCCGTGCCCGTGGCGCACAGCGCGATGTCCCAGGGGCTCACGGACCCCGCGGCCGCGGCCCCGCCGCCGGGGCAGCAGGTAATCCACGTCACGCAGGACCTGGACACGGAGCTGGAGGCGCTGTTCAACGCGGTGATGAACCCCAGGCCCAGCTCCTGGCGGAAGAAGATCCTGCCCGAGTCCTTCTTCAGAGAACCCGACTCGGGCTCGCACTCGCGGCAGTCGAGCACGGATTCGGGCGGGCCCCCGCCGCGCCTGGCGCCCGTGCACGTCCGGTCGCACTCGTCGCCCGCCTCGCTGCCCGGCGCGGGCGCGGCGCCTCAGCACGGGCACCTCCGGCAGCGCTCCTGCGATGTGACGGACGAGCGNGCCGTCCTCGCCGCCGCACACGCACCCCTGGCCGCTATCTCCCTCTCCTCCCGCCGGGAGCACAGCTCATCACCCCGCTGCCCGCAGCCGCCTCCATGCGCTCGGCTCCATGCAGGGTCCGCAGCCACTGCGCACCCGGTGAAGAACCGGCCGCCNCGCAGCCCTTTCTTTTTTGCGTGCAGTGAGTAAAAATAAACACTATTAATAGGCCAGCGCCTGTATGCGGAGCCGCGGATGGAAGGAGAAGGCAGCGGCAAGGGACAGCCTACGTTAAGTTTCTCCTTCCTCCCTGCCTTTCCCTCCTTTGGAAAAGGCTGGTGCAAGATGCTCCCAGCCGGCGGCAGCATCCTGCCCTGCTCGGCGGAGCAAATCCCCCCGCCCGGGGTGGGCAGCCGAGGTGTGAAGGTCGGGGGCTGTGCCCGCAGCCCTCTGCCATCCCCTGCCGCCACCATCGCCCCTTCCTTCCCGCATGCAGCCGCCACGCCGGGGGCTGTTGTTTTACCTGGTTTTAATGCTCGAGGATCAGCTTGCTCCCCCCACCCCGTTTTTATTTTTTTCCTTCCCGGTCCTTCCAGCCCTTGGTGCGAAGCCTCATTCCTCGGCGAGCATCGCTAATAGCGTTGGCAGAGAGCTGGCATCGACTTGCACTTAATATTCCTGCCCCATTGGATCTGCTGATAAATCTCAACTCTGACGTCAAAGTCTTCACTTATATTCATGATCCAAGTCTGTGAATCAGAGCCGCTGTGATCAGAATAACAACAAGGCTGGCTCCCTGCTCCACATCCCCATCCACACCCGCAGGCACGCGGGGGGTGCGCGCACCCGCCCCGCCGATCGTTCATTCATGAGCTCCGCCGCCACCCCGACGCACCTCCCCAAGGTCGGGGCCCGCTGCACCTGCGTCCTGCGGATGCAGCTTGGGCACCAGCCAGGCCCCGGCGCCTCGCAGGGTTTATTTTTACCGCTTGTGCCGAGGGACGCGGGGATGCGAAGGGAGGGAGGGAGGGCGGCGATCCGGCGTGGCGCGGCTCCGCTGCCGCGCTCCTCAAGGACAAGGTCCAGGACGGCGGCACCGGACCCCCTGAGCCTCCAGGACACGGCAGCTGGGGGTGCTCGGGGGTCCCGGGAAGCCAGGCTGGGGCAGGGGCATCCCTCCACGGGGAAACATCGCACCCCAGAGCCTTCGCCCCACACGGGCTTCCCTTCAGCCAGCGAAAAGCTGGGGTGAGGAGGATCGGCACCCGGGCTGCCCACCAAGGACGCTGGGTGTGCGGGTCTGTCCCCTCACGGCAGTACCCACCCGTCCCCAGAGCTTCCTTCCCGACTGTTTGGGAAAGGAACAGCCTGGAAAGGAACAAATCCCAAAGACACGATTCTTTTCTCAGCCATAAAAGGCTCCGTGATTCATCTTGGGAGCGGGATCATCAAAGCAGGGATGCTCAGCTCCTGGATCCACAGGATTTCAGCTACACCTTCTCCCCTTTTCCCTACCGGTTTCATAACACTCCAGCTTCCCTCTTTCATCCCCCTGTCTGTCTTCCAGGCTGGAACTTTGCGGTGCCGCCAGCTCAGCGCTGGGAAGGATTTCCAGCTCCTGATGCGCGGAGATATTTAGGTGAACACCAGTGACTTTGGCTGAACCCGACCGCCCCAATTTGGAGCATCTGGGCTCCTAATCAGGCCAAGCCCCATCCCGGGGGACTGGAATCGTCATCTACCTGGCCGGCCGCGTGACCGAGAGCCGTGAGCCGAGTGACAGCCGCGGCATCAGAAGGGGCGGAGGAAACCCGGGCGAGGAGCTGAATGAATTCGCTCCCGCTCCCGGTAATTACGCACCGCCGGGGGAAAGGGGAGGCGGGCGGAGAGCTCTGCCTGGTTCCCCTCGGCAGCGGAGCCTGGCAGGGGAGGGGTGCGGGAGACGCGCTGCAGGGAGCGGTGGCGGCAGAGGGGATGTGCCCGGCGTGCGCGGTGATCTGTGGGGTCAGAACCCACGCAGGATGGGTCAGGGGCGGCTGCAGGGCTGAGAAGAGATGTCCCTGCTGTCCCCAGCCGGTGGCTGCGGCCCTAGGGCACCAGGTGCAGCCGGCTGCAAGGCTGAGCGAGGACGGGCACACGCAGCACTCAGCGGTGGCCCCAGTCTGGCCCTTCCCACCTGTAGCTGCCCCTTGCATGAACACGCACACTCCAGAGGGTCCCAGCTGATCCCAAACCCCACGGGCTCGCTGCAGTTGCCTTGGACCTCCTGCTCCCTCCAGCATCCCTCTCCTCCTGCACTCTCCCCGCAGAGACCCTCTCCAACCCCGGGCAGCCCCACAGCAACCTCTTCCTTCCCACCTTCAGTTCCTCTCCTCCACATCCCAGCACGAGTTTGCCACAATCCCAGGGTGCTTTTCCTACCTCCTACAGTCCCCGGCAGGTGTTACCCCTCTTGGTTTCAGAGGTGCCCCCTTTCCATACACATATCCCAATGGATTTCAGCCAGTGATGGGCTCCTCCTGCCCAGGGAAGAGCAGCCACACGTCTCCAATGAGTTTTTTGGGGTTTCACCCATGCAAGGGGGTGCAGGGGATTGGCAAAGCACTGGCTGGGGTACCCCAAGAATGCTGAGATTTTCTGGTGACAAAAATGACATCATCTGGCCCCTTTTAAACCAGGGCTCGCTGTCCCCAGAGCTGCCCTGCTTCATGTGAGAGGATGGGCTGCAGCACACCCTGTTTGCAATGCTTGAGGATCTGCTTTTTGAAGTTGCATTTAGTGTTCTGAGCTCCCTGAAGCTGTTTTCTCTCTGCTGCCACTGGAAAGGTGGGAATTCTCCCAGCGCTGCTCCAGCTGCAGCATCCCCCAGCCTGGTGGGAAGAACCGTGGTGGGTTGGGGTGGTTGAGGTGCTGACCAGGCACTGGGGGGAGTTGGAGGGTGATAAAACCCTCTAGGGCAGGCAGGAGTGTGGCTGATAAAATCATCCATCTCTGGGGGAAAACAGCTGATTCGCCTGAAAAGCCTCTCTCCAGGTGGCTGGAAGGGGCCCCTTCCAGGTCCTGGCTTGCAGGGGTGACCTCTGCTACCCCCTGCAGCAGCACTGCTGCAACCCTGATTTTACCTCTGGGAGAGCCACGGGAGGATCTTTGGCTCTTCCAGCAGCAGGGAACAACTTCCTGCCCCGAGATGAGCTCCCTCTGGGCTGCCCAGCCTGGGGACAGTGTTACTGTGTTACACATCTAGGGAATATTCCCCGCGTCAGGCGACAACGCCCGGCTGTGCCAGGAGGGAAGGAACAGCCCTGTGCCATTCCAAGGCTCGCTCTGACTTCTCCTCCCGATTCCCACCAAACAAACACTCAGACCAAACCAGGAGGAGGATTATTCCTCCTTCCATCAGTGATATCATCCCCACAGGAATGGTTTTGCTCCAAGTCCTTTCATGAGCCAGAGGGACACGTTTTGGAGCACCTTTTCTGGCACGCGGAGTGGCACCATATGTCACTGAGCAGGGCTTCTGGGAAAACTGGGTTTGTTTTTTTTTTCCCAAATAAAGGACTTTTGCACCGTGTTTTGCTCCTTCTCCCAGGCTCTGGCTGGGTGCCTCATCAGGAGGGACCGTGTTCCCCTAAACTGTCATTCTTCCAGCCACAGGGAGCACTGGGAGCACGCAGGATATGAGGCAAAATATTCGGGTATATGAATGTGCTAATTAATAATTAACGATAACCCAATTTACCTGATGTAGCACGGAGGTAAGGAAGGTTTTCTGTGGGTTTGGGTGGGGAAAAATAGGAAAGATCCTTAAAAAAAAAAGTAGAAAACCCGGAGGTTTTTCAGCTGCGTGCTGGGCAGCCGCCCCTCCCTGCCGTGCCCCTGCCACCTGCTGCCACCAACGTGAGTTTTCCAAAACCAGGCTTGGGGCGAGCTGCTCCGGAGCGCCAAACTCCGGAGCCACAGCGGAGATGCAGCTCTGGATGGTGCCGGGTCTGTGGGGAAAAGCCCCCGGCTGCCCCGAGCCAAGGATAACCCAGCACCAAGGGGAAACCACAGGCGCTGCGCGCCGGCGGGGATGGATTTGTTGCTCCATTTCCATCCCTAAACCCCCTGATGATCCCTCCTGGGGGATTGGCACGGGGGGAACATGAGGCAGCCCACCCACCCCGCGGGGAAAAACCCCCCTGTGGCAGCACTGAAAGCACCTCCAGCCTTCCCGGCTCCTTTCCCGCTGGGCAGGAAGGATGTTGGGTTCCAGAAATCCCGGGGAACAAGTCCTCAGCTTTGAAGTGGAGCACGAGGCAGCTCGACACCCCCTCGCCCGAGCACAGCCGGTCCTCTCTATTTATTGATTTTAACTCAGACTCCTGACATTTAAACAGGATCCTGTGTGGCGTCACGGTGCCGGAGTCCCCTCCTGAGCGCAGGCACATTCCCGGGAATTACACCGGGAAACCGCAGCGCCCGGATCCAGAGCCCCGGGCTCCAAGACACGCGGTGGGTTAGGACATCACCAGAAAAGCTCACAGCTTGTTGGGAGTGAAATGATTTGTATCAAGCAAGTGCTTGGCTTGGAAAAAAAATCGGTTTGAGTTAAAGAGAGCCATGAGTGGGACTTGGCAGCAACGTGGTCACATCCCAACCTTCAGCCTGGGCTGAGCCCACCGGGATTTTGGGGGTGTGGAAGGATTTTTCCCTCTCTGGGCATTGCAATTTCTCCTTCAGCATTCAGGGATTCCTCCAGGGTGAAAGAGGCATTTCCAGGACTGTGAACACCCAGCCAGAGTAGAGAGCTGCTGACCATCCTGGGAATTTGCCTTCTCCATCCTCCAGGCTGGGGTTTGAAGCAGGGAAGTCCTCTGGTCCCCAGGAATTCCCTCTGCCCAGGGGATTTCACCCCTGAGCTGTGCTGGGCCTCTCCCCTGGGCCATGCTGGAGGTGGTTTGGATGAGGACCATCCTCTCCCCGAGACCCCCAGGGATGAATTCATGGCAGAAAGGCACTTGGCAGAGGGAGGGGGGAAACAGCAACAGGAAAAACCCTCCAAAATACTTTAAACCTGCCGAATTTGAAGGGTTTGGGGGTGACGAAGGCAGCAGGATGGATGGGGAGGATGAGACCCAAGACTGCACCTTCATACCCAGATTTTAGCTCATTTTCCTGGGGGCTTTCTGAGTTGTTTTTTTTTTTTTTTTGTTCCCTCCTGAAAGGTCAGCGCTCTTGTCAGAGCTCGGAGTCCCAAGCAGCGTCCCCGATGTGAGTGCAATGGTGTTTGATGAGTCACTTGTTTAACAGGAAGAGGCTGCTGGTTGCTATAGGGATGGCAGCAGAGGGGAGAGGATCCCTCCCTTACGCTGATCAAAGAGAAAACGCAACAACTCCAGGCCAAAATCTCCTTGGACACCGTTTGGTATCCCGGCTGCAGGGATGGCCGGGCAGATCCCGGAGTCTGGGGACATCACAGGGCTGGGAAATGACCGGGGAGGGCTCTGGATGTGCTCGGTGATGGCCTTGGGCAATCACCACAGGGAACTGGGAGCTCCGGGGGCTTTGGGGTAGCAAAAGGAAACCCCGCTGAGCTCCCCATCCCTCGTCACGGCTTTTCCCTGTATCCCAGGGAATCCCAGTACTCCCGGGAGTGCCTGATCCCTCTGCAATGGAGCTGCTGCCCTGCTTGGAAAGGTGATGTGTGGGCCGGGCTGGGGGAGCTGTGGCTGTTGTCACCTTTGGAAATGAGGCCACCGTGCCACCGAGGACACTCGCCAATGTCACCGTGACCCAGCTCCTCCCGGCTGGGTGACCGCCAGCCTTTATCCCCCCGGGTTTCGCCACCCCCACCCCGCAGTCAGGCACCTGCCAGGGGTGCTCTCTCGTTTCCCCTTCCCCTGTCCCGTGCCAGCCTAGGGGCTTTGCTCCCCGATTCAGAGCCGGAGGAGGCTCCCGGCCACTTTTACACGGATGTGGTGGGGAAATTGTGCCAGCTCCATCCCTGCAGACCCTCGGTAGCCCCCAGCCCCTGGCTGCTCTCCCCGAGACACCCCCAGCTCCTCATTAGGGACCCGCTAATTACCTCGCCATTGATCACTGACGCTTCGCCAAGCTCAGCTCCCTGCTCCCGACAGGGATGCAGTTTGCCCACTCGCACTTTTCCCCTCCGGCTCAGGAGAAATTGGTGCCTCTTCGTGACGGGGAGGAGAGAGAGAAGAAACCCCCAGGCTTCAGCTGCGCTCTGCACGAGTTTGTGTTTGTTCCCTGCCGCCCGAGCGGGGTTTGAGGAGCTCCTCAGTGAGCTCCGGGTTTCAGAGAGGAGCATCTTGTCCCCTTCACCAACCCACTGGGAAGAATAAAAGGTGGGAAATTTAAGAAGATGGCACTGGGAGAGACCCAAAGCTCCGTGGGGGCATCACAGCAATGAGCGGGTTTGGGTGCTCTGATGCCCCAGTGGCACTGCCAGCCCTGGGCAAGGCTCTGTGCCACCATCTCCGTCCTCTCCAAGCCACCGCGGCCCCACCAAACCCAACGCGGCAAACTCCACAAGCATTTTGGGAGCTCTTCAGGCTGGCAACACCACGCCCGCGGAGGGGGAATCACTGGAATTACCTCTGCTCCATGAATCTCCTCTGTGTGTCCCGGGAAAACCTGGAACACACCAAGTCCCGGAGCAACTCCCGCTGCCTTCCTGCACCCCAAGGTGCACAACCCCGACCTCGGGGAAGGGGGAAATGCTCCACGGCCACACAACGCAATTATTACAGCCCCGCGCTTCATTAAACCTGACCCCAAATTATCCAGCTCGGGATAATCTGAGGCCAGGCGGTTCTTCCAGCGAGGCAAAAAAAAAAAAAAAAAAAAAAAAATCCCGTTTTCCCCACCAGGTGCTTTTCTTGCGGCACACGAGAGGTTCTTTAAATAGCGCAGCACAAGAGGCAGCTCCCGGGGTGGGAGCTGCGGGAGCCGCCGCGCTGAAGGTCGGCTCCGCACACGGATTCACGCCGGGACACCGCGGGCGGGCGAGCGCACGGCTAATTTTAGCCGCTTGGCTTTTTAAGAAAACAAAACCCCATCCAGGAAAAACATCCCTGGGGTATTGGGAAAAAGGAACCGAGCCCAAATCCCGGTCCTTGGGAGCTCCCTGGGCTCTCTGTGGAGCGTCCTCTGGCACTTGCAGGAGCTGTGCTGGGGATGGGGGCCGGACCCCCAGCTCTGGCTCGCTGCGAATTTAGGGAAATATCAGGGATTTCAGCCCAAGGCACAGGGTGTTGGCATTTCCTGACTCTGTTACACGGGAAATAGGGAGATCAGAGCATCCTCTCAGCGCCCAGCCGGGTGCTGTGGCATTAATTAGTGCCTCAGCTCAATTAGTGGGTGAGGAAGAGGAGGGAAGCGAAGGCAGCGGGTTGGTTTGCAGAGCACCCAGGGCAGGTGGGTCACGGCTGTCCCCGAGCCCAGGGCACGGCCAGAACCACCCCCCAGCAGCCTGGCCCAGCCCTCGGGGGCTGTTTTGGGTTTGGAGCATCCCCCATGGGCTGGAATCCATCCCTGTGCCTGTCTGGCAGCCCCAGCAGAGGCACCCCGAGGTGTCCCTGCGAGCTCCTTCCTCCCTGTTGCTGCACTCGGACCAGGCAAATCCGGGGGAGTATTTCCGCCCCTAATTACGGTATTTTCACCGACAAAACCTTTCAAGGTGTCCTAAGCCACAGCAGCACAGTCCAGTGCCAAGGCCTCACCTTCCCTGTGCCCTGCAGTGGGGTGGGTGCTGGTGCCTGGCTCTGCCGCCCAGCCAGGAGGGAGCATCAGGAGAAATGACCCCAAACCAGGCTGTTTTGGCTACCACAGGTGCCCTGGCAAGGGACAAAACCCTGGCAGGGAGCAGGGCTGTGTCTGGGCAGGGCAACCTGCTCAGCAGGATAAATAAAAGAGAGTTAATGCACAGCAAAAGCTGCTGGAAAACAGCCAGCCCAACCCTCCACCCGCTGCTCCTGGCTCTGCACGGCCTCTGAGACAGCCCCAAGTCGTGCTGAAGTGAGGCAAATGGGGGAAAAGAAGAAGTAAAGCTTCTCCCAGCCCCTGAGGGAGAGGAGATGCCCCTGGAGCAGCGCCGGGCACAGGCTGGGAGCTGACAGTGCCAGGTCAGGGAGAGTTGGCTGCCAAGGGGGAGAGCAGCAAACCCATCAGAGATGCACAAAGGGGAAGGGAGACCTCCCTGAACAGCTCCCAGCAGGCCTGGAGGAAAATCAGGGTGCAAATGGATGGGGTGAAACCCAAAGCAAGATGACTCCCCGTCCATGGAAGTGGTTGGATGGGGCTTGGAGCCATCTGGGATCGGGAAAAGCATCCCTGCTCCTGGCAGGGAGTGGAACGAGATGATCTTTAAGGTCCCTCCCCGCTCAAACCATCCCATGATGATTCTCTGATGATAATCAGCGGTGGAGAGATGGAGGAGGGGTCTGTGGCCCGCAGAGCGAGAGGTTTTGGGGCATCCCAGGCACTCCCAGGAACGCTCGGGGCAGAGCCGGCTCCCTCCCTGCGAGATTCACCAGCCCCGGTTTAGGGTGTTTTTTTTTTTCTTTTCTTTTCTTCAGTGCTGAGATGAAATTAGCACCAGTTCTCCAGCAGCCGTCACTCAGCATCCCGCAGCGTTCGCTTTTCCTGGGAATGTGACCAACAGGAGAACGATTAAACGCGCCCGGGGAAGGTACAGGGGAGAGGGAATATTTTCTTTCCTCCCTGCGAAGGGGAAAAAAACCATAACAACCAAACTCAACTCCAGGAGCCACTTTGCAGCCTCAGGGAGCAGATGAGGAGGGATGAGGGAACCACCTCCCAGTCAGCCACGGCTCCTCCCAGCACGGGATACTGGGAGCCACTGGCCGGGAGATGGGATGGCCAAGGCTGGGATGCGACCGCCCAAAAATAACCCCGGCTCTTGTTTTTCCCTTCCCGTTTTCCCAGCGCTGCCGGATCCCCAGAGGATGCTGCTGCTGCCGCTGCCTCCCAGCACAGCCCGTTTATCCCCCGGCTTTTTCATCCCCCTCTGCTCCAGTTCCAGCCCCGCGGCTCTGACCCGCAGCCGGAGCCGGGGACCGCATCCCGCTCCTTCCCTGCGTTGTTTCGGAGAGGTTTGAGCTTTTGTTGGAGGTATTTTTAGAAGAGAACGCGGCTGCCAGCTCTCCCGGGAATCCTTCTGTCCCCGAGTCACTGCCCGCGGAGCGCTCGGCTCAAACTGGGCGGAAACAGCGCGGGGAAATTGGTTTTCCCAAACCCAGCAACCTCCTCCCGCCGGGGGAGGAATGGGAGACTTTACCAAAACCAAAGCTTGGCTTTTCTGCTGGCTCTGAGGTTCAAGAAGCTGAGAGGCCTCAACAATTTAAACCTGGGTTTAGGTTCAGTTTTATACCATCCATGAGCAACCAGGGGAAAAAGGGTAAAATCTCCATTTCTGTATTCACTTTACTGCTCCCCAGGGGTGAGTTAAGGAAAAGAATTCCATGGTGCCCTGTCTGGTGGCTTCAGACATCCCTTAATGCCCCTTCCTCATCCTCGGCAACCCACATTGGTCCCCACATTCCAGGGGACACCCCGAGCACCTGGCAGGAGGCTCTGGAAGGAAATGAGCACCCTCAGCACCCCGGAGGTGTCGGGGCTGTCCTTCCATCCCCATCAGCAGCAGGTCCCAGCTCTGCTTTGGCTCTTTTGTGCTGGAATGATGGCAGAGAATTCTGAAGGAATCAGCTGGATTTTTTCCAGACTTGTGGCCTTTTGCTGGGAGAAATATTGTGACTCAAAATCTGAAAATGAACAGTTTAACGTTCAA
>VXAC01005861.1:653408-678479 GCA_013399225.1 Rhipidura dahli | reverse complement strand
AAAAAAAAAAAGCATAAAAAAAGAGGACTTGGGAATGATGGCCAGGAATAACCCATTTTCCTCATCATCCCCACGTGCTGCCTCGTGCATTTCCTGGGAATTTGCTGGGGAGGAGCTGAGGGTGGGAGCAAAGGGACCTGGAGCAGTTTCCTGATGGAGCAAAATATTAAAATATTTTACCTCAGCTTGTCCAGGTGATGGCAAAGGGGGGCCTTTTACAGCTGTGGGTTGGACACGCACAGGTTTCACCATCCAGGGACTCCCTGGGATGCAGAGATGGAGCTTCCCCCCAGGTCCCCCCTGCAGCCCCAGGTCCCGTCCAGCTCTTGGCTTGTCCCTTCTAATTCCAGGACTTTAATCCGAGGAAATGTCTCTTTTCCACCTCAGCATCCCTCACACAACACGTTCTGCTAAAGCAGATCACACCAGAGAAAAAATTCCTTGAAAAGAAACGTAACTCTGGTAGATCTGGGATGTTCCTGACTCCAAACAGAGCTCTTGAGGATGGGCCCTCCCCTTCTGCCCTTCCTTCACCCTGCCTGGGACTGGGAAACCACCGGGAAAGACCCAGCTGGGACTATTTGAGTATTTTTAATTGATTTTACACAAGCTGAAGTGTTGCAGCCACTGCAGGGCTTTGCATTTGTGTTTGTTGTTTGTATTTAGGAGCTTTTAAAACCACTAAATGCGCTCATTATTAGCAACTCAAATATTTAACAGGCTGCTGCTGCTGCTGTGCAATTAATTCATCCTTCCCTTCCCAGCTTTCCTGCCGGGTGCAGAAACATCCCCCACACTCCAGGAGATTCCAACAAGCACCACCAGGGAGGGAATGGATTGGAAGGGACCTTAAAGATCATCCCAATCCACCCCTCTGCCATGGCAGGGACACCTCCCACTGTCCCAGGCTGCTCCCAGCCCCAGTGTCCAGCCTGGCCTTGGGCACTGCCAGGGATCCAGGGACAGCCACAGCTGCTCTGGGCACCCTGTGCCAGGGCCTGCCCACCCTCCCAGGGAACAATTCCTGCCCAATACTCCACCCTAAGCTGCCCCAGTGTCACTTTGAGGTCATTAATCCTGACACAAAAGATGTGTAAGGGATCAAACCATTTCACCGGTGCAGTTTTGCCTGCAGAACACAAGGACAGCATGACCCTGGCACCACCCCACTGCCACTGCTTCCTTTGTAACCCTCCCTGCCCCGAGCTCTCCCTCCCAACCATCTCATCCCACCCGGATTCTGCTCCATAGCCAGGCCTGGGTTGGCAGGAGCAGGAGGGAAGAGGGGCGAGAGCAGCCCCGAGGTTCATCAGTGCAGGGAGAGCAGCACTTTACATGTTGGCAATTAATTATGTTTCAGAGATCGTTTCCTTTTGCTAAATGCCACAATGGGAAGGTCTGACTTGTCCCAGGGGCATTTGTCAGTCTATTTTCTTTCTTGTACCAATCAAATGGGATTTGTTTTGAGTGTCTCCTAAACCAAGCTGGCACGGGGACTTTAAAAAGCCCCTGCTGGTAACCAGGACATGCTGAGCACCCCCAGCAGGTCAGAAAGCACCTCTGTGCTGCAGACCTGAGGGCAGAGCCTCTCCACAAACTCTGCAGGATCCCTGGAATTTGAGGCAAAATATTATTCAGTAGAGAAATAACAACCATGGGATGGTGTCCACCCTCGCTCCAGTGCAGGTTCTGGAGAGGAGCTGCAGTGACAAACCCAGCTCCCAAATCCCAGCTCCCAAATCCCAGCATCAGTCCTGCTCTGCTGGCACTCAAAGCACTTTGCTTCCAGCCCTTCTGTTTTCTCCCAGTGCAGTTATTTCTGGGGAATGCTCTTCCTGCAAGCCCAACTCACGTTCACTGGAGTTAAAATCAGCTCCAGTGAATAAAATGTATTTATTGCTAAGGTGTGACCCATCAGGACAAGGACCAGACAGGATTTGGGATTCACAAAGTGGTTTTACAGAGCAGCTGCCACCTCCCCATCTCCCCTGCTCCTACTGCATTGTATTCCCACCAATTCCTACCCGTGGCAGCAGCCTCTGATCCCGTTGTCCCCGTGCAAAGGTGAACTGCAGTGAACCACACAGAAATGAAGACCTGTCCTGCCATGAACCCCAGCAGCTCCAAGCACAGGCTCCTATTTTTGCTTTTAAATGTCTCCGTTCCAGATCAGTCAGATGATATTTGCAACAAAGTCTCAGGGAGTCCAACACAGCGGGGGGAAAAGGGAGAAGAAATCCCAGGGCTCGGCAGCAGCAGAGCTGCGGGGAGTGTGGAGGGATGGGGGGCAGGGAGAGAACCCCTCGCTGCTTTCCCAGCACAGCAGCTGCAGCCTGACACGGAATTGTTAAATTCTCCTGCTCTGACCCATTTCTGCACAGGTCACACCGATGCAGATCCAGGAGGGCCAGGATCCCTGGGCGTAGGAAAAGCTGGGGGTTGAGATTTTTGCCTTGCAGTGACATTCAAGGAGCAGCCTTTGGGTTTGATCATAACGACCTTTATTGGAGACAGGTGGGGTCATTTATTATACAGAAGTAACATCACGCCATTCTCTTCCCATTTAATTCATTTTAGTCTCCTTATAAATCTGTAGCAAAAGTGCACTTTTAACAGTTTTTAATCTATAGCATATATCTTTCAATATTATCTCTCAGTCAGGTATTTCATTTGTAAAAAGGTATCACCAGATATACAAAATACATGTCTAGTGTACTACATTACTTTTTGTATTTACTGTTTAGATTATTTTTAACTCAGTGCTCTCTCTTTTTTTTTTTTTTTTTAATTTTTCATTTTTTTGCAAGACTCAGTGATGACAATCTTCTGGTGGCATCACCAGGAGAGAACTCACAGCTTGTGTGTGTGGAGAAGGGGAGAAGACTCTTAGCCAGGAACAATTGTCACACAACAGGAACAAGATGACAAGAACATTTGCTGCTGTTGAATGTGTCTCTTAAAATGACAGTACTCTGTGTAATAAAAAATAATTTAAAAAATCCAATGTCCATATTTGATGTGCCAGGAGAATGGAAGCTGCACCCAGCTGGAATAGGATGGCAATGGTTCATTTGCATTTTGAAGGCAGGAGTTAATTGCTGAACATCACGTTTGTGGTCATGAGAGGAAAAAACAGACACAGGCAGCACGAGGAACTGGGAAACGCTGCTTTCCTGAGGACAGTGTTTTGGTAAAATATTGAATATCCTGCACAAGCCACAGAATTGCATAAGTTAAAGATCCTCAAGAACAACGAGCACTGGGGGCAGGTGAGGGGCTGTGCTGGGAACAGCCACACTGAGGACACACAGCTCAGGGACCCAGCAGGTGAGGACAGCAAAACTCATTCCCACTGGGAGGCTGGAGCCGGCTGTGACAAGCTTTGGCACAGCAACAGGACTTCTCCAAAAGAAACTTGCACCAGATCTGCTGAGATTTCTCATAAACTTCCTTGGTCTTTTCTTCCTAATTATCCTTGAGATTATCATACATACACAGTAATGGATAATAATTGCTTCATTTCAGTCTTCAAAAGACCAACAGTTTCCCCTGGGAAGCAAGGCCTAGAGAGGTGAAACAATCAGAAGTGTTTTAGGGGCTGTTATGGATCCCAGGTGGAGACAAACGTCACCAGCAATGACTGCAACACTGACCAGGTCATGTCTGGTGGGTTGGTTGGTTTTCCTCATCTCTGGGGGTCCCAGGTGCCCCCCTGACCGGCTCTGGGACCCCAGAGGTGCCTGGCACAGGGGGGACAGAGGGTGCTGGCACCAGGATGGGGGGTGGTGCTCTGCACCCTGAGACACTGCAACGCTCTGGGGCTGGTGCTGCAGGTACCCCAAACCCCCCCAAACACCACAGCACATTTGGGCTGGTCCTTCAGGTACCCCCAAACCCAAAAAAGGATCCATTGCAAACAGTGGGATGCCAAATAATGAGTCTGGGGGAGCTGCCAGAAAGTGATCCATTCCGTCAATAGGGGATGCCAAATAGTGATCCCATGGGGGTGCCAGAAAATGAGCCATAGGGACAATGGGCGCTGCCAGATTGTGAGCCACCCCCAAAAAACCCCCATAACCCCTCCTCCAACCCCTAAAATCACCCCAATCCCCCCACCCAGTGATGAGGCTGCCACCTGTTCATTACCCTGAAGACTCAGAACTCCTGGATTAGTTCCCTAAAAACCCCTTCCCTTGGTTAACCCTTCCCAATTAGTGCTGCTCCTGTGGATTAGCATAGATTCAAAATGCAACTTGGCATCAGTTTTGCTGGGAACTGAGTGAAATGTGGAACAGATCCTGCTTCAGAATGAGGGCACTTCTGGTTTATGCAACAGCTCCAAGAAAGGCTGGAATTCCCAACTTTTCTATGGCAGGGATGGTCTTTGACAGGTAAGGGCTGCTCTGCTCCCCTGGAACCTGCAGCAACGGGGCCTGGAGGCAAAACTGCTGCTGCCAGAGGAAAATGCACAGCAGGAGAGGCTGGATGTGGAGACAGTTCTCTACCTTCTGCAGGAGAAACAGAACAGCATAAATCAGAGGAGTACAAAAAGGAAGCAGTGCTGTTGGTGTTCTCTAAAGCCAAGAGGATGCAGGGTGGGGAGGTTTATGATGCTGCAGAGAGAGGGGTTCGTCTGCTTTTTCTTTATAAAAATCACAGACTTGACATTTCCAATACGTCTTAGCTTTGTACTGCTTCTCAAGTCTGAGTCACCAAAAATATCCAGCAACCAGCTGCTGCTCATATCCTAAAATATGCCTTCAGCTGACACTGAATATTGAAATCGTTCTGCTAAAATACAGAAAAACGATGGCAGAAACCAAGGTATAGCCTCAGGCCAACTTTAAATGGTAAAAATCCTACCACACTACTTTGAAATCTCTTCTTGAGTTCATGAACAAATAAGCAGCCAGGTTTCAAGTCGAGGTAACACAGATTTTGGAAGATAGCACGTTAAAAAAAAAAAAAACCAAAAAAAAAAGCCCAGAAAGAAAACTGGAACGAAAGCTCTTCTTGTTAGGGCAGTTCAGCACTAATCCTCCAAAAAGGGCAGGGAGGGACCTCTCTCCTCCCCCCTGGATGTGTCCTGGTCCTACAGCAACACCGAGGAACTGCTTCTGCTGGCACAAACACGTTGCACTCGGCCATAGCTTGATCCCTTTTAACTTGTGTCCATTTTGTGCCTCTCGTCTCAGTCCCTGGACTGGTAGAAGAGGATGTATCCAGATTCAGAGTTTTTGGAAATGTCTGATGTTAACCCATAGAATTCTTCGATGGCCTGGGCGTCAATTTTCTGAAAATTAATGGAAGTTTTAATTAGCTTCAATGCCAACACCACCCTACAAGCCTTTTCCCAGATAAACCATTATTCCCAGTTCTCAGAGGTGACCTGGAAAGCCAAGCAGTGTTGACACAGTGACACTTCATTAAGTCCAACAAAACATTTTTTTCCCACTTAATAACTTATTGACTGTTGAAAAAAACAGGAAATCAGGATGAAATAATAAACTTCTCAGAAGTGGTGCACTCTTAAGTTGAACTACAAAACCAATGATCCATGAAAATGGATCCTTAAAGGACCACATGACATTTTTATATTTGCTTTTCTCTGACTTGGTGGTACCTTGCCCGAGTATTTTATAATTAAATCATTTTACAATTTAAAAAAAAGCAGTCACTAATCAGGCAAGAAGGTTTTTGCACAGCTGCAAGTAAATGCTGTGGAGATTAAAAATTCAGCTGAAATAACTCCCAGATTTCAAAGTTATTGTGAGCCTTTTAGGGAGAGAAGTCCTGCAAGTGCTACCTGAGTTTGGTGGATCTCATCTAATTATGATCTTTGGTCATCTGGCAAAGCCTTCTGGAATATTATCACAAGTTTGTGTTGCAAGAAAAATGATGATTTGCTGTACTAATAGAATCAAAATCTGCTTAGCTTTCAAGTTGTGACCTCTGTGCAGAAAAGCTGCTTTGCTCTCATACCCCTACCAGCAACTGGAGGGCATTTTAAAGGGTTTTTAAAGATGCAGGTCCTCCATGCCCTGATCCAGCTCCTGAGCACAACTGGCTTCCCATCAGTGAGCTGGATCCTGCAGTCCAGAGACTGGAATAAAACATTCCCAGGCACCTGTGCTGCTCAGCACCCCACTGGGATGGAGTTTTTTAATACCTTTAGGAGTCTGGATCCACAAAAATGACAGGCAGAGGGAGCCTGAATCTGTAGAGGAGATAAGCCTCAAGTCCCCTGTTATTCCCAAGAAATAAAGCTGAGGAAGTAAAGAAATGCTCTGAACACAACACCACCTGCCCTGCTCAGGGGGAGCAGAGACCAGCCTGTGATTACACCTTAAAAGAAAGGGACCCTGCTGTGCCTCCAGCAGGAGCCTCCTCAGCTGCAGAACCCATCTGGAGGATGTGAAATCGCTGCTCAGTGAGCAGGTTTTGGCATCACCACCAGCTCAGCAGCACTGGCTCCTCCACGTGGTGCTGCCAAACAACAGAGAGTTGGGACCAGCCTTTTCCCAGCACAAGAAAAACCAGACATGAGTTTTGAGAAGATGCATCAACTGCAGGAATTCTCTCTTGAAGAGTTTTGTTAAACACATTCTATTAAAAAAATACAGAGGGGGGAAAAAAAATCCCCCAAAGAGATGTTTTGTCTTTTCTCCATCTAAGGAGCGAGGGGAAGCTGAAACCCCCTCCTGAGGCCGGTGCATTTTCACACCATTTATTCCCATTACTACAGACTGTGGGAGCCACATTTTAACAGAAATACAGGGCAAGAACACGCCTCAGCTCCTGGAATATATTTAGCAGACAAGCCAAACACGTTTTATTTTAAGTGCCAACTCGCCTGCCATGCAATCAAGCCTATTTCCCCCACTCACTCTGAATGCAGCTCAAACATTTGATCCACATTAATTCATGCCACAGATATTTTTAGTTTCAGCACAGCAAAACTGACTTCCTCCTTTAATTTCACTATCCACAGAGAACAGAGTGGAACTGAAAGGGGATGAGAGAGATTCTATTCTTCCCATTCTTACTTGAGCAGATGTAGGTCTGCCCAGTTGCAGTTTTAGGGGAGTGGTTGTTACTCCAAAGCTACAACTGCAGCCTCACCTGGCATTAAAAATGATGTTTCTTATTAACTGAGATTCAACATCCTTTGCTCATTTCCAGACACCCATTCTGGTTCTCCAAATCCAATTCTGGAATCCCATTGCCAGCATTCAAATCTCTGAGTTATCTTTTCAGGCATTCTCTGCCTCCCCTCAGTGTGGAGAGCTCCAGGGATGGATGTTTCCAGGTAAACACCAGCACTGGGATGCATCCCCTGGCTGCTCTGGTGACAAATGTCAAATTCAAATTAGCCAGAGCTCACTGACTCAGGTTTCTCAATTCATTTTGCTCGGCTCAGGATGCCCCTTGGACTGATTTGCCCCCTGGATTTGCTGTTTGGTGATCCTCAATCTCCAATTTAATTGAGAGTTGGCTCTCCAATGAAATCCTAACAGACAAATAAATCTGCCTTCCCCACTGCTGACATTTAGTAGGTAATGAGGACAAACTCCTCCCTGTTTTCAGTTTGGAGCTGTTCATTTACATCACTCATCAAAAAAAAATGCAATAAAACTTTGTATTTTGGGGGGAAAAGCCTTTTCCTGGGCTTTCAGCTGTGAACAAGAGCTCTGCACTCACCTCCTCAGGTCTGCTTTGTTAGGTAGCCACACCTAGAATGTTAACCCTACAAAGAGCTTGATTTTTATAGCATTTTAAAGGAATTCTATAAAAGAAGATGAACTTGAAAAAAACAGCAAGCCATAATTAAAGACAGAAAAGCAACCTAAAGGAAAAAAAAGTGGGTTTTTTTCCAGGAGAGAGGAACTACTTGAATTTACTGCCCAGTAACAGATAGCAGTTATTTAAAAGCCATTTTTAGCACATCTATGAAAGTGCCAACAGTGTTTGCAGATAAACAGAAATTTGGTTCTGCCCTAAAAGTGAAGATACAACATAGAAGTGGCTGCTAGAAAACAAATACAGAATGAGAGGATGGCTGTTTTACATCTTTTAAAATGGGAAGTTCATCTCCTGGATGAAAAAGAGAGAGAATGGTTGTATTTTAAAATATTGAGGTGAACACTAAATCCAAAACTAGGTGGCACAATTCTGTGCTTGGCCCATGACAGGAACAGAGGAGAATGACCCCAAAAATATAAAAATGGGGGAAAGGGAACTGTTGACATCACACACACACTGATGTGTGTGCTGAGCCATCCCTGATGCTCAAAGCTACGCAAAGAACTAAAAATGGGGAATGTTCTACATTTTTGTTGCATGGCTTTTGCTGTTTGAACACTTCATCAGGCCTCAAGCAGGGGATCTCTGAGACCAACAAAGCTTTTTCATCTTTACAAAAAGCAGCTCTGCTGTGCCCATTTGTTCAACTGTTTGGTATTTGCTTAATAATTAGGTGAAATATGTGGATATATAAATATTGTGGATATCAGCCATTACAGCTATGTTGGCAGGAAAGGAAAAATTTGCTTGAGCTGTTTCAACATCATTGCCAAAAAAAATTCTGTTCTACAATTTGCTGGTGAAAACTGGCCCAAAAAAAAAAAAAGTGAGAAGCTCATGAAATGCAAGTTAGCAACAGAAAGGAGCCTAAAAATGGGCTGAAAGCAGAGTTTTTGAGAGCTCTGTTGTTCCTCACCCACCTCCACAATGTCATCATCAAACAGCAGCCAGAAGCCGTGGCTCTTCACGATGGTGATGTAATGCCCACGGTTTGGGCCACTGCAGGGAAAAAGGGATGGAGAATTTATTATCCAGGAGCCAATTCCCTCCCCAGGATCCATCTCTGGCTGGCCCAGCTCTTCCCATAATGCTGCTTATCAGTTTAGGGTAGGTTCTTAGATTTTTACCAAATTGCTTCGATTAAAATGTCTCTCTTGGCTACTTGAAAACACAAAACATTCAAAACACATTTATAAAATAAATATTCCATGTTTATTCCATAAATATTCCATTGCCATTCATGGATTTTAAAAAACAAAATTCAAAATATTCCAATATCTGCTTTGGTGCATTCACCACTGCTGACTATTCTGAGCACTGCTCATTAAGTTTTGAATCAAATCAGGTCTGAAATATTTTATTTCACAGCAGGAACTCCTTTCATTCTCAGTGTGGTTTAACCTGGGGCTGACCACAGCCAGACCTTCTGTGAGTGCTCTTCCCACTTTCCTCATGGAAGTTTCCAGTCCAATCCCACTGCCCACATCCCAAAGATTTACCTGGAAGGGAAGGGCCAATGAAATGACCTAATTCCCAGAGTAAAGGCAGGCAGGCTGCCCTGGGAAGGGACTGGTTTGAGATAATGAACCACATGGATGGAAAATTACAATTTACTGACCTCAAATCCTGAGAAAACAGCCCAGGGATACAGTGGGAAAAAATATTCCCTCTCCCCAGCTTTATTCTTTCCTTAGGATCAACAAAAGGCTTTAAAAAACCCAATATTTGTACCAGTTTTAGGCAAAAGGAAGTCTCCAGTCCTTCTAGAATTATTGATAAACACAATATCCAACATTATTCCAAGAATGAAACTCCTTTCTTTAGGGCAAATCAACAAAAAAGTTAAAACTCTTAAGTGCAAAATATTTCCAACAAGTTCTGAGAACTCAAAAGATTTAGAAAATCTCATTTATCTCAAACCTTTGGTAAATTCCCAGTAGGAACTGAGAGCAGGTGAGTCACAGGAATCCTAAAAACCTCACATAGGAGAAAAGGTTTGAGAGGAAAAAAAGCAAAACCATTTCAGAATGTGAATTATTAATCACCATTATCCAAACATGTTAAGTTTGGATAATGCACAGGTATGGCAAACTAAAAACTACCCCAGGAAATGCACTGGGTGAGATCCTAAAATGGTAAAAAATGAGAAAAACACTACAGCTGCACCACAGCAAGAATCTTCTAGAATTCTATGAAATTTATTTATACTCAATCTATGCATTATTAGCATTTTGCTCCTCACAAAGATAATTCAGAACATTTATGTGCTGGAATAACAGATTACTTTAAAACTGCCACTTCCTGAAGGCAATTAGAAATCATTTTTCCCCTTCCATGAGGACTTTTTTTCCTAAAAAGCTTAAAAGTTTTTCCTCTTTTCTTTTAAAACCAGAACTGAAGCTGCTAAAACTAAAATTTAATGAAGAAAACAAGGATATTTAAAAATTCAGCAGTGCCCAGTTTATTCCACATGATGGCACCAGCTTCTAAAGAAACTTCAAGGGTTTAGGCAGCAGCAACATGAAAATCATAATTTAATTCTATTTTAGTAGGTCTTTTTCCAAGATTTCTTTTTATTCCATGTAGATTTCCTGGAAAGCAGGGTTAGGGCTGGAGGTTTTTTGTTATTTTGGTGTTTTTTAATGACTGCTCTTTGCTACAGCTCAAAGAAAGAACTTGTCTGGTGTGCCACCATTGCTGCTAAAACGACAACTCTTAACCCTGCAAAGTAACATTTAAAGCAGTAAAACTTTTAAGTAAAATATAAAATAGTCAAACCTTTAAGTAAAATATAAAATAGTAAAACCTTTGAGTAAAATTTAAAATAGTAGAAAAGGTAGAAAAAAAGACAGAAAATGAAGAGAAAAATAAGAATACTTCCAGCCATGGAAGCCAATGCTGCTGCCTTGCCAAGCAGTGTGACAAAACAGCTCAGGGGTGACAGATTCCTCTGGAATTCCAAGGGAAGGCAGGGAAAAGTGCAGAATTACCTGCCACAGTGAACCACCACGGCCACCAGGTCGTACATCCTGTCGGGGTTGGTGGCATCCCCCGAGGTGTTGAAGAGCCTCAGCTCCAGGGGGAACACCACCCTGTAGGAGAGTTTGGTGTAGCGATGCAGCTGGTCCATGTATTTGAACCTCTTCAAGTGCAGAGCCAGGATCATGGGCAGCTTTTTCACCCTCATTCTGCAGCATAAAAATGGATTGGAATGAAAGAGAAGGATTAAGAATTACCTCAAACAAAGGTTTGCTCAAGAACGGCTTTGTTATGGAGAGGTGTTGTGAAAGGCATCCAAAATGTTGGTAAAATGTTTAAAATGCTGGTTTTTCTCACTTAGGGAGGACAGGTAATATTTATTCCAAATTATTAACAGCACAGCTGGCACCTGAATGCAGGACAACTGCAGGACAACATCAGCTTCTCACCAATCAACAGAAAGAAAGAGCTGGAATAAATAAATCTGGGCTGCTGCTCTGGCTGCTACCAAGTCTGAGGGGAGAAATAAGATTTTTTTGTGTCCAGTACTCACAGACAAAGCAGATGGGATGTTTTCCAGTGGCTTTAAGCTGATTTATGCTAACTGGGGAAAATGTGGATGTCTGGAAGCACCAGACAGAAACTTTTCTGGGAGAAACATGGAATTAATCTCCTCAGGATGAGGCTGCCATGAAGTTACTAGACCTCTCCACTTTTCCTTCACCAAACACAGAGCTGGACAATCTTACCTTTTCTTTTCCCTGAATTCACCAAGTGTATTTGTCCAGAAATTTTAAGAGAACCATCTCCCTCAGCCTGAATATTTGGCCCTTACCTCTTCTGTGCCTCCTGTTTGCTGCGGCACTGCTCACAATAGTATTTGTATTCACTGCATAGAGTTTCAGTGTTACTAAATCCCCTGTGGAAATCAGAGAGTGGCATAAGCAGGGATATTCCAGAGCATCCAGGTATAAAAGCTATTGCTGATAATACTGAAAAAAAGCCCAAAAAACCACACAGAGGATGAAGCTCCTTTCATTCAGAGCCATTCAAGGTGTATTTGTCTCGCTCCTGGGATGCAGCAACAATGTGCAGCTGGGAAAATCTGCAATTTACACCCTCAAGGATTAAGTGCCTATTTTCTGGCTAGGAAAGGTAATAAACAGCAATAAGGTGACTGGGTTTTGTTTCCATCAGTAGGCATTCCATGTTTTCTTTAGTGGCAGAAATTAAATGTTCACATCTACAGCCATTAAGTAGCAAAGTCTGGATTATCCTTCAGCTCCCAGCAATTACAGATCCATTATCAGCTATTAAATAGCCAGATGCTGTATGCAAATTAAATATCCAATCAGCTGATAAGCCTTGGATCCAGCAGACAAACACAAGGAGCAAATGTCTATCAACAAAACTGACCCTGAACATCAGGGCCAGGCGACTAAAATTCAATAAGAATATTAAAATAATCAAGAATTTATAGTGAAACCAAATACTGCATGTTTATTTTTGATAATAATAAATTCAAATCCCCATCAAAGAAAGTGAGACTCAATCTTAGCCACCAGTAGCACTCATTAACTACTAAAACCCACTAAGAAACCTTCCAAAACTCCCAATATTTTGCCACATCTCAAAGCCTACAACTGTTGCATGAGAGAAGAACTAATCCAGGCTCCTTCTTTCTGACCACAGCAGGTATTTTTTTCCATTCCCAAAAAATTTTGTTTACCTTAGACAATGTGTAATTGATGTATTTTGTTCCACATCAACCGAGAGGTCCAGAAAGTCCTCATCTTTGCTACTAACCTTGAAAAAAAAGAATAATAAGAAGAGATATTTGGTAACAATTTAGAGCTGGCAGATTTCTTGTAACCATTTCTGGCAAGGGTGCAATGTGATTAAAAAGGAATGTACAGGCACACAGGGAGGCCTTTTCTTGAGGTAAACTAAAACTGATTAAATCATCTGATGTGGTGATAAAATCTGAAGGGGAGCATTAAAAAAAAAAAAAAAAAAAAGGCAACAACAACAAAACCAAACCAAAAACCCATGGAAAAAAAAAAAGCACAAAACCCCAAACCCTTTCTCATGAAACATCTCTCCCCCTTGAGACTTCAAGACACATCTGATTATTTCACTGGCAGAGCCCAGGTTTAACCACTCAGAGCTCTCACTGGAGAAGCTTTAACCACATTCCATTTTCTCTGCAGCCTGATCCAGCTCTCTGCTGCATTTCAGGGTGTAACAGTCAATAATACTCAGAGGCAAGGCAGAAACAGGCAGATGGCTCTTCAATTAAATGGGTTAGCAGGGAGGAAAACCATCCTTCCATTTGTGGAACAGTCACATTTCATTGCAAAATCCTTGAGACAGAATCCTATTAATGTCATTTTTAGAGCTTCTCCTCACCACATAGCCATAACTTTAGATTTTGAATGCCAAGAACAGTCTTTTCTGTTGTAATCACTTCTTGTTTTTTTTATTTCTCTCCCCATCTGAGTCTTCTTTTTCTTTTTTTTTTTTTTTAGCAGCATTAAATCAGAGCATATGACTAACTACAAATCCCTGCTCTGAAGGTGGTGTGGTTCTAATTCTAGATTTCATGGCACATTTTTTTGCTCTGTTCAAACAGAGTGGCCAAAGACCAGCACCAAGCACAGAATTCCAGTTCAAGCAACTCAGCTCATCCCAGAGTTCAATTAAGAGCAACTCTCATGTAAAAGAAACACAACATAAACTCTCAATCACTGACACAGGGAACAACATGGAGACAAAAAGGCAGCTTGGATCAGCCAACTGCAGCTGCCTCGATGGAAACAGGGAGGAGGAACAGGGAAAACACTGGGCTTTTTCTGGGCAACATACCTTAACGAGCACTGGTTTGTACATAGAGCTGATACAGTCCTAAAATAGGCTGTGCTCCATATTTTAATAGGGACAGTGCAATTTCATCTACCCTAATAAATGAAAGAGGGTGCTCAGTGTTAGGGAAAACAATCCAGAAGCTGGGAGAAAGCTAAGAGGTGTGGTTTGCTTGTGCACGTACAGCCTCACAGTTAAGACATCTGGTTTCATTGGTTAGTGTTCCTTGGAAGATTTCATGGACCCACGTCAGATCAGGCTTGTCTCCTTCTTCACTCTCAATGCTGCCATTCTGGAGCTTCCCATTCTGCTTCTCCTGCTTTTTCTCCTCTTGGAGTAAGTCAGCAATAGTGTTCAGTAGGTAGTTTAGGAATTCGTGTGCATCCTGCTGCATGTAATTATCAAATAATTCTGCAAAGAAAGAGAGGGAGGACAATGAGCAGCTACAGACAATTCCCAAGCTGAAAAACACCATAAAGGAAACTTACTTTGGGCATTTCTGCAACTGAAGAAAATCATGATTGGTTTGGGGGTTTTTTGTAAGTATTTTTCTTCTTTTCTTTGGAGAGGGAGAGAAATAGAGCAATTCAGGCCACTAGTTCATTAAGTCCAGCATCAAGGGGCAAAAATCCCCCACTGGAAGTTTGTTATCTTTTCAAGTTCAAGCAGACAGGATAAATCAACAGCCAGAACTTTTCCGCACCAAACAGCCCTGGGAAATAACCAGTGGTGCTCATCCTAAGGGATTTATCCTACCACAAATGCAAGAGAACAGGCTGTGAGTGGCTGGGTCTCCTCTGAGAGTGCATGACAGCCTGGAGCAATGGCCTGGAGTGTGCTGACTTGCTCCTCTGGGGAGCACGGTGCCAGTGTGGAATAGCTGGACATGTGCAAGTCCAGAAACACGGATACTGAGATAAGGACAAGCTCAGAGGACAAGCACAGAGGTGGTGAACTCGACACCACAAAAATCTTCAAGAATCCCATTAAAACTCCACAATTTGAGCTCCAAAAGAAACCCAAATTTAACATTTGACACGCTTCAAAATGCATCCAAAAAACAACCATTCGTCCATTTACCATTCTCCTTCCTCAATCGGGAAATAAATTTCTTGGGTGGGATGACTCCCACCTTCTTCTTTTGCGTGGCAATACTGTTGAAGAGATCAGAGAGGCAGGTCAGGAGGCTTTCCTTCTTTCGAGGCTGCACCTTGTAGGCCAAAACTTTTTCCCGAAACGGTCGGCAAAAATAAAGTGCCTGTAAGACCGAGTTGCAGTAGCAGGTATTGCCGAACTGGTCAAAAAAACAGAACAGAAGGAAAATAAAGGGGTTTGGATTAGGGCTGGTAAAAAAAAGGAATGACAGCAAGAGGTTGCTCATGAAGAATGTCACCCAGTGAAAGTGGAGAAGTCACCTGGCAGAGCTCATTTAGTGGGGAATACTGGTGGGAATGGGGGGAAAGGCTGAGCCTTGTGGCAGAGAGGGAAGGGAGAGGAGGCAACAGTCACGGGATATTGGGAATACATGGAAAAAGCAATTAGGGGTTCACCACAGAATCAAAATTTCTGGGCACAGCCTGCTGGGGAGAGGAAAGCCCAAAATAAACAAATAAATTTCACAGAATATTCTGAGCTGAAAGGGACCCCCGAGGATCATTGAGTCCAACTGTCGTGTGCACAGCCCATGCAGGGATCAAACCCACAGCCTCGGCATTATCAGCACTGCTCTGACCAACTGAGCCAAACCCAGTGGCAAAATGCATTATAAATTAATAATACAATCAGTATTTCCTGCTCATAATGGAATGCTTCGAGCAGCTGGTTTGCATCTGGCCTGTCTGAAGGCAGTGTCAGGGCAGAGATAAGGCCTTGCAGAGGCAGCTCCCCATGGCTGAGCAAGGAGGGACACCAGGATAGCAGCTTATCACCCCCACCACCACACCACGGCTTCAGGGCTGCTGCTCTGCAATTTATTGTGCTGCTGCTTCAAAAAAGGGAAACAAATTCTGGTTTGCCAGTCCCCAGATAGTCTGGTAACGAGATTCTGCATCCCAAGAGCGACACATTTTAAATAAACTGAAAAACATAAAAATCTGCCTACAGAACAGAGACTTTTTAAAGTGGTGCTCAGAGACAAGGCCACTGTTCACCCAAATTTAGTGTGATTACTGCAGCAGAACGGTTTCAAGCCAATAATCACTTTGACTGAAGCAGCAAATGAACAGCTTAATTCATACAGCTCAAAAGGTCACGGATTAGAGCTACAGTAACACTGATTTATACCATATGCAAACAATGGGGAACAACAGTTAAAACTTATTGACACGAGGAAAATAAATATGGAAAATAAATATGGAAGCTAAACACACACATGAATTAGGAGACAGAATCACTCACATGCTTGTTAGTGACCTAGAAAAACAAAGAAGCATCATGCTAAATAAATGTGCACACAACACAAAATAAGCATCCTAAGTTTGAAGGTTTATTTGTAGACAGGAGCTTCTTAAAAATGAAGACAGATGAAATTCTGGAATGACAACCTTGTTCCATCCCTCCCGTGCTGTAGTGCATATGGACTATTTTAACAGGCTGCTCCCTTCTCCCACATATTCTGCAGTTGCTTCAGACACAGTTTAACAGAGCCAGGTTGGTTTAGCTCACTGATCCAAAAATTAAATAACTATTCAACCCCAAGTTTTGGCCTCCATCGCCCACGAGTTCAACCCCTGATCCTGTTTGCGTGCAACCACATATTTAACAGCACTGCTGCTGAAGCCATGACACTGTTCTCTTTAAAATGCTCCAATTAATTCCAAACTGTGAAAGAACCAGAAATAACAATGGAAAAAGCTCAGCAGAACAACGGCATGAAAACAACCACCCTCGGAAACCAGTGGCAAGAAATGAAGCTCAGCAGCCTCAGTCGTATTTCATCCTTCCAAACAGAGCATGGATGTGGTTCTCATAATTCTGGTTATTTTTAGGGTGCTGCTTTTCCTCTTCACACCATTCAGTGCTCTGCTATTTCTGTGACAATTGGAGATGCCTCCCATTTTTGCCATTATGGGGCAAACCTCAGCAGCCTGGGAATGGCCATCGACACCCTCCTTAAGGAATAGAATTCCGTGTGTTTGGATAGCTGGGTGGCTGAAATATAAACTGCTAGAAACGCACACAAAGTCAATTAACTGGGTCTCTAATGAGCTCAATAAATACCACTTAGTTGGCCTTACTTGGAGTGTGAAGAGATGGGGCATCTCCCAGCTTTCAACACAACCTTGACGAGCAGCACACAGAAATACAATTCTGTTTCTAGCGAGTTGTGCCAAAATTGCATTTTCCCATCATGAATAGGATGTGAACCACTGATTCTCTGAACTAACTCAGGAGCAACATCCTCTCTGCACAGCTGCTGCCCCACAGCTCCAGGCCAGAGACACACAAAACTGACAGATGCCAAAATGCAGCTTTTCGGAGGGTTCATGGCTACACCAAGCTGCCAAAAATCCAAAAGGAGTATTACTACACGAAGGAATTACCCACCCAGTCCATGTCATTCATCTCCTGCATAAAAACTTCCACTCCTCCCACGAGAGGGGTGTTTTTAGAAAAGCAACACATTTTCATTTTAAAACCTCCCCTGCACTGCAGCATCAGTGTAAAATCTTCTCTGGAACAGCAGATGAACAATGGACACACTTTATCAGCTCCCACTTTTCAGCTAAACATTAAAATCTTAGAATTAGAAATGTACAAGAGTAGGAAGGGGTTTCTCACAGACTTTACAAGAAATACATTTATTTTTCTGTGTTTCAGATGAAATTATAGCTTGGTTAATAAGCACACTGCAGGATGTGGTGTCTGTGCTCAGTCCCACTCCAAGTGAGAAGTGCTCGTCAATCAAGTTCTCAGAGAATCCTGTTAAGCTCCAAATTAGGTTATGAGTTAAAAACCAGCATTTCAAGCACAGAAAATTCACTTACATTGACCAAGCCAAAATAATGCTCATTCACAGGGAACTGCTCAGGACCAATCTCTTTCTCCAAAGCAGAAGCATTGGCGCCCTACAAAAAAAAACAATGTTCATGTTAGAGAAGACACAAATTTCCTAATAAACCCCAAAGATTAGGAAATAATTTACTTCCATTGAAAATCAGCACCTTATGTTTGCTGTGATCTTTGGAATTAAATGAATATGATGCTTTTTTCCCTCATAAATGTACCAAGGTTGCATTTAAAAATCTCAACTCCTTCAGCCAGAATTAAGAGTGATCTGACCTAACAGAAGGGTTTTCTGCATTTGAATTTATTTGAAAATTCACACAATCAACTGTTCTCACTTAAAATACCAGGTTAGCCACGGTGACCTAGAAACAGCAACTTAATTTAGTCAAGAATGTGCTGTAAAAATAAATTTACCCTGTTATTTTTCTACTTTTATTTTGCAAAATACTATGGACAAGTGAAGCGTGATTACAAACTCCTAAAAGAATGGAAATAAAGAGTTTTATCACAGTCTCAGATCACCTGGAAGTGCTTTGGCTTTGCTACCTTTAATTTCAGGGTGATGTATTAAGCTCACAGTGCATTCTGACACGTCCTTGAGTTTCCAGCAGTACAATGAGGATGGAATTTGCTGGTTTAGATACAACTGAAAACACCCCATAAAGCAACAACTAAAGCATTCCAAGGTTTTATTTTGAATTTTAACTTGGTCCACTCTCTATTCAATAAAGTGGATTTATATTTATGTATCTCTTTCTGTTTCCAAATCACCAATACCTTATGGTAGCATAAGTTTTGCTCTCTAACACCTCATTTGACTGTTTCCTTTTAACAAACCAGAGTAGGAGAAGATTAAGCATTTAAAAAAGGCCAGGAAGCAGCTTTCAGGTTGTGCAGAAAAGGCTCCAAGGGACACCCTTGTGCAGCACTCCAGATTAGAGGAGCTGCTTAAACCCACTGCTGAGGAGTTGTTTTAAGAGTGAAGAAACAAATCAAAACAAAAAGGAGGAAAAAAAAAAAAAGAACAAGCAGGCCAAGCCAGAGCTCCTTAAAACTTTTTAGGAAAGAAATCTGCATGAGCTGATGCAGAAGTCTGCCTGCACTTGGTGTATTTGCTGAGATAACAGTTCCAGCTTCAGGACTATTAAAATCACCCCGGGGGGAAGTGGAAATGGAGCAGATTTGGGTTGTCTTGCTGCAAGTTTACAGAACACACTGTCATGGTTTTCTAAACACTGATTAGATGCTGCTTTCCCCATCCTTTAAAACTCCTTGGCTGTGGAGCGCTGAAGTCAGATAAAAAGAGTTGTCAGCTCGGGGTTTGGAAGGCTCCCTTTTCATGTATCCAGGAAGGCTGTCGTTCCAGGCATAACAAATTACTGTAAATTGAGCCTTGGATTGCAGCACTTTGCCTGCATAAGCACTCCAAACAAACCAATAATCATGAAAGGAGCAGGTAGAGCAGTGGCACAGACTTTCCAAGGCTCCACGCTTCCAAACGCCCCAGAATCTTCCTCCTGGAAAGGCTGTGCCCATTTCCAGGAGGGAGGAAAGCTCACAGGGCACCCTGACTGCTGCCATGGCACCCAGAGAAACTTGAAAGTTCTGTATTTCAAAAGAAATTTCCTCCTGTGAAGCTTTAATTGGAGTGGTTTGAAATAAATGAATGCAGGGTGCTGTGTAAACTCTTCCAAGCACATGTTTATTCCATGAGAAGCTGGTCCTGCAAGGTCCACAGGATCCACACCTCCCAAAGGCAAAGCAGGGCACACACACTTGCAAAACCCTCTCATTTCATGTTCTTAAATTCCACAGCAAAGCTGGGCTCCAGTGCAAAGAACACGTGGAAAGGATGCTGGAGAAAGGGCAGGAAAACCAGAACCACTGCTTAGCACTGCCCTTTGTCAGCAGCTCCTCCTCAGCCACTGTCTCCCCCATCACCACTGCTCCCAGTTCATCCCCGTTCATCCCAGCATCCTCAGCCACTGTCTCCCCCATCATCACTGCTGGCAGTCCATCCCAATCCATCCCAGTCCATCCCAGCCTCCTCAGCCACTGTCTCCCCCATCACCACTGCTCCCAGTTCATCCACCTGATTCCTCCACCCACAGGATTCCTCCCGACCTTGGGCTTCTCCCAATGACCCAGTAACACACATAAAGAGTGGGTGCTTTGCCAGCACAGCTCTCAGAGATTCTGCAGCACTCTGGGTCTCTAGAAGAACAAACACAAACAGATCCCAGCTGTGCAGGGCCCAGTGTTTACCAGCATTGTTCTTCTGTGAGCTGGCAGCAAGATTTTATCAGGAGCCTCACACATCAAACAGTGCAGGGACAATGCTGTGCAAAGTGAGGAAGTGGATGCTGAGGGAAGGCGAAGCCAAACACGATGGATTTATAAATAGGTTGATATTGCATTTATAAATAGGTTGTAACTTTTCACATTACACAGGCACATAGCAGTAAAATTCAGCTGTGGGACCAATCAATGGGTCTGAATGGGGGGATATATGCACAGCTCAAGGCAGGAGAGTTTAAGTGGATAAATCATGGAATAGTTTGGGTTAGAAGGGACCTTAGAGCCCATCCTGTGCCATCACTGCCATGGGCAGGGACACCTTCCCCTATCCCAGGTTGCTCCAAGCCCCATCCCACGTGCCTTGGACACTTCCAGGTATCTCTGGGCAACCTGTGTGAGGGCTTTACCAACCTTAATGGAAAAAATTCCTTCCTTTCTTGTCTAAATCAATCCACTTTTAGTTTAAAACCATTCCCTCTTGTCCTTTCACAACAAAGTTTATCCCCATCTGTTTTACAAGCCCACTTCAAGTACCCACTATAAAAGGAGATGAAAATATAAAATACAACACAGAAACAAACAAATAATGATCTACAGTGCTGCCCTTTATTTTGGCAGCAAGTGCAGGAATCCCCCAAACTGACATCTGCTGGAGCAAGCACTGAAAGCCATTTCTTTTTTAATAGCAACAAGACAGTGAGTGATGTGCATGTAAACATGGATGAATCCAAGGCAATAAAAGCATTTGCTCTAAATCCTGATTAAAGAACCAAACAAGACAGATTTGGTAATACAGAGCACCTCCTGAACAAGCTACACTTATTTTAACATCCTTCCCCAGATATTCACACTTTGTTTTTAAATTGTAGCAGCTCTGAAGTCCTCTAATATAATTAATCAATAATCAAAGTCTACTTTGAACAAAGAAACCATGTAGTGCCCAGTTTCCTCAGCTCCATGGCACAACACAGCTGGCATCTCTCGTGATCTCTCATTTTCCTGAGGACAATTAAAGCACAAAATTTTAAAAGTTTATACACAATCCAAGCAGCAGGAAAGCTCAAGTATGTGTTCAGGACTCCTGTAAAATCCTCAAGCTCGTTCCAAGAGAACCTGTGTGGTCCAGCTGAACTGCAGTCTGGCTTTGCTTCCAGCCCCAAACTGTCAGAAGCCCCAAACCTGGAGGATGCAGCAATAAACACCCATCATCCACAGCATTAAACCAGAGTACAAACAACATGTGGGAAAACCTTGAAGTGACCTCCTCCCTGTTTCCCAAAGGGTTATGTGTTTCTTTCACCTCTCAATTATTCTCAGAGAATATTTTGCTTCTTTCAGCTTAACAAGTCAGTCAAGAAGCAGAGCGCTGCTGGAGACAGAAATCTGCTTAGCCAGCTCCACTTCTACCCTCCCTTCTTTCAGTGATAAATGCCATAAATGTTAATTCTCTGATAAAGCTAAACCAAAGTCCTGCAGCTGCAGGTGACAGCAGTGAGGTGACATTACACACCAGGGACACCACAGCCCTGCTCGAGCTGCCTGCTGTAAATTATTCAGGTGCCAAATGGAAATGTGGGACCCACAAACGCTGCAGCCACCTCCCCTCCAGCACTGAAGTCAATAATTACACCCTGATTCAAAGTGCATAAGGCTACCCCCAATTTGTGTGCTGGATTGAAGTTCTTCAGGCATGTCCTACTGGTTTAACAAACAATTAGACATGAATCTAGAGGAAGTGGCCCTAATTGCCTACAAGAAACAAGATTCTGCTCACAGCTTACTACAGACTTCTCACAAGCTGCCAGAGAGGAAAAGCCCAGCTCTGTGCTTTGCACCTTGCTCCATTCTCAAGTTCTGGTCTCCTTCTCCAAAGTTCTGGCAATTCAACAAAACCCCCAAGTTCTGACCCAAAAAGTCAATTCCACCACTGTGTCAGAGCACAGAAAACACACCCTGGGTGGGGGGATTCAGTCAGACCCATGGAATTCAGCCATCCTCACTCACTGTTCACCCCAGAAGCACAGATCCCCCTTTACACACTGCTGAAACAGCAACTGTAGATTTTTTAAATGTAAAATGTCTCAGCAGTGCTCTCTGTTTCCATCTCCCTTAATTCTGCAATTGCTTGCAAACAGAAGGAAAAACTCTCAGAGGTAAAAGATAAGGCCTAGGACACAAAACTGGTGGCAGAGAGCTTGGGTCAGTGGCTCCTGGCCATGGATGTGTTTTCCATGTGGTGCCAGCAGCCTCTCCAAGCAATGAATCCCATCCAAATGAACCCCTGCTCCCCTCCCAGCTCCAATCCCACCCAAATGAACCCCTGCTCCCCTCCCAGATCCCAACCCCACCCAAATGAATCCCTGCTCCCCCCCCAGCTCCCAATCCCACCCAAATGAACCCCTGCTCCCCCCCCAGATCCCAATCCCACCCAAATGAACCCCTGCTCCCCTCCCAGATCCCAATCCCACCCAAATGAATCCCTGCTCCCCTCCCAGCTCCCAATCCCACCCAAATGAACCCCTGCTCCCCTCCCAGATCCCAATCCCACCCAAATGAACCCCTGCTCCCCTCCCAGATCCCAATCCCACCCAAATGAACCCCTGCTCCCCTCCCAGATCCCAACTCCTGCCAGGCTGGAGCTGCCACACAGAAAAATCCCAGAAAAGGGCCGGGGCTGACACCAAGGAAATGACAGCACCCCGAGGCACAGCAGAGCTGAGCCACACTGAAACACAGGCAAGGTTCTTTCAGGGAGGGGGAGACAATTCAGGCCAAACCTCATTGCTGGCTGCTAATGAGCTCAGGCCGTGAATTTAATTTTTACACAGCTACTGGAGAGGAATGGAGTGCCTGAGAAGCAAAGTCAGGAACAGCAGTCCCTGTGACGCTGAGGGGTCTGACATTGTCACAAACCTGGGTTTCACTTTTCCAGCCTGGAGCACAGATGATGAAATGCTGGTAAAAATGGCATATTTTACTAAGAAAAATATGTAAAATCCTGTACAATCACTACAGAACAGCAAAATCCTGAACAAAGCAGTTCCCAAAGGGACTTCGTTCATGTATTTCAATGTTTCTGTAAAGGAGGCTCAGGTTTTTCTTATTCCTTTATGACAAAGCAAAGAGAATTTTTACTTGCTGGACATGCAAATAAACTGATCCAGTTTAAAATACAGCACCCAGACCTTAATTTCCCGGGCTGGTTGAAGGAAAAAAATGTTAATATTGACAGTAAGTTTAGCTAAACTACACATGCACCCAAAACAGTGATGCTGACAGGTTCCACAGCATTTGATTAAATGACTAATTAAGGAATTTGGAAGCCAATTTCATGCAGTTATTCAGTGCTACCAGCACTGTTCTACAATTTCTGCACAGAACTGAAACAGCAAATTCTCCACGTAAAGCACAGTGTGGAGAATCTGCTTCCCCCAAAGATAAAACACAGAAAAGTTTCTGGGAAAAGAACACCCACAGCACTTCAGGAGGGGAGTGGGAGGCAACCACCACCTGCCCAGCCTCCATCCACCATCCCAACCACAATCCAGGAGCAAAAATGAATCCAAGATGGGAGGGCTCAGCCAGAGTCTCCAAAAACAAATCCCATGTGAATGTGCTCAGGTTTGGCTGCACAGGCACAGGGAAATGCACTGCCTCTCATCTGCCCTCTCAGTCTGAGGCTCAGTCAGCTGATCTCAGGAATGCATCCAAAATATTCCAGGGATTGAGTCAATCACTTTGCCTCTGGGGTGCAGAACTCCACAGCAAAGCCATGACTCACCTCCCACGGCCTTAATCTCACCTGTGGCTGTGACGGGCAATTAAAAAACACAAATTATGTTGAAAAAAAAACAACATTTAGTGAGATCAGGGAAGGATAAAGCCCTGGGAAATCTTCTCCCAGACTTTCAGTGAGCTCTCCACAGCCAGGGATTTGAAAAGAAAAGATGAATCGTGTTAGGGGTGTTACTGTGAAGCTGCAAACACCCAGTTTGTACTGGGTCCACTCCAGCTGGGCCTGGAGTTAAACTGGGAGTCAGCACTTGCATGGAAAAGCAAAAGGAAGATCCTGCTCCTTTTACCCACAAGTGAAAACAAAGCCAGTAACTTGGCGTGCAGCAGTCCCTGCTAGGATCGCAGAGAGGAGATGGAAACCGCCCTGGGAGCAACGGAAATGTGGGATCAGGAAACCCAAACTGCTCAGGGTGGGCAGCCCCAGCCCGATGCCCTGCTGGATCCGAGCTCAGACCGAGGGAGCTCCTCCCAGGAGGTTCTCGGTGCGCTGTTTTCGGTGTTTCACTGACAGGCTGCCCTGTTTTCCTGTGAGTCAGCCGTGCCCCAGCGCCAGCCCAACCACTTGCTGGGCTCTATTTACACAGCAGCGTAACTTCATTAAATATTCTGCATAATCATGCAATTACCAGCCTGCCTCTCTCCCTGGCAGCAGGGACGGTCCCTGTTCCACGCATCCACGTGGAACGATTGCAGCGCTTCGACAAACGAGTAGAGCAACCTTTAAAACGCACTTAGTTATCACAACAACCTGGGCAGAAGGACAATCAGCGCTCGGTAATTCCTGCTCTCTCCCAAAGGCAGGACCCACCTGCCCGAAAAAAAACCATTTCAGGGCACAGGCGGCGGCAGACACACCCACCGGGAGCGCCGAGCCCGCATTTCTGCGGAGCCTCCCGACACCTTTCCCACCGGGATTTCAGCCCGATTCTCCCAAATCCCTGCGAGCTCCGGCCAGGCTGGCTCCCCGCTCTCCCCTCGCCCTTCCCCGGCACAGCCGCTCCGCCCCGGCCCCCTCAGACAGCCGGTGCCGGCGCAGGCGGCGGGGCCTCCGGCAGCGATGGGCTTGAAGCACTTTGGCTGCTCGCACGGCGCCGGGGCGCGGCGGGCGGGCCCTCCCCGCGGCTCAGCGCGGGGCACAAGGCCGGGGCGCCCCTCAGGAGCGGCTGTGCGAGGCCGGGCGGCCGCGAGGGCTCTCACCATGGTACAGACGGCGGCGAGTCTCCGCACCGTCACCAGCGCCTCCATCCGCCCCCGGCCGCCGCCATCTTGGGCCGCGACTGACAGCGCCAGCTGCGCACCCGCAGACCGGCCCGGCCCGGCCCGTGC
>VXAC01005861.1:595359-653311 GCA_013399225.1 Rhipidura dahli | reverse complement strand
GGGATCGGGATGGGGAACAGGAATGGGATCGGGATCGGGAACGGGAATGAGATCGGGACGGGAAACGGGAATGGGATCGGGATGGGGAACGGCAATGGGATGGGGATGGGAACGGAATGGGGAACGGGATGGGAATGGGGAACAGGATGGGGATGGGGATGGGGAACGGGACCGGGATAGAGAATGGGACCAGAACGGGGAACGGGACCGGGATGGGTAATGGGACCGGGATGGGTAATGGGACCGGGATGGGGAACGGGATCGGGATGGGGAACGGGACCAGGATGGGGGACACTGTGGGATGGGGAACAGCCCCAGTACGTCCCCAGGACATGGACAGCCCTAGGATATGGGATAGCTCCGGGATGTGGGACAGCCCCAGGTTGCAGAACCCTGCGGGATTCCTGGATCCAGGAGCCCTGGGATGGGGGGCACTGTGGGACCCCTGGATCCAGGAGCCCTGGGGTGGGGGGCACTGTGGGACCCCTGGATCCAGGAGCCCTGGGATGTGGGGCACTGTGGGACCCCTGGATCCAGGGGTCAGGAGAGGGCTGTGGCAGCGTGGATTGCTTGGGGAGCACCTGGAGTGGCAAAAAGTGCTTCCAGTGGGCACCTGTCCGGGACTGATCCCCACCCAGAGTGGTGCCCAGCCTGGAGGGACCCCATGCTCTCCTCACTAACCCTGCTGGAAGCGCTGGTGAGGGTGGCTGGCAGCTCCCTGCTCACAATCCCAGCTGTTTCCACACTGCAGCCCTGACCTTGTGGGAATAGCTGCGGGGAAGGGAGAAGGGTTCCGTTTCCAAAGCAGAAATGGGTTTTTTGGGTTTTTTTTATGAGGCCAAGATGTTTCCATTCTGTTGGAGCCGCCCCCCCACAGCGATGTTCTCGTGCACACGCTGGACTTTTCCACATCAGCTACTACAGGATCCCCAGGGACAGGCTCCAGGAACACAAAAAAAACCTCCCCAGTCCTTACAAAATAGAAGTGAAAAGGGCCACGTGCTCCTTAGAGGGTTGCCATGAATGGCAGCGCTTCAAAATCAGGGGCAGGAAATGCAGAAATTGGGGAATCTGGACAGTGTTTGACCAGATTGAAGTCCGTAGTTAAATGTTCATCTCTCTCACATCCCAAAATAGAATCAAAGATGATTTATCACAGCTGTTGCAGCAGCATCCGAGGACATTTCCTTGCCCTTTGGCCTCGGGATCAGAACAACTTGGTGCTGAGTAGAAGGATGAGGCTAAAATTGTGGTCTTCTCCCCAGATGTCTCCAGAGGTCACTGCTGGAGCCCAGAGATGCACTTTTAATTCATTTACACTGAGCAAGGTGGAATTCTGAGCACCCAGACTGGTTCCTTGAGCACACCACACTCCTTCCTGCTCCTTTCTCATCTCCTTCTCTTTTGCCTTTCCCAGCTTTGAGGTATTTGGTTACTGGGAGCAGGAGGGTGGTTAAAAGACAATTTTTGATGAGTGCAGCGTGAGAAGCAACCTTTGGGCCCCACATTTTCCACAAAGAGGGGAAGGGAGAGCTGCAGGGATGGACTCTTGGTTGGGGTCAATTCAGGGATGTGTGCATGAGCCACCAACCTCGAGTTTTGTCTCAGCATCTGCCACAGCCCCTGGCGTTCCCCCACAGCCACATTTCCCATTTCTGCTCAGACAAGGGCCCCGTTTCCCCATCCAGGCCCCCCCTGACATCAATGTGTTCTTTGAAAGATGTAGCAGAGGCAAATGTAATGGTTCCAAATGGACTTCTGGAGGGAAAATCATTTCTGCCAGCGCTAGGCAGGAGGAGAAACATTTTCCCAGCGTGTTGGGATCTTAGCAAGGTCTCTCTGGCTCTGCTCATCTCTTACTCCTTCTGTACAATGAGTGAGGAACAATTACAACCAGTTTTAAAGCACTCAGACATCCTCCTGTGACAGTCGTGGCAAATAGGTTTATTTTTAGCAAGCTTCGTCTCTGAAGATGTCTAGGAGGGCCAATGACAATATAAATAGAAAATCTTATAACAAACAGAGCCAAAAGCAACACAGAGCAGTAAATAAATCTGTAAAAGATTCGGTGTGGAAATAACAATCTCTGTGCACCAGGCAAAGGAGGGACCCGAGTGAAACCTCCAGAACCATCCAAATGTTTCCAAAGTCGCTCTCAGCTTTGCAAACATTCCCCCTCTAATTCCAGCTGTTGTTTTTCCAAGAGAATTTGAATTTAAACCATGGGTTTCTTGGCTAAATATGAGTCCATTGTGCACAAACAATGAAAATCTCCTTTAAAAACAATTGTTCCTCTGCATGCCAAGGGTTGTACAACCCCAGAGAGTGTGAATCCTTCTGCGTGGCTTCACCCTTCAGCTGAAGGGTGAAATGGCTCTTCTGGCTGCCTAGAAAATCGGAAGAGGGTCACGTTTGAAAACCTCTGGGTTTGGTTCTATATTTCACTTGAGTCCTCTCAGAGCCAGAGCCTGAAAGTTAAGAGGAGGGGGGAGCTTGAGAATAGATTGGAAACCTTGGGGGAAGTTTTATTTGGGCTAAAACCTCCTCTCTCTGCACAGAGATTGCTGCACACAGTGGAACGAGCTTTGGGGAGAAGCACCAGAAGCCTGGGCTGGTGCAGAAGAAATTCAGATTGAGCCACATTAGCAAAGAAACTGGAACTCCACTGTTCTGCTTCCGGCACGCAGCCCAAAACTGCTTTCACATTTGCTTTAAGCAACCAGAAGCCCTCAGAGCTGCCAAGAGCAGCAGTTCAACATTTCCTCCACTGCTGCTGCCTCATTGCTGCCCCCAGGCATCCCCTCTCCCGTGTCAGCCCCAGCTCCATCCCTGCAGGAACGGGGGGAGCAGCTCTGAGTCCCTTGTCACACAGCGGCTCCTCCGTGCCCGTGATGGTGGCTCCCGATTCTCTCGTGCCACATCCAAGCCCAGCATCATTTCAGCACAGTTTGCATTCTTTTCGCCTGCCTCACATTCATCCAGCCCAAAGCTCACCCTCCAACTTTATGGCTGCCTTCCTTTTGTGTTCCTCAGCACCACATTTGGTTACCCAAAACGATTTTAACTTTGTTTTTTTTTTTTTTTTTTGCTCCCTCTTGGAGCAAGCCAGCAGAGCTGTTTTCTTCCAGGAATGTCTTTGTAGAATATTCCTCACGGAATATTCAGTTCTTTCTGAACTTGTCTGGCTTTTTTTTTTTCCCTTGGGTTGAAGTTCTTGTGGCCACCTGGAAGCTGACAGATCTATGGCTGTTTGGTTCTGGAGGAGGACGATTGTGATGAATGTTTTTATATCACTCACGAACATGTGCTTTTAATAGCAAATGCTGACAGAGGTTCCAGCACTCAGAGAGAGGCAGACAGTGACTTACTGCTGCTAACTAATCCCAAATTCATCACTGTCCAGCTCCACAACGCATTTCAAAGTGCTGCCCTACTAACTGACCAGGAGATTTGGAGCTTTGTTTCCTGTTCCTCCCCTCACTTCGCCTCTTCTTACAAAACTTGTGTGAGATTAAAGAAATTTCCAGAAAAAAATATTTTTTTTCAGCATTTGCGGTTTTGCAAAAATCTGGAAGCAAACTGACCCTGGATGATTTGCAAACCATTCCCACAGGAGCCATGTCCCAAAAGACACAGGATCCAGTGGCTCCCTCGCAGTTCCCCGAGCTCCATCAGCCTCCAGGTGTTTTTTCCACCTCTTCATCAGCTGCCAGGATGGTCAAAGGAACAGCACCGGGAGCTTGCACAGCATCCCTGCCTAAGGAGCTTTTAGAGGGGAAACAGAGCCTTGGGAAAGTGACATGTCCATAAATCTTGGGATTCTCGTGCTGATTTTGCTGTACTGCTGTGCCCCCAGGGCTGGATTTTCCTAAGGGCAGCTCGCACTCAGCACATCCTCTGCGGTGCTGATGTGGAAAGTGGGATCAGTGCTTTGGGAAGGGGCAGCGATCCGGAGCTCTGCCCTGATTTCCCGTGCCCTGGGAGCCCACCCCTGGCTCTGGGCCCTGCTGGGGAGGGCTCAGGTGTGTGCTGTGGGTCAGAGCAGAGCCGTGAGAGCAGCTGGGTCCAGAGAGGCTTTTTGGCGGCTGCAGCCTCTCCAGAGTGAGCCAAGCCCACCTTGTGCCTGCAGGAAAACTGCATTCCCAGGTCTCCATGAGCTGGGATGGGGGATTATCTTGCCCTCCCTTCCCATCCTTGTCTCTCACATTGCCCGACAGATTCCCCGTGCCAGCCTTGCCCCGGCTCCTGCTGACCCCTCCCGAGAAGTTTTTCCCAAAGATGAATGTTCCAAGTGCATTATTGTTTTAGCTTCATTTACATCTGTTTCATATTATTTGCAGTTTTGCTTTGTCTGGGTCACTCCCTCCCCCGTGTTCTTCCCTGCCCGTTATCCCAGAGAACTGAGAGCTGACTGTAGCCAGCGTTCAGTTACAGGCTGGCATCCCACGGACCCTGCAGCCGCCAGCTGTCCTAAAAACCCCGCTCGGTTTTCCTAGAGAAGCCATTCTCTCTTCATTCCCTCTGCAGGCTCACCCCACTGAGAGGCACTGAGTCCTTCTTCAGCTTCCCAAGTCTGTCATCAGCCCCTAAATTCACTTTCCCATGTTTGGAGAGCCCGCAGTGTCCCAGCCCACGTTCCAGGGGGCCTTTAGGACTCCCAGCACGGACAAAGCAGCAGATCAAATGTGTCCTGGAGGATTCATGTGCCAGCTGGGATTTTGGAATATCCCCCCAGCTGCCTGAAAACTCGGAGAGGGTTTGGAAATGCGTTTGTTATCCTGAAGAGCAGGGTCCCATCAGCTTCGGGGCTCTGGAGGGGCAGCACACAATAAATAGCCCAGGGAGAACAAGAGAGCGTGGAGCTGGAGCCGATTGAAAAGGCAAAGGGACTGGACAGGCAGAACGGGATTATTCAAAGCGGGATTAGAGCAGGGCACGGGGGTGGCTGCAGCGCGCTGAAAACGCTCCCTAGGGCTGCAGACCCCTAAAAGCCGGCTTTTTAGCAGCCAGCCGAGGGCCAGCCCGTAAGGCAGGCGGCGGGGAGGGCCGCAGGGCGAGGAGCGCTGGACGCGACCGCAGCTCCCCCGGTGCCCGGCTGCAGGAATGTCCCGCTCCCCGCCGTGATTGGCTACACGAGGCCGGAGTCAGCTTTCACGGGGGCCGATCAAAAAGTTCCCTTCGGCTCTCCGAAGGCGCTGTCTGAGCGCAGGCATCGGCTGGAGGAAGGAAACCGCTTCAGTGGGATGAGAGCGCTTCTCCTCCCTGCGAGGGAAGGCAGCCGCGGACGGGCGCCGGGCAGCCGCGCTCCCGCTTTTCCCCCTTTTCCCCTTTTTCCCCTTTTTCCCCTTTTTCCTTCTCCCCGCCGGGCCGGGCCGAGCAGCCATCCCTCCTGGCATGCGTCTCATCCCTGAGGATACGATGTCTCAGTATTCCACCAATTTCCTGCTGCTGCCCATTCCCGAGTACCCCGGGCCGGATTGCGCTCCCAACAAAATCATCAAGCTCGTGGTGCTGGGCGGCAGCGGCGTGGGCAAGACAGGTAAGCCCCAGGTGTGTTCCCTGCTGTTCCTTGCAGCTCCTTCGCTCCCCAGGCAGACCCAAAACTGTGGCGTTTGTTGCAGCTTAACTATTTCCGTTTACTTTTCTTTAAAAAATTATTTTTAAAAGAAAGGCACAGGATAATTTGTGTGGCGGATGTGCTGTCGCTGTGTGAGCAGCTGGTGTGAGCCAGCAGCGGGTTTTGTACTCACAAAATTTCTGTTTTACTCACAAAACTCTTCTGTTTGTACCCACACAACTGTCCTGTTTGTACTCACAAAGCTATTTCAATTTGCCTTTTATTTTTTTTTAATTTTTAAAAGAAAGGCACAGGATAATTTGTGTGGCAGATATGCTGTCGCTGTGTGAGCAGCCAGCGTGAGCCAGCGGTGAGTTTTGCACTCCCAGAACTGTGCAAAACTTGGTTCTACCTGGTCTTGTGCGAATTATTTAGCTGTGGCTAAATTTCCACGCCCTTAAAATGGGGCTGGTGGCTTTTATCCTCCTGCTGTAAATGTTTTCTGCTCTGCAGGCAAATCACAGCGTGCGAGACGTGCCTTTATTATTCTCCAAAGGAGAGGGGAAGAAAAGAGGGTGAAGAGGGCATTGATGCATTTGGATGTGTGGTCCATGATTTCAGGAATTGTTAAGAGCAGATCACATTTATTGCATCTGTGGCTCCATGGGATTCAGCAAAATGTTGGATTGTTTTGGCCTTGAAGCAGCCACATCTTCATTTTATTTTTAAATAGTTTGTTGAAGACAGCTGCACAGGCAATTGCATCTAAGGGTGCTAAAGGGTGACCCAGTATCACTGTGAGGAAAAATTACTGCTTGAAATGAAATCTATTCTAAGAGTTGTTTGCAGAATAAGCCTTTTTATTAAACTATTAATTGCTTTTGCAAGGTACTAGGAATCTGCTGAGATCAGAGCACTAAAAGAATACAAGTTACTGGTGCCACGATGGGGTTTAAGTGTTTTATCAAGGAATAAAAAAATGGTTCTAATCAAAGAGTTTAAGGTGAATAAGAAGGCCCAGGGTGCTGCAGCATGACCCAAGTGTGCAGAGCACATGGAGTTTGTTTGCTGGGTGTGATTAGGTATCACTAATGGGTTTCAGGAGGGGTTTTAAGGCTGGAAAGAAGCATTCCATCCATCAGCCTCACTTCTTGCATGACATACAACACTTAAATTCGGATTATTTGCAGTCTGCTGGCTTGTTACTCTTCTTCTAGATTATTTCAAAGCAAAGCACAGATTGTTTTACCTGCGATCTCAGGGAAACAGCCTCCCTATCCCACGCTGTGCTGCCACCCTGAACCTGAGGGCTCATTTCCAGCACAAGCTGTGAAAAACTCTGTATTGGGTATCCCAGCCTGGCCCCAGATCTCTGTCTGCGAGCGCTGAGAGCAGCATTTGCAGAATAATGTGAGCAATCCAGGGATTAACTCGGTCTCCTGGGAGGCTCCTCCCTGCAGGAAGGTGTCACAGGAGCTGTGCAAGGAGGGGTCTGGGTTCTCGTTAAGGACCCATCTTTTTCTCGTTGTTTTGCAGCCCTGGTCGTGCGCTTCCTCACAAAGAGATTTATTGGGGACTACGAAGCCAACACCGGTGAGTTCTGCTCTGCCCAGCAGCGCTGCAGAGAGGTGGAAAATAAATCCACCCTGTTTTGTGACTGGTGCACGTTACAGGAGAGCCAAGTGGTGTTAGGTGTCCATAAGGTGCATATTTTCAGTTAATAGCCTCGAGCTATGAAAGCCATAAATCAAAGGCTCATTATTTATGATCCTTTCAGCTGCTTTTTTTTTTTTTTTCTCCCAAGCTGATGGAAAAGGATCTCAGAGTAAAAGGTTTGCCTGGGGACATACCTATACTGAAACACAGGCTCAGGGAGCAACCTGCACATCAGCTAAACCACAGAACCCCGGTGCTGCTCCCCCTGCAACCCCGGGGAAGGCAGAGGAATTCCAAAGGGTCTAAAAGGCAGTTCAGAACTTTTTCTGTGCCTTCCCTTTTTTTTTTTTTTTTTTCAGGGTCTGTTAGAACCACTGAGACTTTGAAATGGAAGTTTTCTCTCTATAAGAAAGCAAAGCAACCATTCATTGCTTGTTTAATCCAGAGGCAGTGTCCACGTGAGCTGTTTCATTCAGACCCTGTTCCAAGCTCCCATTTGGCCAGGGTTGTAGGATGGATCCATGCTCACCCCTGCTGCACATCCCACCCATTGGCCACCTCACAGCTTTGGGGTGAAGGTGGGCAGCACTCAGCAAATGCTTTGCTTTGGAGATGCTTGCTGAGCTCAGGGAAGGAGGGTGCAGCACAAGACCCCTTTGATCTGAGGAAACACAATCCTAAAGCTCCTTCCAGCTCCCCCTCACTGACCCCAAGTAACCCTGATGGTTGGCTGCACTTTCTGCTCCTTCTTTCCTGTCACCTCTTGTCTGGGAGGCTGTGCATGGAGTGAGTGAGACCTGGGGGCTGTGCAGGGGCTGCTGCCAGGGCAGTGCTGGGAGCCACGTGCTTTTCTCATTAAGCTCCCAGGCCCACAGCCATGCTGCAGGAGAACAGAATATGGCAGCAATAAGGAGCAGCTGGTGCCTCTGGGATCACTCAGCTGTGCTTCTCCTTGTTCCTGGCATCAGCAGAGCTGGGGCAGTGCCTGGCAGCACCTGCTCTTTGTTCTGCAGGGTGTTGTGGAATGGGAATAAGGAGTTGTCTGGTCTCGGTTCAGAGGTGCAGGATTTTCCCATAAAACCATCTCTATGGCTTAAAATCAGGTCTGTTTTAAAGTACAAAGTGAATCCCCCCAGGGCTGGATCCCCTCACAATGGTATTAAACCATGATATGATGATGTTGGATTCAGTGCTAAATTCCCTTGTGTTGAAAATGTTCTATGAGCTCAGACTCTTTTCCACTGGAATAAAATCTCTTGTTCTCTTGAAACAAAGCAGATTTTCAGAAGTGAGGGCATTGCTGTCACTAGCTGGGCTCCCTGTTAATCTGAATTCCTTACTCTCCAGTGATGGATTTGTCCACGTTTGACATTGTTCTGGAGGCAGCAGTGACAATTGTATTGGGGCAAGACAGAAGGGCTGCACACAGCAGCTGTGGATTAGCATTTCTTCACAGCCCCACGTGACTTGTGTTAAGTTCTAAAGAAAAATGATGATGACATCAACCTCTGGAGCTGTCCTTGTCACAGCCACAGAGCGTTCAGAAGGTCAAGACTTAAATTTTCATTGTCACTTAACTCACGCTGCAGTAACAAAATAAAGTTCAAGCCCAGGATAGCAGTGGTTAGATCAGAGCTAGATCAGGCCTAGGTGGGTAGAACTGGCACTTGGCTGTGAATATGTGTCCTCCAGACTAACCAAAGTCAGGTTTAAAGTGTCCAGTCTTTGGGGATTCCACCAAACTCTGCTAAAATCACACAAACCCCAAAGAGCACCTGGGGGGCTCATACACAGCCCCTCACTCGGTGCCCAAAACTGGAGCACTTTCCTCTTTTAAAGGCATTCACAGAAATGCAGCAGGAAACACTCACTCCTTTCACAGACCACACCTGGATGTCTTAGTTGGAGATCATAAAATGTGAACTGCATTGATATTTAAAGTTAATATGGATCAAAAACCTGAATGGGATTTGTGTGCCCACTCGGAGCGTGTGCCTCCATGCCAAGTGGCCCTTTCCTTTCTGTACATTCAGGACATGTCCCCACACAGCAAACACAGCCCCACTTCACTGAGCAAACAGCCACCCAAACACTCCAGGGCTGCTCACTTTTCTACAGGCAGCTCCACATCCAAACCTCAAAAGCCTGGATTTCTACAGCCCCGTTTTGCCTCCCCTTTGGACCTTTGGTTCCCCATTGCAATCCCTGACTAACCAAGTTCCTTCTCCCCCAGGTGCTTTGTATTCCAGGAAGTTCACCATAGATGGGGAGCAGATCTCTCTGCAGGTGCAGGACACTCCCTTTGTCTCACTGGAGGTAAAACAAACTGCTCTGTGCTTTTCCAACATTCTTCTTGTCTCGTGTTTGTTGCCAGCAGTTCCATCTGCAATTAACTCCACTTAGCAGCAGGAAAACACCCGGGCTCAGACCCAAGACTAATCAAGGGACCTTAAACTCAAAGTTTGGTCAAGCCAACAGCTGAGGTTTCTTAGTCAGAAATGATCTTAATTTCATCAGGAAGGAGTTTCATTTTCTTTGTCCCTGTCCAAGGCCTGTGCTGTCCCAAGAGCTCCCACAGACCCGCTTTTCTCACCCTGTATCTGCAAAAACTGAAGGGACTGTGTCAGAGCAGGTTAAGACCGAGAAAAGGTTGGACTTTTTATTAAAATCCTGAAGGAAGGGAGTTTCCTGCACTCTGCAGGTGGAGCACAGCGTTTCAGGAGAAAAACTCATGGAAACCCTGGGGATTTGGGGTCCCCAAAAATGTGAAAGTGCAAGAGAGAAACAGAGGCAGATGAGTGGCTTTGTTGGGTGATTCATTGCTGCTTGGCCCACACACTGCAAAGGCACTTCAAAATTCACTCAGGAGCAGAGATTTCCATGTAAAAAGCAGCCCCTTGGCCTTTGGTTCCCTGAATAAAGCATTCCGCTTGGGATTATCCGTCCTCCTCGCTCCCGGGTGGGCCTCGCTGGAGTAACAGAGAATTTCTGCTCATTAGGGCTCTCTGAAGCTGTGCACCTTCTCCAGACCTATTCTCAAAGCTTGCCAGTGCAATTAGTGAAAAGAGGCTTCCAGGACATGGAGAGTGGCTGATTATCCCCAGGCTGGCTGCAGCCCAGCCCCCAGCAGTGCAAATTGCCCTTTTTCCCACAGCCTGCCCCAGCCTGGCTGGGGTTCACTCCCATTGACCCTTCCAAACAGGCTGGGCAGGGTCCCTCTTCATCATCCCATGTTGGGCTTTGGGGTTTGAGTGTTTTGGGGGGGAGTGATAAGAGCATCTGATAAGCAATTTCACTGCTCTCGGGGTTTAGCTGTGAGCTGGCAAGGGCAAAGGAGCTCCAGGAGTGGTGAGCCAGTGTCTCTGTGGGCAATAATGAAATATTTACCAAGGGCATTTGGCTGGCAGAGCTCCTGAGGAAAGTTTTGAGCTGAATTTACCCTCTGACCCTTCAGAAATTCTGCTTCCTCCTTCTCACTGAAGAGCTTGTCAGTAGTTGTTCTTTTGCTGTCTGATCTGCCAGAGGAAAACTGATCAGTTTTACTCATTCTTTTCCACCTCTGCTTTCTGAAGTTAGGCTTTATAATTCATAAATAAAAGTGATCTAAATAAATGATTCTAAATAAAACAAATGATTCTAAATAAAAGCCATCTGTCTGAGGAGAGCAGTGAGCACTAAATTCTGCTAAAATTAATGTGAATGGCAGACACTTATTCTATAGATAAACAGAGAATGGAAGATGTTTTCTCTTAGCCTCACTGAAGCTGATGAAAATTTCTTGGGTAGAATTTAGCGACAATAATAAAAATTTGAGCTCTGTGTTTGTGATGTTGAACTCCCCTTAAAATGACATGATTTCCACCAGCTTCACAAAGAGCTGTACACGGAATATCCTTGTTGGATATTTAAAAAAAAAAAAATTACAGCATTGCAGGAACGCTGTAATATTGGCAGGAATGTCAGCTCTGCCAAAGCTGCAGCAGGCAGCTCTCTCTCTCTGGCTGGGCTATCCCCATCCCAGCAGGGATAACAAAGAGGAGAGGATTAGCTGGAAATAGCTTCCTCTTGATGAGCGAGCTGAGCTCTTTTCAAGCCCACAGCGTTGCATTCAGCTTTGTAATCCCAGCGCTGGTGGTTGTTGGGGCTCTGAGTTGGAGTGGTGATGGAAGCAACAAATGTGTGGCCAGCAAAACATGATACAAACCCACCCCTGCTCCACACATGTCATCTTGAGTTGTAGCCATTGGTTCTTTTCTTTAGCAAATTGCTTTTTTCTAAATAACTCAGACTATCTGGAGACCTGCAAGGCAGGAAAACCTGGCAGGCTTCACCAGACAGAGTTAGTGAGAGCTTCTGTCCATGGAGACATTGAAGAAAGGATTGGAAAAAGCCCTAAAAGTCACCTTGGGGGAGAGCTGTTCACTTGTCCCAGTGTGACAAACCTGATGGAGTTGTAATGCTCTCATTGTGCCCATCACAATTTCATCCTCAGTAGGAGTGTGAGTTCCTGGCTGGTTGGGTACAAGAGAATACAGAAGGAACTTTTCAAAGAAGTATTCTGGCTCTTCTCTTCAACCAATTTGCTCTGATCCCTCTCCACTCCTCATTAGTGCTTTCCTGCAGTGTGGGATCACAGAATCATGGAATCACTGAGGTGGGAAAAGACCTCCAGGATCGAGTCCAACCCACCACCGATCCCCACCTTGTCCCCAGCCCAGAGCTCTGAGTGCCACATCCAGTCATTCCTGGAACACCTGCAGGGATGGGAACTCCAACACCTCCCTGGGCAGCCCCTTCCAATGTCCAATCACCCTTCCCATGAAGAAGTTCCTCCTGATGTCCAACCTAAACCTCCCCTGGTGCAGCTTGAGGCTATTTCCTCTTGTCCTGTCACTGGGAGCAGAGCTTGGCCCTGCTTGGCTACAACCTCCTTTCAGGGAGCTGCAGGGAGTGACAAGGTCCCCTCCAAGCCTCCTTTTGTCCAGGCTGGACAACGTGGCACAGTGTTTCCAACTCTGGGGGTTCCACTGGGACATCCAGAGAGGTTTCTGGCTGCACATTAACAAACAGCCCCAGGTTCAAGCTGAGTGCTGGCTGGGGCTCTTTGCTCTCTCTGCTCCTGCAGTGCTCACACCTGGGCATGGACTCCACACAGGATGGAGAAGCGCAAAAGAGTTTCTTGCACAGTGACCATTCCCTAAGTAGCAGCCCACACACAGGACATCACCTCATAGAAACAGGAAGGATAAATCCCAGAGTGTCCCCCGGTCACCTGGGGCACTGCCTGGATGTCACCTATGATGGGAACAGGTGAACACCACCCTGTAAGGTCACAAACCACCATCTTCCCACACAATCCATCAAGAAGGCCACAAACCCCTAATTCCCTTTCCCAGCCCATCTCAGGTGACCTGGATGTGTTTCCATGGTTACCCCCGGGTCTAGGGAAGACGCCTGTCCCAGTCCTGCTCTCCCCTAACCCCCAGGGCGTCACCCTCTGCTCACCACCCTGACTCCCACACCCCGTTGCCTTTGCAGGACGAGGCAGACACCATCTGCTGCCAGGAGCAGATAAACCGTTCCATCTACTGGGCCGACGGCTTCGTGTTCGTGTTCTCCATCACGGACTACGAGAGCTTCCGCGTGCTGCGGCCGCTGCACCAGCACATCCGCAGGATCCACCCCAACGCCAACATCCCCCTGCTGCTCGTGGCCAACAAGGGCGACCTGCTGCGGGCCAGGCAGGTGTCCTCCAAGGAAGGGCTGCAGCTGGCCGGAGAGCTGGGAGGGACGTACTGCGAGGTGTCGGCGCGGGAGAGCTGCGAGGGCGTGCGCGACGCCTTCCAGCAGCTGTGCCAGGAGCTCAGCAGGAGCGGCGGCGGCTGCAACGGAGAGAAGAGGAGGGGCCTCCACCTCGTGCGGCCCAAGTCGCCCAACATGCAGGACCTGAAGAGGCGTTTGAAGCAGGCTCTGACGTCCAAAGGCAAATCGGCCACCACCACGCTCTGATGCGGCCGGTGGGGGTGGCGTGGAGGAGCCCTGGGTGAAAAGGCAGCGAGCTGGGAAGAAGGGGCATCTATTTATCCATCCAGCCATCAGGTGGTGGGAGAGACTCCCAGGTGGTGGGAGAGACTCTCAGGTGATGGGAGAGACTCCCAGGTGATGTGAGACACTCCCAGGTGATGGGAGAGACTCTCAGGTGATGGGAGAGACTCCCAGGTGATGTGAAAGACTCCCAGGTGCTGTGAGAGACTCCCAGGTGGTGTGAGAGACTCCCAGGTGATGGGAGAGACTCTCAGGTGGTGGGAGAGACTCTCTCATTTTGTCTTCACATCTTCCTCAAAAAAGTCCCCCTTCCTCAAAAAGCCAACCCCCAACTCATTCAGCAAAGGACCTCACAGAATTTGCTCTCTGGGGCAGGAATGTTGAAACTGTGGTTTAAAAAAAAAGAGATTGTCCCAAATTATTTCTTTTATTTTTTTCTTTTGAAGGGGGTGCTGTCAAACGTCTTTGTGTTAAAAAGTGGGGTTTGTTAATGAGAGTAATGAAATCCTACTTTTAAGAGATGGGACTTCCCTTGGGAATGGTTGTGTTCCCAAACTCAGACAGGGAACTACAGCAGGACATGATGAGAGCTCCTGAGCGAGCAAAATGCACCAGATTTGCCTCATTGCAAGACTGGAAAATAAAGGCAAATTAAATGAATTAACTCATTTAAATGAAGAACATAAATAGTGAAAAGTATTAATTGACAGAAAGAGTTCTTAGCAGTGGGGAGAGATTTGTTCATATGCAAGCTTTAGCCTTCCAGCGTCTCCCTAAAGGGAGATTTTTAAAAAATCACTTTTTCAGATTATTTTTGTTTAAAAGCACATTGATTTCTTCTGAAAGTGATTATTTGGGCAAAATACAAACTTGTGGCAGCATTTTGTAGTCAGTTTCTCCATGGCATTTCTCACTTTTCTGAAGGTTTCTTACACGGCAAAAGGGAAAAATAGATCAGAGTGGTTTAAAACCTGCCAAAAAATGGACTGCACCGATCAAGAGCAAGGAGGTCACCTAAAACTCTTAATTTTGTTTTCCCAAACTAGTCAGACTTCAAGTTCAAAATGCTTTTAAAGAAACAAAGCCTTCACACAAAGTATATCTACACCATTAGGTGGTTTGGGTGTTTTGTTTTTTTTTTTTTAAGAAGAAAAGGTTTTATGACACCTGAAATTGTTGGCCCGGCGAATTCATTCTTTTGGCTTGGGGAAATTCATTCTTTTGCTGTTTGAGTTAAACCCAGAGTTCCCTGAACAGCTCCCAGAGCATCCCAGCCTGTCAGGACAGATCCCAGTGGCAGAGTCTGGTTGTGCCTCAGCACGTCCAAGGATCGGAGGCTGCGTCCCGAGAGCTGATTTATGGAACCAACAGCACGGAGCAGCCAGCACTCTGTTCTCCCTGAGAGCAGGGAGGGGAGGAATGGGCTCAGGCCACGGGAAATTCATGGTGCACCAAGCTTTTCTTCAAACAGAGCAGATGAGCAACTCGAGGACCATGAAATGAAGTCAAGCTCAGTGATTTATACTCAGGGACACAGGAGGGAAACCCGGGTCTGATGGATGTGGAGGAACACTCCCAGCTGCAGTCTCATCTGAGCTAAATCAACCTTTTCCTCATTAGGAGCAGCTAAAATGGAAATTGAGTCTGATGAGTATTTGTATTGCTCAGGGCTTTAAAATGTACTTTGTATTTTCTGTGTCCCTGTATTAGAGAGCTCTAGCCATGATTTTCCTTATCACCTCGATTTGCCTTATCTCCAGCTCACTCTCTGTTTTATTTATTGTTTTCCACAGCTGCTCCTCTGAGAATGTCTCATGTTCTGATCCATTTGAGAGTCTTTTATTCCCACAAAAGACCTGCACCTGTTCTTAAATTCAGTTTCAAGTGGTTGTGGGAGGGGGAAAGTCGTTTCATCCAAAGAGGGACTCAAAGGATACCAGGGAATTTCTACTGTTGGTTATGGCTGATTAACAAATTGGTGTTTGAGCAGTGTCATTAACCATCCCAGGCACTTTGGTATTTATGGCACGGGATTTCAGTGTTTTCAATCAGTAATAGCACAGCTCAAATACTGAATGGCAAGATTCAATAGCTCAAATATTGAATCCAGAGCATCAATGGCTCAAATATTGAGTCTAAAGATTCAATACCGTGAAACAGAGCAGTTTGCAAGACACACAGAAAGATGATCACCAATTTTGTTGGGAAGATGATCACCAATTTTGAATAGCAATTAGCAATTTTAGCACTTCAGTGCTGTATAACAAGGGATAATTTGCTGGGGACAATTTGCTGACATTGGTTTCCATGAAAGACTGAGAGTATTTGTGCTCCAGCTTGTTAGATTCGTTTGTAACATTTCCTCCTTCAGCTGGAATCCTTTCTGATTTGGGAAGAAATCTCACCAAAATTCAAACCTGCCAATGGTTTGTTTCCATTAGGGATTAATAAAAACATGCAAGGTCTTCCCTGAGGTGTGAATAAAATGGCTCCTGTACGTGTCACATATTTAAATATTCCTTGTTCACACTCAAGTGTATTCTGTTCCCTTCTTACAGCCTGGGACACCCTGCTGTGGAAGTATTCCTGATGTAAGGAGATATTCCTTATGCAAATNCAAAAAATACTGAAACATTTAAGTCTTGTCTTAGGTACTAACATGTGGCAAACATTTATTCTGCTATGGTAACTTTAGCATTTCCTTTGTTCATTGACCAGGAATACAAATACTGGTTTTAAGCCAGGACTAACCATCTACAGAAGGCAATAAAGCTCAGTATTTTTATTTAGGGCACAGTAGTTGAGCCCCAGGACGCCTCACTGTGCCCCAGGGGCAAGGCTGAATGGCAGCACAAAAAGCAGGGAGAAAAGAATGCTATAGAATTAAATGCCTAAAAATAATCCTGTGCAAGATCAAAGTTTAGTCATGTAGAACCCAGTCCTGAATTAGAAACTTCAGGCTGCCAGGGGAAAACACTTATTCTGCTGAAGGTTTCAAATTAACCCTCTAGAGAGAAAGCACTGCCATAAAGTCCAGAGGAGAGAGGAAAAATGAGGATTTGAGAGTATGGGGTGGTTTTTGGATATCAAAGAAAATTCTCCTCTCAGTTCTATCGATTTAGTCCAGATTCACTCCACTGGAATCAATACCAGCAGCAGTGAGCTGTAGAATTCCTTCTTTTTCAATCTTTTTTTTTTGTTCTCATCCCTCATCATTCTCCTGAGCATTTGAAATCTTTGTGCACCATCTGGTTTTCAAGATGGTTTTGCAGCTGGGTTTGCTTGGGCACACGGCAGTTGAGTGATTTGCCCCAAGGTTACACAGCTGAGCAAGTACTCCAGAGCAACTCCAACCCTGCGTCCTTTGTAATTAATTCCTGACTCTTTACAACAACTCCCAGCCCGTACACCTCCCTCAAGGTGTGCACAGTGAGCTGTGCTGCACAGGAATGTAATTAAAACTTGCAGAAAGATGCTCCAATTCCATCTGTGCTGGGGACTGAGCAGAGTCCCAGTGACACCTGCGAGGTGCTGGCACCTCACAATTGCAGCAACACCAGGGCAGGCTTGGGACGCACTGAAGGAGTTTGTTAATGGTTCTTTCTGTGCTCCTGCCAGCTGCAGCTCTCACCCCTTTCCTGTGCTTCCCCATGGACATGCAGTGAGACCTGGGAAAAGGGAGAATCAGGCTCTGTTTTTGACTTTTCCTCAGAAAAGTTTTCTTGCCTGAGAAATTTGGCCAGATCTCTTTCTTCATCTGAATTACTCTGCCCATCGGTCATAGATACCTGTCACACACTTCAGCATCCACGGGAGGGGATCAGCAAGGAGGAATAAAGGAATTGCCCCTATTTGCATAGGGATGGCTGAAATATTTACATCTAAACTCACATCTTGCTTCTGCATTCCTTTAAAACTCAGTTGTGTGGACACCACATTTACACCTGGAGCAGAGGATAAACCTAGAAAATTCAGGCCCTGATTTCAGGGAACAGCTCAGACAGTAATTTGTATCCAAGGTACCTGGCTGCTCCCAGGATTTGTGTCAGGTGCACAAATGGGGAAGAAAGAATAATTTCCTGAAACATCAAAAGAAACTTGCTCTGTACCAGAAAAGAGTTGTCTGATCGTTTTCCAAGGCAAACTGGGTGGCTGCCAGCTGATTGTTACTGCTGGATTTCCCTCTGCCCACTGGCAAAGAAGATTCGGGGTCAAAATCCCAGTGCTCTGTTTGCAGAGCCAGCTCACAGCCCTGGGGCAGCAGAGCACAATGAAATATTTGCTCATATTTCATGTTCATGGATTCTCAGAGCTCTTCTGAGCTGGGCCTGTCTCCTCTGGGGCTCACACAGGAAAACCATGGAATTAACGTTAAGAATGATCTCCAGCTCCACTCTGAAAGCTCCAAAGCAGGGACAAAGCTCCAAAGCAGGGACAGTGGGGTGGAGAAAATGATCCAATCTGTTCACTAATGGAGACAAAGCAATACTCTTCCTTCGATTGTTTCTCAAGGCTCTGCCCTCCTTGCCCCTCTCCATTCATGCCTTTGTTCTCACTTAACTCAGCAAGCAAAAACTTCTGCAATTCTTCTTCCCTTGCCTTAGAAACATACTTGTGCTGGTTAGTTTAAAATTTACTTCCAAATATTTGAACTCCAAACGTGGTTTATAACAAAAGAAGAGTGTCTACTTACTCTTTTGACCTTATTTACCCAAAGCATTTTAAAGCACAGCTACAACGTTGTGCTTTGAGTTCCTGCCACTTCTCCCCAAGAGCTCTCACTGGCTTAGCCCAATATTTCCTCCCCTCATTTCGTGCTTACAATGCTGAGCTCATTAATGCTGCAGTCATTGCTTCCTTAAACCTGTTTAGTTCTTAAGTTTTGCTGCTCTCCTCTGAGATCCCTTCAGTTTAATCAGACAGATTCTCTTCTCTGAGCAGCTGTGCAAGTGGAAAAGGAGCTCAGAACAGCTGGTGATGTTGTGCTCTGTCAGATTTTAGCCCATTATTGAAGATTTTTGGAACAAACAGGAGTATGGAAAACGATGCAGCAATCCCACTTCTCGTCTCCCTTCATCTGTAGCCGGTGCAATAATTTTATCTGTCACAAAGTGGACAAAGTTCATCCTAAATGATAATGCTTTTTCCTACAGATGGAAAAACACCAAACATGAAGCAGAGAGCTGAGCTGATAGACTGTAAACCCTGGGATCCAATCCATTCAGGAGCTGTCACACCAATCTGCTTTGCTTTAGAAGATACATTTTTTACATTTTCCCTCTTATCCAGCAGGGTTTCAGGACAGAGCCTCTGGATCTCATCACACAGACACTTCCCATCCCCTGCAGCAGGTCAGGGGGAAGCTGCACATTTTCCAAGGATGATGGCTTGAAACTGTGCATGTCTTGTGCTGTTATGAGGGATGATTGTGGAGACTGTTCCTAAGGAGGTTTTTCTTCTCCCTGGGCAGTAATGCAGAATGCTCACAATCAGTAACAGGTCATTTGGAACAGATATTTGGGGTTTCTTTGCTGAATCTGGAGACATTCTGTACCTGCTCTGCTGGTTAGGAAGCTCACCAGATAAGCAGGGGTTGGGGTTTTTTTCTGAGGTTGCCTTTGAACTCTCACAGAAGGAGTTGAATTCTGTCACTTTTGGTTGTGATCCAGGTTTCCAGATGCTTGCAGAGGCCACCACTCTTCAGTGTTCTGCACTGCATTTCACTTCAAACCCCAATATTTTCCTGTGCTGTGATGAAAAAGCTGATTTGGAGCACCACGTTGAAAATGTAACAGCCTGTTCCCTTGTCTCCCTGTTTTTGGTGAAGATCATGGTTTTACATTTTTTGGGCATCTGCACTCAAACTCGTGCCCTATCAGCAAAGGTGTTTGATGAGGGTGCCCAGAGCAGCTGGGGCTGCCCCTGGATCCCTGGCAGTGCCCAAGGCCAGGCTGGACAGGGCTTGGAGCAGCCTGGGACAGTGGAAGGTGTCCCTGCCCATGGCAGGGAGTGGGACTGGATGGGATTTAAGCTCCCTTCCTACCCAATTCCATGATTTTGAATGAGCAAGACTCTTCATTCTTCACCCGGCAGGACAGGGCATGGCCCAGAAATTCTGACTGCCAGCAAAGAGCAGTGGCATCAGGGAATGAAAAAGGAATCAAATCTTTAAATTAATCTCCTGTCTGCCTTTGATTTTCCACAAGGGAGACTCCCTCAAGCTCTGGGAAAGGTGGTGCTGCTGGATGTAAAGGAATTGATGGTGGCAACTCTGCCCCAGCAGCTCCAATCCTTCCATCTGGGAATGGTGGCAGCGGTCAGCAACTACAGCAACCTCCCAAATGCACAAAAAAAACGGGTTACTGGGAACTCTGGGCTCTCTGAGGCTGAACCAAAGTGCTCTTTCTGGGAACTTCACATCTGAAGATGCTTTGCTGAAGTGGAAACCCAGCACCCAGGCCTGGGAGAGCCATTGGGGTTTCTCATCCCCATCCATTCATCCTTGTCACCTCCCAGCCCACGTGGCTCCACCAGGCCAATGTCAAAGTCACCTCTGCTCCTGAGGGACTGCAGTGGTGCTGCTGCTCCCAGTGCAGACGGTGGGACAGCTCCAGCAGGGAATGGAGGGTTGGAGTTGCCATTCTCCTGCACCCTTTTAGCTGCCAGGACCACCTATGGAGTGCAGAGCCCAAGAGTTAGCACCAGATACCAAATATATCTGACAAGTGTTCATCAGTCCCTGCTGGAGAGCAGGAGCTGGCTCTCAGGAGAGCCCTGATCTGCCAAAAGAGCAGCTTTTAAAGCCCAAAATACATATTTGTGTCAGGCCTGTGAAATGATACATTTTATATGGAAGTGCTGTTCCCTGGGAGTTATTTATCAGGCAGCTTTAAAGAAAGCAAGAAGTTTTGTTTCTAAATCCTGAGTGCTAATCATTGAAAGTTCTTATTTTATCTGTTTTTGCAGCTGTAATTTTAGCCATTTGCACTTCTGAACCTCAAACCATGGGATGAAGTGAAACACATGGAGCCAGGGGTTCATCCCTTTGTACATTTGGAAATTTGCACATTTTCCCCACACTGCAAATGCATCTCAGTACTGGAAGGATCCAAAATCATGAGAGAATATGCAAAGTTTGCAAAGTCCAGACACTCCTGAATCCCAGTGCTGTGGCTTCTGGGAAGAGCCAGTGGGAAGACAAGAACAGACATCTAAAAAGCATCAATGCTCCCCACCCCCTTACACGGGGTTTGCAAGGAGCTTGAAAGCCAAGGCATCCCAGAATGAGGGGAAAAGCTCTGAAAGGGTTAAATGTTTCCTGCCCTTAATCTGTAATCACGTAATGTGGAATGAATGTTTCAGCTCAGACTGCTTCCTCACTCTGACAGTGTCACGGTGTGAGGTCAAAGTGTGGGAGAGATGGGGAGAGGACGGAGGGAGGATGGAGTGGGGAGCTGCTAAACCCAGAGAGACACAGCCTGAGAGGCAGGGAAATAAAAAGGATGGGTTCTCCAGCAGCCTCAGCCCAGCTGGGACAGCTGTGGTGGAGCCTTTGGGCAACTGTGTGGGACTTCAGGGATTTCCTGCTGCGGGCTCCCTGGGCTTGTCCCGTGAGCTCCTGCTCGGCTCCGGGCACGGTTCCCACGCTGAGCTGCAGAACGTGCCTCGAGTTTCTCACAGCTGCTCTGCCCAGGCACTGTGTGCAGCTCCAGCCCTTCCTGCACCCTGCACATGCAGGAGGTGGGACTGGCTGTATTTATTTGCCCTTCCTGGGGAGTTTTTCCTATCCAGGTACGTTCCAAAGTGCTCTGCCTACTGCAGGAAACTTCAATTTAAAGCAGATTTCAAATTAATTTTTTGGACCAACCATCACTTCTTACACCAAGAGTGGCCTGGTTTGGTTTCATTTACAGGCCCTGCTACAAGGACAAAGCACTCACTCATGGCTATCACCTTGTCAAAATGCATTGCTACAGCTCAGGGCACCACGTTTGTCTTTTCCCTTGTACTTTTCACCTCCTCTGCCACGGGCAAAAGTTTTCATTTGAGGAATTATTGAATTTTTTGTCCATCAACATAAACTTCTAATCACTGAGGCAAGGATTGAGAGAAAAAGAAAACACAAACAATTACACCCACACTTAATTAATGCATTACATGCCCTCCCTTTTAGGCCAAGCACAACAGGCTTGACCTCCCTGGGTAACTCAGCCCACCCCAAATCCTTGTTTCCCTTCCTTAAACACATCTGAGCAAGGGCACCACGTGCTCCTCTGTGGGGCTGATGGTTGGGCATGTGATGGGGTGTGACAGGCACATGGTCTCACCCAGGGGTCACCTCTGCACTGCACTGAGTGCTTGCACATCAAGGCAGTGACCCTACAACTCATGCCCAGCCCACTCCTCCCGAGGAGCAAAGATAAGGACATTCCCCTCCCCAGCCCATGGCAGGAACACAGAGAAATTTGGTAGCTCAGCCTAGTGCTGAGAATAGTAAATTCTGCATCTTCCCACCAAATGATAACAAATGTCTGAAGGGAATCAGCTGACAAATCCTCTTGCTCAACACCAGCCCGTCCCTAAGCTGCATGAAAAAAACAAACTCCTTTCATGGCAGGAAATCCTCAGGCCAGTTTGTCACCAGGATTCAGACAGATTGAAGTAACAGAGCTGCTAACAGTGGATTTTGAGTGGTGAATGATACAGCCAGAAAAGCTGGGCAGCGAGCATTTCTGTGGGCTTGGAGAGGTGCAAATCCTATTTTTGAGGTGAACAGGAGTTCTAATGCTTTCAGGATAAAGATGCAGCTAAAGATGCAGCAGGATTTTAGAGCTCTTTTTTTAGGAGTGATTTAGGAAAAGGTCAAACTCCTACCCACAGCTCCAAACATTCTATTTCTAAAATGGGCCACATAAAAATTCCCTAGGCCAGACCCACCAGCTCTCAGCATTCAGCTCCAGCCTTCAAACAGAACTGAAAGTTCCTAATTTAAATCTCTTTTTTAGTGCTTATCTGTGTGTTTTGGAATGTCCTTTATGGGACACTAGCAGTTCCTCTAATCCCATATCCTCACATTCCCTGTCTCTTGGGCTTATTTTCCTGCTGGTGCAGTGCAATCCAAGGGGTCAGGAACACTGCAGTGTGTCCCAGCCTTGTTCCAATGGAATGAAAATGCTGCTTCCTGCCTTTGCCAAGTGTTTTGAGATGTATTGATCAAAACCCCTGTGTGCAGCCCAGGTGTCAGAGTGTTTTCAATATTCAATTGCTGCTCCCTTGTGCAGGGCAGAGCTGATGGTTTGTTATTAATGGAGCAGGAAGTGGGAATTAAACTTCACTTGCTAATTACAAACAAAAGCTCCAAGAGCTCTGTAGATTCTGGATAAACCCAGGAATGAGCAACTGTTTCTAAGGCAAGTGAATCCCAGAAGCAGAAACCCAGATTGATGTCTCGCAGGGAGCTGAATTAGAACAAGGTCACGTTGGCAGGCTGCCTCCTCTTCACCTTGTGAATATTCTCCAAGGGAGGGATCTGGAATATAACTGCTCTGATGCAGGGTTTCCTCTTGCAAATGCTCTGTGCAGCCTGGGACTTTTTTTTTTTTTTTTTAATATGTGCCTAAGCCACATTTTTGGAGTGGTGTAAATTGCCACAGCACCACGAGAGTGTTGGGGATCAAAAGAAATCCACCCGTCAGCTTTTATTAGCTGAGGATTTAACCCAGAGTGAAAATCATGCCCAGCAAAAGGCAGCTCTGAGGCTGGGAAGGCAGCTGCACGTGTGCAGGAGAAGCAGGGCACCCATCTCCCAAAGCCTGGGGCACACCCGCAATCTCAGGGAGGGCTGTGCAGGGCAGCCTCGGGCTCTCCTGGGTGTCTCCGTGAAACCACACGGAAAAAGAGTTTCAGAGCTGTGCAAACAAAAGCTCTGCGTGTTCAGCAGCCTCTCTGATTGGCTTTAAACTCCTCGTGCATGTTTTGCATTCACTTTCCAGGAATAGCCCGGGGGGATTCATCCCGGCCCGAGAATTCCCGGCGATGGGGATTGATGTCCTTGGGACAGGCGGCTCCGAGGGCTGTGGGAGCTCTGATCCACCCGTGGGGCTCGGGACTATCACATAACCAATCTGATCTTGCAGCAGCAGCCAAGGGCATTATTTATAGGTGCATAGAGGTTCTGGGTGGCACAGGAGGTCGTGGGGCCACGCTGGAACATCCAGGGGGTGCAGCCCAGCCCTGGAAGCAGCAGAGCTCTGTTAGCAGAAAGCTGCATTCTGATTAACAATCCCTGCTGCAGAATGTTGATGCTGACAGAGTTTTAGCAGTGAATTTCTTCAGCTCTCTAGCATTTTGTGAGAGCTCTGTCTTTTCCATGCATGGAAACTAAAACAAAGTTACCAGTTTTTATCAATATCCACACCTGCACTTGTTTTTCCCAGATTGTTATGGCTTCAACCAGAAAAACACTTGGGAACGGGTGTGGCGGAGTTGGGCCAACCCCCTCCATGGGTGGATGGCCAGAGAACCAATTACTTTATGCCATTTAACTCACTTTTTGTGAACTAACACATAAAATCCTCGGGGAAAAAGCCATTAAATGGGCCTTGCAACTATTTCTACTGCCCTGGACTTGTGTGGTTTTTCTACTCATCCGTGTTACAACAGCGACAGCAAAGTGCTGCCCTGTGCTACCACAGCCCCGCTGCTCCCAGCTTGGGAGCTGGTTTGGTCGGCATTCAGCTGCCCCACTGTGTGATGTGGCCGTGTCCTCAGAGCTGCACAGCTGGGAATTTGTTCTGGGAAGGCTGCAGGCTCACCCACAGCAACAGCACACTGGGGTTTTCCTCTAAGTGCTCATCATTAACACAGCACAGCCCCTGTAATCATCCAGCCCTGCTCAGCATCAATGGAAAAATACACAGGCAAAGAATTACCTCCCTGCTGCTTTTGAATGGCACAATGAAGTAAATAATCTGACCACAAGAATTCAGGGAGCAAAACAAAGCTTGGATCCAGCAGCAGCAGCATCTCCCAGCCTTTAAAGCTCAAGCAGGGTTTAAAAGATGCTCTCTGCTCTGAGCAGCTTTCCAAGTGCTGCACAACTCACTGGAGGTGAGTGGAGGTGTGGCAGTGTCCTGGGAACATCCCAGCTCACCAAATACCTCCATTTATTACAACATCACTCGTGGAAGGAGCTGTGCCTGCCCAGAAATCCTGGTCTCAGAAAGAGCTCTCACATAAAAATAAACAGGACTCTCTTGGGCTGTTACTTAGCAGGGAGATACTGCTGAGAGCAGTCATGGAAAATTTGGGTCATACTATTTAAATTCAGTTTTCTGCTCGTGTTCCTTCTTTGGTGCTTTTTCCTTCCTCTGCTGTTCCTGATGCTGAAGGCAGCTACACAAGCACCAGGATCTCTGAGAGCTCTTCTGACTCCTCACACCAAATTTACCTCTCAGTGTTGCAGTAAACCCTGATGCCCCAAAGAGAAATCACCACTGCTTGTGAAGAAAAGAGCAGGAAATAAAAGGAACTATAAGGAGCTACTTGGCTGAGTTCTTTCTGTGAGTTTCATGAGATCCAAAAATGTTAAACTCATAAATTTAATACCATCATATTTCAAGCAATTATAGAGAGAAAAAAAAAAAAGAACCTTGCCATTGCCAACCTGTTTCCTGTTAGTACTTCTGTGCCTGAGATTTTTCACTTGATTTCAGTGGATCAGCTTCTTGAGTAAATTTTTGCCTTGAAATTCCATGCTCTTTTGAGAAAGACACTTTAAACTCAATTCTAAGAAGGAGAAAAAAAGGAGCTTGGACATTGCCTGGTGCTACAGCCGGGGTTCTCAGATCCCTGGTGGTTCACAGGGTCACGAGGAAAGAGCTGCAGCTGCCCTGCAGAACCACAGAATCTTCTTCAACCTCTCAGCTGAAAAGGCTGGGCAGGTGCATGGCAGCCCTTTCTTTTTGGCTAAAAGCACTCCATAGCCCCACAAATCTGGGAACTGGGAACCCAGGTGAGATGAGGCTTTTTAAAGAAAGGATAAGCCAGTTAATGATGATGTAATTAACAACTGAGCCAGTTAATGTATTATGTAATAAATTATGGCTGCTGGTTCTTCGTTTGTACCTCATTTCTGTGATGCCCTCCTTACATTTTCCCCATTTTTCTGTGTCACTGAACACTCAGGTTTTTGTTGTGAGGGGCAGCAGGGCTGTGGGGAGGGGTGTTTGTTACACCAGATTTTAGGGCCAACATTTGCCACTAACAAGGTCCCCAGCTATGTGCTGGGACTGCTCCCACTCAGGCATCTGAACAAGCATCTGGGGATGGTACAGAAGGGAGTGGCAGCTCACCAGATGTCCTCGGGTGTGTCATTGATCCTTGTGGACATCAGGGCAGAATGTGGCAAAATATCAGCTGGGACATTATAGTTAAAGCACAGAAAACAAGGCTTGGTGTAAGAATTTTGCTGTTCATAGAAAACTATTTAAAAAAAAAAAATGCTAACAGAATGGACCAAAAAGGATTGAACTGATGTGGGCCAATTGCTTGGGTTGCTGAAGGATCAGACTTGCAACCAGTCTTGTAAAATACTTTTCTGCAGGACCCTGGCAGGGACTGTGAGCACACCTGAGTGGAACTTGCAGGGGCTGTAAAGCTGGGAGGCACCATTAATGTACAGGAGTGCCCTGCAGGATGAAGAATGGCATTCCTCTGGAGAGCTGGATCACAGTGATGGGATGCAAGGACAAATGCCTTGGGACAGAGAATGAGAATTTCTCCACTAATCAGTCAGAAGCAGCACAGGAAGGGAAGGGGCTGAGTGTGTGACAGCAGCATGTGTGGATGTCACTGTGCTGCAGCTCTGGGACAGGAAATGGGATCCCAGGGCAAAGGAATTTCAGCAGAATTGGAACCTTCCCTGAGACCTTCCCTGCTCCTGCTGCAGCCCTGGTCACACATCCTTGGTGCAGGACAGGAGTTACAGAGGGCAGGGAACCTGTCCCATCACAGGAGGCCAAAGCTGTGATTATATTTTTATATCTCTGTCCTCCAAAGAGCCTGGAGTGGGTACAAATGTGGGTTTATGTCCACGTGGGATAGCACATGGAAATAGGAGCTCAGGTGGGATTGGATCTTGGGGCAGGTCCTTATTGCAACCTCCACCTGCTTGTTCCTGCCCCCCAGGCTGCTCACCTGCTGACACAAACATCCTGCAGCCACCTGGGCAGGGGGGCAGAAAACTGATCCACCCCAAGAACAATGCAGCAGCAATGAAAAGGTCCTTTTCCTAGATCCAGTCGCCAGGCAGTCAGTGGGGATTGAAGGAGATTGGCTCAGTGGATGGTGATTTGGGAATCTTGGCCAAGTCCCATTTCCACTGTAGAGAGAGACCTTCCCAAAGGTGCCCTCTTTGGATGCCCAGAAGAAACAAAGCTGCTGGCTACACACCCCCTGGAGTGCTGAGGACAAATTTGTTGTCTAAGGAACAACATTGAGCAGGAATTCCTGAGGAGAGTGGCCATGGATTGCCAGTGGTGTGGGAATTAGAAGCTGGCTCCCTCCGTGGCAGCAGGGGAAGTTCCAAGGAGCAGGGCCATGGTTTGGGTGCGTGGCACAAGTGCTGGAGCCCCAGTGACTGCAAACCTGCGATGACACCTACCGGTAACCAAAGATGTTCCTGCTTCCAAACTGCGGAGGTTTATTTCCTATCCCAGCTTTCCAGCGCCAAGGCTCCCTCCCCACAGTGGCTTTGTACATCCCAGTGCAGGCAGCTGGGCTCTGTTCAGCCACATTTTCAAAACCACTCGTTTTCCATGTCTGTCTCCTGACCTGAGCTCAATTATCCACGTTGGAGGCATCAGAGTGTGCCCAGTGTGGGCACTGGGAGCCCAGTGCTCGTCTCCAGCAGCCCAGTCAGGTGTGGATGGCAGAAGCCTCTCCTGGACCACTCCTGCATTTTCACACTGATGCTTCTGTCATCCTCCAGGACAGGAGTTACCCATAAACTCCCTCCTTGGCACACACCTGCTCCCTGAAAGCCTTGGAAGTGATGATCTTTACCTGCAGCTGTCCCAGATAACACCCAGATCACACCTGAACTGGTGACATGGAGCAAGCACCAATTCCAGTAAAATAATCCCGATGCAGACAGCAATAGAAAACAGGAGTGTGTGACCTAACACTGCAAAGTCTCAGAGTCAGTGACATTTCCCTCAAAACCCTCTTTTTCCCACCTTAAGATGAAGACTTTGACCCAATCTGGTGGTGCACTGAGCTCTTCACCAAGCAGGGGAAGGCAGGAGACGTGGCCAGACTGTGCAAAGTCTCAGCCCTCAGCTCAGAGCCAGCACTGGGCTTGCTCCTTTTGAAGATAAAATGTGGAAAGGAAGGGAGTGGGGAGGGAGGAACCACAGATTTGGTTCTGGATGGGTTTTAACCTGCATCCTGTCAGTCTGCTGGAACACTGCCAGGGTGATTTCTGCTTGGACAGGCTGCCATAAATTACAGGAGAAATCCAAGCGCAGTAATTGGACTCAGGAATCCCAGCTGAGAGTTCCTTGCAGAATTCCTCGGATTTGTCCCAAATTTTAAATGGTCTCCTTTGTCTTTTTCTAACACATTTCTGGGTGCAACCATGCACAAACAATGGAAGCTCTCTAAATTATTTCTGAGACTGTGACACTTGAAATGATTTATTTGCATGAAAGCAAATCCATGGTGAAAGCATTCTCTATTTAATAGGTGAAGAGTTGGACAGAGGGATTATCTGCTGGCACCCCCGAAGAGCACAGAGCCCAGATTAATGTCAGTACCTCTGGATACCTCCAGAGCACACATAAATATTTCTGAGGGCCAGTTTTCCAACTTCTCTCCACGACTGGGAGAAATGAGCACTCGAAGGGCACACTTTGTCTTATCCTGGACATCTGGAAATATCTCTGCCAGGGTGAGATGAATTGTGCCTCAGAGAGGAACCTATTTTTCCCTTATTGGGGCACACCATATATATCAACCTTACACAATAGATATAAAATCCTTGTCTGAAAGATCCTGGAAGGAGAGTCGGGACAACTCTCTGGTGTGGCAAATATTTTGTGTGGAGAGATGAGTTCTCCCCTCGTGTTACAAGAGGGATTTTCTTGCCTCAGCCTTTGCTGCACATTGCAGGAACTTCTACTGCAAAGGCCTAAAGAGAGGCCCTGCTAGTTCCTTTTATGAAGAGATGGCAATTTTTGAAAATTAAATTTTCAGCTGAAATGGGTTTGGTACGATCCCATCAGCCCACATTTTTTAAAGCTCACCTTTACCTCCTTGAAAAACTCACGTGGGACAAACAACACCCACAAACTGGGCACCCAAAGCCTCCAGTGGCTCCTCCAGTGGCACAAAACCTCTGAGCCAAGGCTGTACCAAGGACTTGTCCCAGTGGCAGCAGCACTGCCTGATGAGGGGTACAAGTGCATCACTTTTGTCTTCTTTTCCTCTCCCAACCCCCCATGGTTCAGGGGCTCTCCCGTTTGAAGCAAAATGAGCAGGAGGCAAAGCTTCCTGCAGCACTTCCCAGGAGTTTTCCCTTTGCATTAAAAGTTTCTGGGAGCTGTGGAACCACAGCCACTGAGGTGTAATTCCTGCCCAGCACAGAAAAGCATCACAGGCAGCAGAGCAGCCTTTGGGCTCTTAATTTGGGCATGAGGAGCGTTTTGCTCACCCCAAACTTTCTGGGCTAAAATAACACATAGAACACCCTCTCTCCTTGTGTGCCTCCAGGAAACAATTCAGCTTCCAAATGGGCTGGTTTGTAACAGACAGAACTAATGCAGTATTTATTTAATCTGGCAATTTTTGAAACCTTCTTTTAATTAGAGCTAAATACAGTCTGTTCTTGAAATTCACTTATTTATACTGCTCGGCGTCCGCACCGATGGAATCAAATGCAAACTCTGCCTGCAAATATGTTTTTCCTCCTGCATTTTGAGCTCATGGCATTCCACAACACTTGGAGGCCAAAGTCTGTGACTTAAGAGAACCAATTCTTTGGCAGGAGCCGCTTCTTGAGAAACTATTTTTGGCCCAGAGCAGCAAGGCTGATGTAGCTCCCCACAGTTCCCTATCACTAAAATACCACAGGAATGAAAAGGAGTCGCGGGGCTCAGCCAATGTCCTTTGGATCACTGAAAATCCGAGAGGCTGATCCAGTTGGAGAGGCTGTCGTAAGAAAAGATGGATTTCCTTTTCCCCCCAAATCCCATTATCATTAACACTTGTCCAGCCAGGTGTTCTCTGTGGATCAGGTCCTGAAGCACCCGTGGAGGTGCCCAGTTCCCATCTTAAGGTGGGAAAAAGAGGGGAATCTCCTGAATTTATCTCGTGAGTCTCACACATGGAGGCTGCAGGGAAAATGAGGGTGGTTCAACTGCACAATTCCCTGGAATGTGACAGACACCTCCAAAGGAACTTTCAGGAAAGATCAGAGGCAGCACAGCAGAGCATCCCGAGCCACACTCAGCAAATCAGGAAAGGCTGGGAGCTGCTTCTGGACGGGCTGAGACTGCTTAGCAAAGGCCTCACATCGTTCAGCACCCCCAGCCCTTCCCAGGGATTTTTCCCCCCTCAAGCCCCAGTCCTGAGCATTATCCTGGTGCTGTGGGCAGAGGGGTTCTGTGCCTGGATGCTGCCATACACAGGGATTTAATTCCTGGACTTCCTCAGGGCACGAGATTTGACATTGACATACAAAAGTCTCTTTTTCTTCCCTTCTGGAATTATTTTTACCTCTGTAAAGAAAAGGGAAACAAAGGAAATTTCACCCACAGAGCATCGTGACACTTTACAGCCTTTTAGCAACGAAAGTAGCAACAGAAAATTTGGGAAAACAGAACCAAAGCTGCTGGATGCCAGCATGCAATTAATCCCTTTTCATCTGCTACTTCCGATTTTATTAATATAACTGAAGGGGGGAGAAAAGGATCAGAGCTGAATCAAACACTTCACACCGAGAAGAGTCAGGATTTCTTTTCTAAAATCCTGTTATTTTCCAGCATTCAATAGAAACCAAATGTCTCCAGCAGGATTAGGCCATAAGCCACCCACAAAACCCAAGCATTGCCCAATATAAACTGTCCCAATTCTCTCTTTTTTTTTTCCTGTCAGCAAACAAAACGCCATCAGCTTGTTTATATAGAGCAGTAACCAGCTTTGCAATTAAGAAAGGCAACAACGACTGCTTGGCATGGTTTTCCATGCAAATGGAGCGTTTATCAGGGCAGCAGAAAGGTGGGAATGGCCAGGTCTCTCACCAGGTTAAATTGTTGATCTGTGAGGAGGAACCACAAGGAAAGAGCAAGGCAGGGTGAAGGGCCAAGCATTCCCATTTTCCTGGGGGAAATGATCAGCATTAATTAGGAGCTGTCAGTCACTGCAGAGCGTGGGTGCAATGAGCAACATCACTTTCAGGGAGAGCTTTTCTAAACCCATTAATGGATTTATTAAAAAGGTCACTTCTTCCCAAAGGAGTGGAACTCCATGGAATGGGCCCTGCTTGTACCCCTGGGCAAGGCTCAGTGACTTCTTCTCTTTTTAAGATGCTGAAGGATTGATCCTGTCTCAGAATGCATCAAACACGGGGTGGTGTTCATGTAGCAGGGAATGGTGGCTGAAATCCTGCAAAACTGCTGTAAAACCCCATTTGACACCAGCACAAGTGGCTATTCCATCCAAGGTAGATCAGCCAGCAAGGGAAATGACAGCTCAGGGTTGGAGCCTCTTTGGTTTTGAACATTTCCAGCCATGAGGCTTTAGGACTTAGTTTATCATGGGTTTAAACTGCAGGCTGAGATCTGAGCACATTTTACATTCACATTTACACTTTTACATGGCTTTACATTCAGCCCAAATGCTGGATTAGAAGTGTCTCAAGTATTTCCAGCCATCTTGTCAGAAAGCCTCAGTTCTGGGTATTTGTTCTGTGTATTTTTTGTTTAAGAGCATGACACTGAGCAAGGCTTTGTGGATCAGCACATCAAGGGCTTATTGCTATTGTTTGGAGAGATGTTCACCCAATTAAAAAAAAAAAAAAAAATCCAACTTTACGTAAATCACCATGATGGGAAGAACATTTCAATTTCAAAAGATGAGATCATGTAACCTTAACTTTCCTGTCTGTTATTTACAGTGGGTAGGCAGAATTCTTGCAGTTGTGCTTTTCAACAGCCTTCATCTATTGAGTCAGAAATCTCTGTTTCTGGAAGCTTTCTGTGTTGTCATGGAAATTATCACCATGTCCCCGAGGCTAGGATAGCAATTTGATGACAAATTACAGGAGATAGAGAAGGAGAATATTTTGGCATAAAACAACACTTAGAAGGAAAAGAAATCACACAATGTTTTTGGACCCTTAAAAGGCATCCAATTAAGGGTGACTCTTTAATCTCTGCCCATGCTTTATAACGAGTTAAGTACAAAATTTACTGATCTGCAGGAGGTGTTTCTCTGCAGGATTCAACAGAGAGCAGCCCATGCTCTCTGTATCATCCAGGGAACATTGGCCAGGACACCTCAGGCTGCTTCCAACCTTTTTTTCATCCCAAGCATCACACCCCAAAATCTAAGAACAAACCACACCAGAACACAACAATCTCAGGAAGGTTTCTGACCATTTTCATCTCAATCTTGCTGACTTTTCCTGTTGTAGACACCCTGTGCAACCACCAGGTCTCCAAAGCTTTGAGAATTGCTCCCACATGAAAATCAGCTGAGTGGCACCCAAAAGTGATTTTTAACAACAGAGGAAACTCTTCCCAGGTGAAGAAAAGGGCTGTGGAAAACTATTTTAGCTGAAAATATGCTTTTAAAGAGAAAAGATGCCCCTATTGCTGCACTCCAAGCTCTGCAGAGGGGTCCCAGCAATCTGACAAGCAAAGAAAGAAGCTCCTGTAGAGCCCAGCTCTGCCTTCACCAGGCCTAGGGAGGTGAGGACAAAAGGCTGAGCACAGAAAGATTAAAGCCCAGATAATAAAGCATCCAGCTCTTGCTGAAACTTCAACCCTGCTGCCTTTCCTCGTTAGCTGGACTCAGTGGCTGGAACACCAAAGAATGAAAAATTCCTGCCACTTTCCATTTAGGGCATAACAAATTGATCTACAAGCAGAAATTGCAGTTAAGCAGCTGCCTAAAACCCAAAATACCTAAAATAATTCACATAAACAGAACTGATATTTTTTGTATTTTCAAAGTGAAAACAGAGAGTTAAAAAACAACTTCAAAAAAAGTCAAGAAATGTTTTTGCCTTTTGGTTCTTTTTTTTTTTTTTCCAGAGACATTGTTGATTATTTTGGTTTTCAAACTCTTTTTAAAATTAATTTTAACTTGCTTTTCATGAAAGCAGCACAACACAGGGGCACATGGAACCAAAGGAAGGATATTTCAACCTGCTGCTGGCTGCCTATGGGCAGAGCACAGATTTGTGCCAGAAGCAAGGGACAGGCTGGGAAGGGAAATGCCCATCCCTGGAGAGATTTAAAAGATGTGAAAATGGGACACCTGGGGACGTGGGTTAGCGGTGGCCTTGGCAGTGCTGGACTCAAAGATCTTAAGGGTCTTTCCCAACCTAAATTATTCTGTGATCCTTTGTCTGAGCTGCTTTTAGTCCAGTTCTTGGAAAATCTGTAAAAAGAATCGATGAATCAGATCCTGGATTTTAGACAGCTTTTAGTAATGAACTGAAAATATTTTCACTCTTTTTTATTTTCCCCCTGATACTGATATTCAAAACTGTAACTCACTTCAAGACGAGTTTCAAAATTTTATCTCCCTCGCTACTTCCTAATTAGCAAAAGCACTTTTTTTCACCTCTAAAGGATTTTTCCCATCGAAAGAGATTTGACAGAGAGGGGCGATCCTGAAACAAACCCGAACAAATCCCAAGTGCTTTGAGTTTCTCCTCCCGACACCATCTCAGGGGCTCAAGCAGCAATTCCAGCCGGCGACCAGGAGAGAGCAGGCAGAGCCAAGGATTTGAGGATCCAGCCCGAAATCCAGCCAAGGATTTGAGAATCCAGCGAGCTCCCGGTTGAAGCGCTAAAGGTGGGAGAAGGAGCAGGGTGATTTTAAGGCCATTATTTAATGATGTGTGGGGCTGATGGAAAGTCTCCAAAGGGCAACAATTGCAGCTGACATTAAAGGAGGAAGCTCTCGGCCAAGGGACAGAACCTCCTTCTTCAAAAACAAATCAAATTCCTGATTTTCTTCCTGGCAGGCAAGAATTTATCGCAGTCCGATCACTTATTTCCAAAGAATAAAGAAACTTCCCTGCCTGAAAACCACACAGAGAAGAGTTTCAGCACAGCCTTGTAATGGTGCTAGGGCTGCTCCATTGGGATTGGGATTGGGATGGCTTTGGGGGGCTGGAATGGCTGGTTAAAGGTCCAGTGGGATTGGGATTGGGATGGTTTTGGAGACTGGAATGGCTGGTTAAAGCTCCTTTGGGATTGGGATGTTTTAGGAAATTGGAATGGCTGGTTAAAGCTCCTTTGGGATTGGGATTGGGATGTTTTTGGAGACTGGAATGGTTAAAGGCCTGCACACAAGGACCAGGGAAAGACAAACAAGCCTCAAAGGCACAACACACCCCCCAGACCTGATAGCATCCTCCAGCCACTTCAAAAGAGCCCAGGTCTGTTTGATATTCCCTTTTCCTCCTTGAATTGGGAAACATGTAAACAGGGAGAGCAGCCTGGGGCCGAAGGCAGGAGCTGCAGAGGGAAGTGGGAGGGGTGCAGGGTCCAGCTGGCCTGGCCTGGCTGCTGTCAAAGGGCAAAGGCTCAGTGCTGCTGGCTCCTGGAGATCAAACAGGAGATACAGCCCCTGGCTTCATGCATTTGGGAACTTCCTGGCCTGGCACATGGTTACCCTACAGGATTTTGTGCCAGAGCTCCTTTGCTTGCTGTTGGGTGCAATTCCTGAGAGCTGTCCAGCTTCTCTGGGTGACCTCACGCCCGGAATTTGCTGTGCACACACAGTCCTCAGCCTTCGGGATAAGGAGGACACTTTAAACAGCCACAGGAGAAAACCCAAAACCTGTAACCCTAAAGGATGCAAATCCAGGAAGAAAGCAAAAATAACCCAGTGTTTATTATTTTTAGGTTAGTGAGAATTTTATGAACCATCTCATAGCTGGATGTCTGACTCACAATACTTAAAAGCTTGAGGATGTCAAACCTATAATTATTTACTACTGGAAAATCAAAGAGAAACAGCGATTTTCATAAACCTCAAGCTTCAGAACAGAAGCCAATCTCTGCTTGCACCAGGAACCTCTTTTTGAAGTAGGTTATTTTAGAAAGGCTCTTTATGGAAATTCCTCTAAAACATCCTGTCCTGACGTCTGCTGGAAAGGGCAAATGAAGAAAGGAGCCACTGGTCAGATGGGTCAGCGCTTCCCCGAGCAGTGAGGTGCCTGCTGGCCAAAGTCTGTGGTCAGCAAAATATGGGAATAATTCCTCAAGGCTCACTGGAGCCACCCCGAGGTGTGACCACTTTTGTTGCTACTCTGTTAGAAAATAAGAGGAAAAAAACCACACTTTGCCCAAGCTTCAGTGAGTTGGTATTTCCCCTCAGAGCCCTGCAGCAAGAGGAATTTCTCACCATCTCTCTCCACTGTCCTCACTGAGATCCCCAGCCTGCTTTCAAAGTACCCTTTCACAGGTCCCACAGAACTTTTCCAGCTGTTCTTTGCGAAGCAAATTCCTGTGCCTATCATAGCCCACCTTCTTCCTTCTCACCTAAAGCTGGGCTCACCTCTCCCATTTCCTGATACCGACATTGCAGAGCTGGGCTTGGAAATCCCATCCCCGCTACCAAAACGCCTCCAGGGACCGAAAAGCTCCAGAAAAAGCATCTTTGGTGGGTGAAGTTTTTCCCATTCCCCAAATTTCTGAAATTCAGGTGGGATGAGCTTCCAGCAGTGCTTGTGCAAACAGGGCAAAGCAGGACAGAAACAAGAGATCCAAAGGCTGCTGTCTGTGTGCTCCCTCTGCTTTACCGGGGCGCCTGACATGAAAAGGAACCTCACAGATGAAAGGTCGTGCGAGGCTGCAGCTGCCTCTGAAAGACTTCCCAGGAAAAGCCTTCCCAGTGAGCGGGTGGGGACGGCCCGTGCACAGCGGCTTTTGTCCGAATGGCTTTGGAAGCCTCTTCCAGGGAGAGCTGAACTTTCCTCCTCCTCCTCCTCTGCTCCTTCCCTTCTGCCACTTTCATGTTTTGTACTTCAGAGCTGGGCTGCTTTGCTGGCCAGGGTCAGCACAAGGTCATGACTCGTGACAGGAGGTTAATGGAGTTGTTAAGTAACAACATGAGTCTTTTGAATGGCATGAATATTCCACCCCACCCTCTCCCAGACACACACACACACACACACACACACACACACACACGCTGCCTGTCTCCCGGCTGCTGCCTCGGCTGGATGCTCGAGGATGGCAGGGAGATGGTGGCAGTCTCTTGGACACCGTGCCGTGCACTTACACGTATTTCAATTACCACTCGCCCAGCTAAATGAGGTGTTTAATATGTAGATTTGATCCGTGGAAGGATATCCAGTCATTTCAAAAAGTTGGGCACTGCCCTGTGATAGCTGGAAATGGTAACTATTGAGTGGGCCATCAACACAACACTGTGGGCAAAGGCAGAACCAAAATCTCTAAATTTGCTGAAAATTTGCTGCACTCATTTACTTTAAGGGGGTGTCCTTATGCCACAGAAACTGTGAACAAACCCATGAATAAAGTTGCTTTAAAAAATTTTAGAAGTTGTATCATTTTCAACACATACCAGGAGACAGCTTAGGTGATCCAGGTGAGACTTTTGGGGATGGACACCCAAAAATCGTGGAACTGCATTTCAAGATTGCACATTTTTGAAGTCAAAGCGCTTTGATGTGAGTGTTGGTTTTGGGAGGATGAGGAAGAAGATGAAAGAAGGGTTTAGAAAGTGTCAAGCCAAGAAACACTCAACTTTTTCTGCCCTTGTCTAACAAGCCCCTAATAAATGCATTGTTGGACCAGCACCTTATCAGGTATTTCCCATTTCTGTTTGCTGTCCTTCAGATGAACACACTCCCTGCAGTTTGCAATTATCCAGAATAATTGAGAGTGGGAGACTGGGTGAGTTATCAACATCAGAATGTGGTACAGGGTTTGATAACCACATAGGAGCGTGAGAGAACCACTAGTTATGGCTGGAGAAGGGAAATCCCACTGTCTGCTCTGCTAATGACAGCTCTGTCTGTGTCTCTGAATTCTGAAAGGGGTCTCATTTACCTCCCTCCCTTAATCTGATAGGAACCTTTTGATCTCAGCAGGATCTGGCCCCTCCGTTTACAAAGCACAGCTAAAGACAGATAAAGCCTCCTGAAAACAAATCATTCTGATCAGAAGACCCTAGAAAAGAAGCCAAGTGATCTCAAGGCAAAAATCTGCAACCTCACTAAGATGCTGACTCCAAGAAAGAAGGGGCTGAGGTGAGCTCTACTTACCTCTGACTCTAAATATGAATCAGAGCAGCAAGGTAAAGCAAATCACACTGCACAACTTCCCTCCTGGAAAGAGAAAATCCAAATCCATTCGTTTAACAGACTTCTCAATCTGCAGCAATCACACAGCTTCAGACTTGCAAGCTCCTGTTGGGTTTGTAAACCACCAGGTATTTCACAGTTACCTTTCACAGTTTGCCAGAGCTGTCAGGGAAAGAAAGCAGATCCCATTTCTCCAGAAAAGCAGATGTCAGAGCATTTTGAAATGGTTCTTCTTGACAGAATTGGGAATACAATGGCATTTTGGGCTGCAGTGTAAACTGCAGAGGATTAATAACTCACAGCCAATACCAACCCGCAGAAACACAGACATTCCAAAGCGAATTCCTCTTGGATGCAACACCTCTGGAAGGTGCTGCCCCAGGAAGCGCTGTCTCACAAGGTGACACATCCAAGCAGGGCCGTGCCAGTCACCAGAGATCCCCAGGTGTCAAGGGCAGGAAAGGAAACCCAGCTGTGTTGTTTTCCTCCTCAGCTCAGCTGTTACCCAACTGATGGGCGCGGTGGTGGAACGAGTCTCAAAGGACTGACACCTACCGAGCGCTGCCTTGCTTTTGTTTCAGACCTCCAAAGGATTATTTGAGGTAAACACAGAAAAGAAATACAACCATTTACTATTTTATATGCAGCCTACTGTGATATTTTGTCACATCTTCTGTGTTGCTTGCTCAGTGACAGCTCTGATGTTCTGATGCTGTTGCAGAACCGGAGGTGCCACGTTTTGCTCCAGACACTTGGCACTGAAGAAGCCTGAAGAGCAACTGCCGTGGTTTTATGCAGCTTTCCATCAATGCACAGCAGCTGCCCCGTTGTAAAGCAGCCTACAAAGCATCTGTGAGGGGCCCCAGAGCAGGCAGTTGGTTCCTCTGTGCCAGGGATGGGCAGACAGCAGAGTTAAACACTGCAGGACAATGAGGGGCCCGAGGGAACTGGGCCTTTCCTTTTCTAAAAATCTACTGGAGCGTTTGGGAGAGGGAATGCTCAGAAGCAGCTGTGGGCAAACCACAGGCAGCACAATCTGTTCCTTCTTCCTCACCCCGAGGGCATTTCTGATCTTCACTCGCAGCTATTTCTTTCTCCCAGCTATGCTCAATGGCCATTGTAGTCAAGAGTCACCGAAGAGCTCAGATCCCAGGGGTTTCCTCTCTGAATTCCAGCTGAGTGTGGCTAAACAGGGCCTGGATTCACCTCTAGCCCAAGACAATTTTTATTTCCCAGTCCCAGAAGAGCATTTCTTCTTTGCTACTAACTTTTGTGGTTGAAAAGAAACCAAAACTCTTGCCCCCCCTTAGATTTCTGTTGTAGAAACTTCCTCAAGACTCTCAGTGTACCTGTGATCCCTGGAATGTGATCTGGAATCCCATCAGCATTCCATGTGACGTGTATGGCATCGAGTATATCAGCACTTAAAAACAAATTATAATATGTTTTGTCCAAGTGCTGATTGTTGGAAAAAAAAATTTAACTCAAGGACCTGAAAGCCAAGCAGGGAAAGAAATTACTTACAACGACCTATGTCATGCCATGATGAAAAAAATGAGAAAGTTTAGGTAGAATAGTAAAACTGGCTGAAGTACAAAAATGCCTCCGAAGGGAAATCTGTCAGTGAACATACGGAGGTGGGGACAACTGGGAAATGTGCTGTGGACTAACAGAAGCAGCAGGAGAGCTGTGGGACAGAGCCCAGCACAAAACATGCCAGCAGAGGGTACTCCTACCTTAGCACTGCCCGAGGGAGGGAGGGACAGCCCTGGGGGACAGCAGGGACCTTCAGGGACAAGCAAAGTGGCTGCAGGGATGGCCACGGCTCTCCTGTCACCGAGGAGCTTCGTTAGGCACAGCCCTGAGTAGTGGAGCAAGGGAAAGAACTTAAATCGAACTTTGGAACTGTTGCCAAAGGCAACGATCTGTAGGTTGTCTCCAAAACGCTGCTCTTTAACCCTCAGGCTCCCAGGACAAGCAGAAGGTCACAGCTGTTACAAAACAGCTGGATTGATGGAATTATCCTCACGGATTTTTTTTTATGCTTTGTAGCTCAAATGTGACAGGTAAGGGAATAAAAGTCTGAATGTCAGTAATGTTGTCAGTGTGTGTGCTCATAGCCATGCAGATTGGAAAAAAAACCAACTGAACCTGAGCACTTCACCTGCTGTGCTTGTGGGCATTAATTGATGTGAAAATAAATCCACAAATCTCTTTGCTGAAGTAGTGAAACCACTACAAAACCTGGGGTTTGAGCAGGGCTCATTCTCCATCAGATCCTGCTGTCACCACAGCAGCAGGAGCAGCCAGGATATTCAACAAAAATCCCCAAAATCCAACAATTCCTCGGGGAAAAGGGAAATTAGGAAAAGGGAAACTGGTAATTTTTTTTTGTCATAAAGGCAGCTTGAGAGCAGAGAGCAGCAAGAAAAGTTCAAGCCTCAGCTCCCACACGTTCTGCTCCTCTAAGACCAGCTTAAAGTTTAGCTGCAGTGTTTGGAGTAAGCTCATCTTAATTTGTTGTACTCTGACCACACATGGCAGGGGCTCGAGGACTCTTTGTCTCCCTGAGCTTGGTGTCATCCAGGGACAGGTTTTTAACCTGCTCCTCTCCTCATACCCACACCTGCAGTGTTGTTGTAGGCAGGCAGAGAAGGTCGCTGTTTGCAGAGGTTCTGCTGAACTGAAAAGTCTCTGTTGGTATCAGCATTTTTGTTTGTGCACAGACAACTCACCGTAATTAATCCAGCTGTCCCCTCAGTTCATTTTGGTGTTATTTGACTTGAACCAAACTTCTCTTTGGATTGCAACAATGTGATAAATTCGCACTGCTCTGGGCCAAGATCCGTGGAAGCAACATCCCAATGCCGAGAAAAAGGAATTTCCTTGCGGTGGACTTACAAAATTGCCTTTTCAGAAGTAACATTTCATGAGCAATGTTTAATAATACAAAATTACTGAGTATCAAGTTGCCTTTTACCTCGCTTTGAACCCTAAATTAACTGCTACTGTAACATCACTGCTGCAACTCGGAGTCATATCAGAGATAAAAATAGCATGCCTGGCTTGGACTTGGGGCCTTATCTGGCAAATTCTTCCCAAAATTCCACACACGAGCCTTTCTCTCCCCAGCAGCAAATGAAAGCACTCAGGACGCTTCCTTCTTGTAGAGAGCAAGAGCAGTGCTGAGCTAATTTCCACAATTAGCTAAAAAATAAAGACAAATATGAGCTGGTGTAAATAAGAATAAAAGCAGCTCCTTGAGTTCTATTAAACATATTTTTTTGTTGTGCTGTAGGGACTCAACTATGGTTTCTAAATCAGTAACCTGGACTGGAAACTGGGAGTCTGCCAGCAGGCAAATCTGCACATTAATATCTGCAAAGTGCTTTTTGATTATTAGGGGAAAAGAGATTAGGGAGGACCAAGTGTTATGAGCAAGGAAGACAAACTTGGACTTATCAGTAGAGGGGAACTTTCATGGCTGATGAGGAATGCAGCTGGGCCAGAAATCAAAAGATGTCCTGTGAGCTGCACAACCAAGAGGAAAGCATCTTCAGCCACGGGAGGGAATTGCTGGAGCTATGGGATGGAGTGGGCAGTTGAAAATGTTGTTTTGGTAATTCATTTTTGGGGATACATTTCAGTGCCACAGCTGAAGTAGTTCTTAACTGGCTAAACCCTGGTATGCAGATTAATAGTTGGGATATCCCTCACTTAAGCAGGGATGTAGAATTTGTGGGTTTGGCTTTTTTTGCTTGCTTGGTTGGTTTTTGTTTGGGTTGGTTGGTTTTTATTTTTTTTTTTTTTTTTTTTTTTTTTTTTTTTTGGTTTTTAATATATTAATGATCATTACTTTGACCACTGAATCTTCTGAAAAATGTAGAAAGGTTGGCACTAGAAGTGAGCAGTGATTTCTGGTCTTGAGTAGATTTAATGTCAAATCACTTCCTGACAGCAGACACACCGGGATATAGCAGATGATATTCCCAGAGCAGCTGGCTCCTAAATACCCCTTCTCTGAGGAGGACAAACTGTAGCTGTTGCTTTTCTTCTGAATTCAGAGCTGCGCTCCACATTTCCACCTAAAGAGCAAGTTAAAGTGGGCTATGACCAAAAGAGCAGATTTAATTTATGTACTTCAGTGAACATTACATGATAGATCTGTGTTCCATTTCACCTGACATCCCTTGAGTTTTAATTAAAATTATTACTAAAGGAATTTCTTGAGCACACTTCTTGTTTTATTGTGCAATAATGAATCCAATCCATGAGAGAACTGGAAGCAGGTTCTTTTCAGTCAGGTCCATCACAAGAACACGTTGGTCAAAACACAAATGAAGGCCCTTCTGGTGAAGATCTATTTAAAATATCTGACTGCAGCCACAGATATATTCTATTTCTGAAAGTAACTCTTTCCTACCAGATCCCTTCATTTTTCCCGTCAAACTATTTTTACTCCTTTCAGTATTTTGAAGCTCTTACAAGTGACCGGGCTGGAGGCAGAGGTGCCTCATCCCAACCTCTTTTATTATGTTCAGACAGCAGAACCTTAACTTGAGCCAAGCAAATTATTCCCAGCCAAACCCCACCTGAGTTAGCAGCACATTTGCTAGGGAGAGGTGTGTTCCTTTCTTATGTTAAGTCACCTCTGGAATGTATTTAACGAGCTCGTTCTTCCCAAGTCATGCATAGCTTGAATTCACGGCAGGCTGCTAAAACTGGTCAGAACAGTCTCCGAGGGCTGCTCTCAGCGTTACACGAGATGGGCCTGTAAAATACCCTCAAATAGTCTTGTGTACCAAAGCACAGAATCGTTGGTTTCTGCAGATGTTGACTTGAGCGTTCAGGGGGAGAAGCGGCAGGAAAAGAATCAGGATTGGAATGTCCTGTGTCACATGCAGCGCCTTTGTTTTTAACTGGAATTACCACCATCCCTTGCATCTGAATTCAGCGTCATGGGGAAGCACGACCGAGGACTTTCATTACCGAAAAGATCCGTAATTATGGTCAGGAAACTCTTGTAATGCATCCATGAGAACTCTCCGAAAATCTGTGGCATCTGGTCCAGAATTTCAAGTGGCGACTCTGCAGAATTACATTTCTCCAGAAAAGACCCCAAAGTACAGGTTATAGAAGCATGCAGGATTTAATGACCAGGTCTGCCAAAACCCAGCACCAAGCCGTGACAGAATTGTGTTCAAGTATTCCTGTGGAAGGTTTGTTCTATTTTTACAGCTGTATTATTGTCGTGACACTTCAGATTTCTATTTTAGAGGTCACCTAAAAAAGCAGGAGTGATGTACAAGTACAAAGATTATGTAAAGTCCTGCAGCTGGGCCTGCAGTGTCCTTTCCAAGCTGGAATCTGGGACAGCACCACCGGACTTGTGGTTCCTTCTCCCACCATCTCCAGTGGCACTGCAGCAAGCAGAGGGAAAGCAGAGCTGCAGGTCCCCTGGGATGGTGTGCAGAGTTCCTGATTGACAGCTAACAAAATGGAACCTCTGGATTTGGAAATGAAGTCGCTTGGTCCAGGAATGTGAGAAATAACTCCCAGCAGATGCCACAGTGGCATTTCCAGAGAAGCCCTATTAATGATATAATTGTGCTTGCAGCAGCTGTATTGCTTCTTTCTCTGATCTCCTTCTCAGTGCAGAAGGAATCCTTGTGGATTAACTTGTTAATAGGTAATCACATTTCCTGGGTATCTTTGCTGCAAAGCAGCCTTGGCTTCCCACCCCTCCAGTCAGGGATGTTTATATTTAGCTCTTTTCTGGAAACAGAGCTCCAGCTGCAGCACATAGCAATTATTTGGATGGATCTTGTTTTTCCTCAGGATATGTCTATATTTTTGGTGGAGACTGAAGAGTCTCACTAGAAATATGTCACTTTGCCTGAGCAGAGTTTTGAAGAAAAGTGTGTTTAACTAGTATGGCTCCAAATCTGTGTTAGAGCTTGATGAGACTTGCAGCCATCCCACATTCCTTTGGGTTGTAGATTACTGTTATTAAAAATTGATCCGTAAATACCTAAGGTATTCCAGGGCAACGTTAGCAACTGAAAACTCCACAGACAAAAGAAATGTCAAACAATCTCAGTACATTTTGCCTCTCTAACAAACATCTCAGCATTGCCTGATGATGCTTCACTCTGTTGAAGGGTGGTGCTGAACGCTGTCAAATAAATGGACACTGAGCCTCTCTTCCATTCCAGAAGTGAGTGAAAATCAGACACTAAAGGAGTAATCCCCGTGGAGATATTTTCTATATTCAGATTTAAATTGCTCTGGCACCTGCTGTGCTGAAGGACTTGCAGCAACCTGTGGATGAAGAACTGATGAGAGGAACTTGTCAGTTTTTATGAGTTTTAGGATCATTATCCTTTACCTTTCTTTGCACAGCTGTCACAGTACCTGGGCCCACTGCTGATGGCTGGTTTGACACTCAGGATTTGCTGCAGTCATTTCTTGGGACCCAGTGTGAGCTGTAAATGTAGGGCTGGGTGAAATACCACAAAAAAGAGACACCTTGAGAGATTCTGCTTTTGAAAATTATTTGAAAGATGCCGTGGTGGCATGAACCAAGGGGTTCTCTGGTTTAGTTTTCCAAATGGAGGTGTCTTCAGCAGGTTGTATGGCCAAGCAGCCCTTGCTGCAGCAGAGAGCACCTTGTGAAACTGGAAGAAGACTGGCTCAAGGATTATCCTCCAGCAGACAGCTCCAAACCAAAGGTGATCAAACTCCCCAAACTCACACCCACTGAATATTTTGCATTTATGCTGGAGAAAGAAAGGTGCTCTTTGACCTTGCAAAGATGACTGAGCAAGCCCTGAACATGCTCCAGGAGCACCACACCGTGCTCTGTATTCCGTGGTCGCTGCTGCTGCTGCTCCCAAGCCCTCGTGGCAGGGATTTTGCCCCACCAGGAGCAGTGCTGCAGGCTTCCCGTGGCTCCTGCCTCGCCAGCAACATCAGAGCAGCACAGCCTCACTCGCGACTCCCAGGGGAAGTGTTTCCTGCTGGGGACAGGATAACACCCCTGGACATACACAGCCCTTTCCTCTAGCATAGCTGCCCAAGAAGCCCATAAACACAGACAGAAAAGCAGGTTTGTTTTTAACCAGTTAGCAGAACAAAAGTGGCCGGAGGTCAAATTCTAACCCCTGCAGGAGCACATTATTCACTACAGACTCTGTATCAGAGAGCAGAGGTACACAAAATTGTATAAATAATATTCCTGAACTGGATCGAGTCTACTCAGCATCTGCTACGAGTGTTAAGTAAGAGAAAAGTGTTGCAATTATGGGCTATAAAGTAAATCGAGCACCACGCTTGGTGTACAGAAATAATTGCTGGAAACTCAGGTGGTATCTTACCTCTTTTCTTCAAGAAACTAACAAGGAAGGGGAGTCAGGCTTTTGGACTAAGCACCACAAAAGATCAAGTCCAGTCCTGTAAAATAATAATGGAGAATTCAGTGGGACCTGAAATTGACCTAATGAAATATTATTTTATTTATTGCTACAGTATCTTTTATGGTAGGTAAAGTATTTCTCAACTCTCTCTTAAAATACTGCACCAGAAGCATTGTGATAAAAAGAAATCTGAGCTGGTTACAAAGCAGCTGCAGCATTTCAACAGTACCACAAAAAAATTAAGGAATAGGCATCAATATTATTCACAGCAGCAAACCCAGAAAGTGATTTGCTTTGTGTACTTTTTTTAATCCTTATATTATCATATCTGCTCCACTGCAAAAAGCCAGATGGGTTTTTCCCCTCCTAAGAAAAGCCAGATGCCCTCTTTATATCTGCCAACAGGCACTTTTCTGGAAGCAGAGAATCAGTCTGTTTACATCTAATGAAAACATTCTACAGATCCATCAAATAAACTACTCCAACATAGTTAATAACTGCCTACTGTTAACAAAACACCACGAGGCAAGATAATGCAAAATAGTCCTAACTAACTCACAAAATAGTCATTACTAACACACACAAGATTATTATGTTTTATTTCCTAATAGTCTGTTTGCTCTCATTTATAAATTCCAAACCCTGGGACCCTGACTGCTCCCTATAAAATACACAGGTAGCAAGAATTTGCAGCAAACATGACAAAATACTGCAAAAGCAAACAAAGGAGTTACAGAATGTGGCAGAATGAACCCAAACAATGTGTTTGGGACCTTGGGTTCACCAGAATGCCCTGTGTCCTCGTGCACACGTGCTTCCATGGCTCTGCTTTCCACAAAAGGGAGATTCCAGGCCATTTAATCATAAATTCCTGGGACGGCTCTCTCTCCTTGTTTGTGGGATTTGTTTTTTAATTGTGTTTACATTCTTGTGTGTGGGTTGGGAATTTCGGTTTGTTTGTGATGAAACATCAAAGTTGAGTCCCAAATTAAGGCTGTGCAGTCATGCATTCATTCCTTGCACCTTCCCACAGGAGGACAACAGCCACACACACAGCTACCATGTTTTATGCAACTTTAATGGGTTTAAACTAATCTATAGATCTTTGTCTGATGGGATTTTTGCTTTCTCGTCCAATTTTCCTGCTGTTATTTTTCCTATTATTTTGCTTATTTAATATCTATTTTCAGATTTAAAAAAAAAAAAAAAAAACTGTCCGGATCTTCCCGAGAAATAAAAGAATTAATAATCTGTAAACATGCAAGTTTATTCAGTTTATATTTTTAATTCTGTTTGCCAGGAAGCTGCATTTGAATCCTGACACATGCACTGCACAGGTGTGTGGCCCATAATCTTTCCCACACAGGGGTTACAGTACAAATCACACCGAGGAAATTATCAGCACTGAGGGCAGATAAAACTCCACCTGAGATAGCTGGGTTTTGTGACAGAGAGTCTTTGCAGCTCTCAAAAGGCTGCACAGGTAATTCAGCAGAAGTGCCAGTAAATAAAAACTCCTTGAGTTGTTCAGAGGTTTGGTGGTTCAAACTCAGCAGTGAAGGCCAGCAGAGCGTGGGGTTTGTGGGAGGTGCCAGAGAAGGCACAGTGGGCTGAGATTCTCAGCAACATTCATTTAACCAAAGGCACCATTTGAGTGTTACCCCAGAAACTATTTCTCTCCCAAATATTGAGGTGTTTTCCATGCAAAACATTTACATCTGAGCCTTCTCCTCAGGTTTACACAACACATTAACTGCCAGCGCAACAATCCAGTGGAGCAATTAATTTACACTTTGCAAACTGAATATTCAGCTGCGGTTTGGGATCCTTCTTCACCAGGATCAGTTTCATGTTTGGCCACTTTGCTCTTCTGACTGCTTCCTTAGCAATTCTAGGGAAGAATCTCATCCCTCCATTCCACCTCTGAATTATAAACTAAATTGGGGAACTCTATCTGGCTTTGAAAATATATCCATCTATTTTAAATGTGTTTATATGTTTTACATAAAACATTTATAGAGATTTTCAGCTGGTTTGTTTGTTTTTCAGCTGGATCAGTGTCCTGATCTGGTTCACAGAGCAGAGCTAAGGGTTGCTGTGCTTTGTTGCCAGGGCAGGAACAGGAGCAGGTAGGAACCAGTAATACAGCAAAGCCTTCGTGTCATCAAGCCAAGCCTTATTGAAGATGTGGCTCCTTTCGCCTGGACTAAAAAACCAAATTAATTTCAGTTCCTTGCATTTGTGTTAGCTCTGCAGAAGAGATCTGTGTCCTCTACGAGTCCATTTAGTAGCCATGACTCAGTGGGATTCCTTTATTACAAAACCAAACCAAAATTCCAGCACGCTTATACAATAAACTTTCACCAGACCTTAATTATGTATGGTCACACTGTCCACTCAGAAACACCCGATAGAAATCTCCAGCGAGTGCTAACTAGACAGAATTCCTCGTTTTGAAGATTTGCATCTATTTGAGATTTCCCTGGGGTTTGTCTCCCTAATATCCCAAGTTCACCCACAAGTTTCCTGTCCTCACCCTGGAGCACAGGAGAGGGAATTGGTCTGTGCTAAAGTTTAAACCTCTCCCCTCAGGAGTGCTACAGCTCTGCAGAGCTCAGCTTAAGCTTTGCCTGTTTACAGGCCAGACTGTAAATGAGTTCTGGATTAATGAGTTCAGGCTGAGGTGTGAGGCTGTGTGCAGACCCAGCCTGATGTCTCTGCACCAGGCTCATGTCTGAGCTGGCAGTGCACTTCCAGCTTTATTCCTAAAATAATTTTTGTTCAGAACGATCTGATGGATGCTACTCAACCTTGGTGCTTCAGAGGAAATTCTTTAATTGGCCATGACATTTAATTTATCCTAAATGAAATCAATGGGTTTGCAAAGCTGGATCACAGTTCTCAGCTTGGCCCTGCAAAAACCCTTCACTCTTCATGTCCTGTGGAAACATGGATCTCATGTGAGCAAAGATGGATTGTTGGCATGCCTCGATTCCATTAGATTTCCAACAATAACCTAAATGAAATAATGAAAGGGCCTTGCTGCTTTTTCAGCACGTGGTGCATCTCCTGCAGCCTCACCTGTGCAACACGAAGATCCCTCACTCACTCCCAAGCACAGCTCACAGCCCCTCACTGGAAGACTTCAGCAGACAAAAACAGGAAACAGAAGGAATTAATGGTGCAGCAAAGAACCAGAAAGACTCCATAGGAAATTTGACACAAAATGGACAAAGTGAATTAAAAAATTGATATAAAATCACAGAATAATTTGGCCTGGATTGGAAAGGACCTTAAAGATCATTTGGTCCCATTTTCCAAATAAAAAATGTTCTCTTCTCTTATTTATTGAATAATATTGAATAACACAGATCTCCAGCCCTATTAAAGCAGAGAAGTTGTTTTCAGGACATGGGAAACACTTTCACCTCCCTGCATTTATTTCTGTATCAGCAACTCTGGGATATCCTAAATGATCAAATGCAGACAGGCGTGTTCCACCTGCACTACATCACCTCCAAGCATACAAAGGTTTCCTCCCTAATAAATCATCCTCTAAACCACCGGTTTAAAGTTCTATCTTTTTTTCTTTATTGTCGGAAACGTCATTGTCTTTATTACTTCATGGCCGTCTTGTCTGCAGAAAGAGCATTTCCAAGGCAGTGCTATGAACGAGAGAAAGAAATTATAACCCAGAAACTATAATGTGCTGGGTCCTGGGGGCTTGGCCTCTTCCTTTGGAAGGAATTCTGAGCTTGGATATCACGCTAACACAGCTTGGAAACTTAAACCCCACGTGTGTGAAGCAGCAAACTTCCCGAAGTTCTCTCAACAGGAACACTGGAACCTGGACCTACTTGGAGTTTATAGAAACAACAGGGAAATCTGCGCTCCCTTGTATCCAGCGCCTCCTGAAAGGAGCGGGATTGTCCCTGAGGGGATCAGGGATGCCCTGAGTGCAGAATAAATGCCCCGAGGGCCAAGGGAATTGCGGCAAACATAAAGGAAATTGACCTGAGGGCAGCGGGGATCCCCTGAGGGAAGCGCAAATGCTCTGAGGCCAGCGGGATTGCCTCGAAGGGGAATTGCACTGAGGGCACCGGCGGGGGATGCCCTGAGGGCAGCGGGGATGCCCTGAGGGGAGCGGGGATGCCCCGAGGGCAGCGGGAAGCCGAGGCCCGGGACGTGCCCTGAGGGCAGCGGGGATGCCATGAGGGCAGCGGGGATGTCCTGAGGGCAGCGGGGATGTCCTGAGGGCAGCGGGGATGCCCCGAGGGCAGCGGGAAGCCGAGGCCCGGGACGTGCCCTGAGGGCAGCGGGGATGCCATGAGGGGAGCGGGGATGTCCCGAGGGCAGCGGGGATGCCCCGAGGGCAGCGGGAAGCCGAGGCCCGGGACGCGCCCCAGCCCCGCGGCTCCCCTGGCGGGGCGGGCCAAGGCCGCCGGGTGTGCGCGGCCCGGGGAGGCGGCGGCGGCGGAGGAGGCGGAGGAGGCGGAGGAGGAGGAGGAGGAGGAGGCGGCGGTAAGGGGAGGGCAGGGCTGGGCTGAACCGTGCCGGGCGGGCGGGCGAGTGACACCTGGGCGGCTGCGCTGCCTCCTTCTCCTCCTCTCACGTAGGTTTCGACTTTCTTCCCCGCCCGGAAACTTGGTGGAGGCGCTGCGCTCGCCGCCGTCGCAGGCCGGGTTGGTGCTGCGCTTCCAGCGCTTCTTCCCTCCCCATCCCGGGGCCGAGCGAGCCCTTTCCCTCCCCCGGCGGCCGCAGGTGAGCGGGGACGGTGTGGGGGCCGTGAGGGGGTCCTGCCGGGACTGAAGGACGGAGAAGTCGCTTAGGAGGAGCGGGGCTCCCACCGGGCTGAGCTCCCCTGAGGGACGCGGCGGGGGGACACGGGGGCTGAGGTCGGGGCGTCCCGACCGGCTGAGCGCGGGGGTGCCTTGAGGGGCTCGGGCGGTCCCGCTGGGGCTGGAGGGATGCGGAGTCCCATAAGGGGCTCGGGGGATCCCTGAGGAGCTGGGGGAACGCGGAGTCCCTGAGGGGACGCGGAGTCCCTGAGGGTCGCGGCGGTCCCGCCGGGCTGAGGTCGGGGGGTGGCGGATCCGCTGCGGAGGCCGCCGAGGATCCCCGTTCTGCTCTCGGCCGTGACCGCGCGGGGCCGCAGCCAATGTCCCTTATCGGTGACACGGGCAGCGCAGGTGAAGCCTGCCGGCACCAGGGTTTAACTCTTCGCAGCTCGTGCCTGGGCAGGGCCCCCCAAACCTGGCGATCTTTTTGCATCCTGGGGTCGCAGGGAGGCAGTGGGGCAAAAATGTCTTTGCTGGGAGTCGGCAAGTTTGCTGGTAATTAATGCGGGGGGAGGGGGAGGGAAGCCTATAAATAGAAGTTGAGATAACCAGGTAAAAGCACAGCAAGGTGAGGATGTGGACCTTTTGGACATACCTTAAAGGTAAGAAGTAAGATAAGGCTTCGTTTAACCCAAAGAGTAACCATATATCTGGAAAGGTTTTTATTTAATTTATGAGGGGTTTTTTTTTAATGAGGGGTGAGGCTGTGTGCCGCTGTGATCCTGCTCTGCTTGGCTGGGTGCACTTGGCATCTCGGGGATAATGTCAGGAGGAGAGAGATCTGATGGAGAAGGAGCAGACCAGGCAGCAGCCGGCTGATGCCAGCGCAGGAGATGGCAGGGACAGCGGGACTGCCCCTTTCGGTGGCACTGCAGGCTTAGTTTGCTTTAAGCCCCGCTTGAAACGGCACTTTCGACTCCTCGAGCGGTTTTTGGGACCTACTTTACCTCGGGAAAGTAAAGAGAGCAAAATGAGTGCTTCCCTGCTGCTTACCAACCCGAAAAAGTGTCATATTTAAACTTCTGCTCCAGTTTTTCAGCCAAGGCGAAAGGACCAGAACATAAAGTTTCCGTAGGAAAAGATGTTCCAGCTCAAGTACAGCTATAAGTGGCAGGGGAGGTCTCTGCTGTGCAGAGGGTGTGTCGGAGCAGGGGCACAGTGCAAATAATTGGCAGCCCAGAGGAGTTTCTGTCACTATCACAGAAGCCCAGAGCTGTCCTGTGTAATCCTTAAACCCCTGGAGGCTCAAGCAGCCCAGGGTTTGGGTGGGTTGGCGAGCTGGAGCTCCTCCTGCAGCAGTGCCAGTTGTGTGCTGTGCCTTGGAGGGACAGCGCTGACGTTTGTCCTTGATGCCGGAGCTCCTTTGGCAGCTCTCCAGCATAGGGAGAGCAGATTGCACACACACACACGGCTTCTTTAAAACAAAACTTCTTTCTCTGAAGTTGCACACTCCAAGTTGCCTTTCACAATTTCCCTGAGCAGATGTAGTGTGTCTGCTGCTGGAAGGGCCTAAGGCAGTGGGAATATTTATTCCCTCCCCCAGAGGGATTTGCTCCCTGAACCAGTTTATGGAGTCAGAACAGCACCAGTGCTTGTGCAGGGTGAAACAAAGGGGTCATAGGGCTGGGGATGGAGCAGGGAAATGACAAACAGGAGGCAAACCTTCTCTGGGGCTCCCCAGCTGGAAAAATCAGCTGTGCTGGAAACCCACACCTTCACTCACCCTAAGTGTAAGCATGCAAGCTGGGTGCAAATGGAATTCATTTAAATAACGGGGATGCACTGGCATAAAACCCCGTGGGATGAACGGGAGAGAAGGACCTGTGGTGTGCAGCAAAAAGGAACATCTGTTGAATGACAAATTTCAAGTTTTTAACCAAATGAATACCGAGGGAAATGAGCAAGAGTTAAGAAACAAACCCAACCATATGGCCTGGGGAATGAGGGCTGAAAAAGGTGGAGGAAACAGCTCCAGAAGGGACCTGGCAGCTACATAATCTCCAAAAAACCCCACGAGGTTTGAAGATACCTGAAGAAACAGGTTGAGATTAATTCTGGCTGAACTTAGTGCTGCCTGAATTACAGTTCCAGTACCTTCTAGAAATTGTAATTAATGGATTTATAAACTATGGTAGTGCAGTACTTCTCCAAGTGTGGTTAATAAAAAAAAGTACACATTTATGAGATTGTAGAGTCTTAGACTTAAGAATAAACCTAAAAGAATAACTATCACTGCATAATAAAGTATCTGTAGCTCACGAAGCACCCCTGCTGTATTTTCTCTTCTCCTTGTGCTGCCGTATAGATCTTATTTTCTGCATTAAAATAAAAACATCCTGCTGCAACAGCTCTATTGATTTTGCTTTGAAAATGAAGCTGCATCATTTCATTCTGCTCGTGTGGATCTCCCCAGAGGAGTTGCAGCTGTTGCCTTACTCACAGGCCTGAATATGTTTTGCTGGTTTAATACAAAACGCTCTTGTTTGGCTTTTCCTTCTCAGTTTACTTTAGTGGTGCTGCTCCTACAGTTGTTAGGAATTGTACTGGACAGTCCCTTGTCAGTTTATGGTCCCTGATTTGTGGCACATAAAACGTTGCTCTTGGCTTAGAAATTTCTTGACGCAAATGAAGTTTGAAAATATGAAAATATCTGGCAGTTTTTCTGATATTTCAGATAAGAAATTGCCCGCGAGTCAGTATCTCGTAAGCCATCTAAAGGGTTAGAGGGGATTTAGATGAATGAGCAGTAGGAATTACTGTGCTGGTCCAGGAAAAAGCACTTAAGGCTGGAAGGGGGGAAATGGAATAAAGCTGGAGGAATTTGGAGAGACAATCAGCGCCTTACTGGCAAAAGCTTTTTTTATTTATTATTTTAAAATACATATGTTTATATAGTGATCCCCTGAGTTTAGAGGTTCTCTGTGCAAATTTTGTTAGGAGATGTAGTGTTTCTTATTTGGAATATTCTGGAAGGGAAGCACGCTAAGAGATTATATATTTTATTAAAGTGTAGTCTAATTTTGCTTACTCTTTGCCTGTACCTGAAACAATGCAGGTTTTGTAAACAGCTGCAGCAGTCTCTCTAAAAGCCGTTTTTCTGTCAGTTAAAAAGGAGTTGAGATAAAACTTGCCCTGTTTCCCTGCGGGTTCAAGGGACTCACATGTGACATCGGCGTGGCCATTGCTGAAAGCCCAGTAAATCATGAGCAGCCCCATTGGTAAAGTTCTCAGACTTATCTGAGGGTGGGGGGTTGATAACAGAGAAATTCTTCTCACCTCATAAATGCTACCGCAGATCTCTACACAGCAAATAAATAACGGCAGCAGTCCCTGCCCTGGGAACTCAGAGCTGAGGATTTCCTCTCGTACACGATCGCAACTGGTCGGGAGCAAAAATTGCCGCGTGGTTATTTCGAGGAGGAGACATCAAAATAAACATAATGGCTCTCGTGGGCCTTTTAGTGCTTAGGATAAAACCCAGTTCCTTGTGAAAGCAACACCTGGGGCTGCTTTAGTCCGAATCTCCAGGGGCTGAAAGCCGAGCGGAGAAAGGAGATTCCTCCCCCTTCCCTCCCCAGAGTGGCAGCGGAGGTCACTCAGGCCGGCTCAGGAGGAATGTGGCTGCTGCACTGATTTGGGAACAGCTCAAGGACTTTGCTCTGTTGCTTCAGCTCCTTTAGCTGATGAGGTAACCACTCCCGTTTTGAAATTATTTTTAGAACAAGGGAAAATATAATTATCAATTCACGCATATTGCAAATACGCGCCCCACGTGGCAAGAGAGCAATGGGTTTTAAAGTCCTGCTGCTGGTACCAGCCTGGACACAGCCTTAAATCAGGGTAAGATTGGAAAAGAACGAAATACATCCCAAATATAAATGCCTCTCGCAGTTTTGTTTCTCTCAGGTGTGAAGGTTGTTTAAAGTCAGTAAGATACACCAGGAGAAACTGTATGAAATTGGATGAAAATTCCCTGTGCAACTGTGTGAGCTCATGAACCATGAACACAGATGTCTTAAACAGCAGAATATGTCTCAAGTCCTTTAAAAATGAGATATAATACTGTTCTGTCTGTCTACTGGGGAATGTAATCTTTATCCAGAAACTTTTATTTTTATTTTTTTGACTTCTGCTGTTTCATTATTTACTTAGGAGCTGTCACCTGTGGTGAAGGGCATTTCAGCTACTGATTGCAGCAGCTCTGCCTACCCAGAGGCACTGGCAGAGTTTAAGTTCACTTCAAACTCAGCTGCAGCTGCCCTGGGGAGCCACAGTTTGAGAAGGTTTCGTTTTGTTTAAATGAAGGTAACTTGTTTTCTTTCTTTCCCCTTTACCACGATCTGATGGTGAGATGGAATGTAAAGGGGAATTACACACTTAATTAGCTCGTAATTCAGCTTTTTTAGTTAGTGTGAACAAGCTCGGGCTGGAAAGTACTTTGCATAAAAACCCCTCTTAACCCATGAAAGGAAGTCTGAGCAGGGTGCTGTGTCCTGCTGTCACCCCGCTGTCACCGCGGGCATCGGGCACAGGAGCTGCTGGGGAAGAAGAGCCAGGCCAGGGGAAATGTGCTGGTCCCTCCGGAATGACTCTCAGCCATCCTGCCTCGGGTTTATTTTGTGGAGCTGAGATTCCAAGAGCCTGTTGATATAAAGGGATACTGTCACACCTTGTGCCAAGCTCTTTAAACCATTAAAAAAACCCGGTGCTACTGAGACTTGGAGCGGGTAATGAGGAGTTCTGTGCTGCTTTATCCTGCAGCAAAGCCCTCATCTGGTGTTTCTGATGTTAAAAACCGTGTCTGTTGATAGGAAATATTTCATCTCCAGGTGCAAAGCTGCTTTCATGCTGCTGGATTGCTTGTGGTAAAGTTTTGTAGAAAACAAGAGTTCCTTGTTTGTGTTTTAACGAGGTTAGAAAATGAGTTATTTCATGCTTAAGGCTCAGAGTAGCCGAGATTAATTTCTTTTAACTGAAATTAATTTTAAAGTAACACTTTGATAGAGTGTGATAAAGATTAAAGCTCTGCAGGAGTTTCTCACAAGACAGCAAGGCTTAGAGCTACAGAAATACCTTTTGTCTCCCAAAAGCAAGAGTCTCTCTCTTCCCGCCTCCTCCCTTCTCACATTACTTTTAAATATCTCTGATATGACCACCCTGGTGAGGATGTTCAAACAGGGACTTTTAAAACACCCAGTTGTGTAAAATACAATGCACAGTCTGCTTTTTCCCCTGTGTCCTTCAGAAGTGCTGTGATGAGGAAGTGTTGCCTCTCTCTGACCTATATGACAAACACAGATCACAAATGGATGGTGCTGTGCAGGTTTTCTTTCATCTCTAAAAACAAGGAATTTTAGCTAGACACACAGACAGTGATGAGGTAAGGGCATCCCATATTCATTTATAGCCACTTGATCTTTACCTCTTGTCCCAGAAGCAAACCCAGCTCTTTGGAAAGTGAGTGTGCTCCCGGATATTCAGATGAACCCAAATCTTAACATCACATCTCCTAATCCCTCTTTGTTTGGTTTTGGGCTTTTTGTTTGGGTTGGAGGAAAAGATTTGGTTATTAATTACTGATTAAGTCCTTAAACAATAGCACTGGCACCTTCTTTCTTTGTAGAAAGCTTCTCCCACAAACATCAAACTGATTTTTGGGGATGGAGTTGCAGATAGCTGCCAAATTGAAAATGTAGGTGAGGGTGGAGGTGGGAGTATTTAATTTCCTGGAGAGAGATGATTCTAGACATGATAAAAAAAAAAAAAAAATAAAGACAATCCACCCATGTGGTGGCAAAACTTCCATAGGAATATTTGGGTCAAATTCTGCAAAGAAGCAAATTGATTTAAATGACTGAAGAATTCCTGTGAGCACAAAGCGAGCAACTTGCATGTTTGTGTGGAATATGAGGTAGGAAGGAGGTTGGATATATTGGAAGCATCTTGCAAGGGTGAGAAAGCAGGAAAAAACATATCAATAGAACAGCTTTTTCTGCAGCACTTGTCTTCAATTTGATGGCATTTAATTTATCCATTTTTCTGAGCACTGTATTAAAACAGTCACTGTTGGATCCCCTTTGGAAGAAGAGTGTAGGTGGAAAGCTTAATTCCTTAAGAAAGGAAGAGAGAGAAAATTTATTGGCTCTTTTTACCCAGATAATATTACCAGAACACCAGAATCTCACGCTCTGCAGAAAGAACTGGGATTAATTTTTGAAGTAACATTTGTGTAGCCCTGCTACTTTAACACTCTGGGTCCTGTGAGTCAGTTACTGGTCTGTGCAGTCATTAACTGAGAGAGAAGCAAATGTTCTGAGCATATGGCCGTGAGAGAAATAAATTATTAGTACCAGCTTCTTAAGTTTTCATGTCAGCTTTTGATTCTCCTCAAATTAAAAATGCTTGCAATTTAAGCTGTTCATTGCTAGTAACATTTTTAAACTGAGTATTACAAATCTTCCCTTGTACTGAACTTTCAGATACACCAACCAGACAGGTTTTTATAAAAGTCTGGAAGATTTTTATAAAACTTTTATAAATCTGTCTGGAAGTAAGTGATGTTAAAAATGGAAATCCATCAATGCTTCAGAGCTGATCCTGCAAAAGTTGCTCAGCAGAAAACTCCTTGGGGTTGTCCTGCTTTGCTCAAGCCTTTTAGCTCATCTCTCAGGATAGGGTTTCCTGGGATAATAGCTCTTTTCTGGTCTAACAGGATAATGATTCTGATTATAATTAATGAAAATACAATTGGCTTTCTGTTTTCTGGTGCAGAAAACAGATACTTGCCCAGAAGCTGAGGCAGATAAAATACCAAATTGGTTAACAAGCACAGAAACACCAGGGAGTTAAATACCACTTATTTTCACATTTATGGTTAAAGGATGGGTATAAAAAAGGATGGGGACAATGGAAATTTAAATTTCCATTTTTGTTGATATTGATTACATTAAAGCAGCTGTGATTTAGAGTTTCTGAGTCAAATGGTCACACAAGTGTTGAGCAGTTACTCTTGGAGGTGGCTCATTAGAAACCCTGTGGCTTCAAGGCAAGCTCAAATAGTGACAGGGTTGCTTCTTATTTAGCTGTATAAATTCACCATCTACAGAATATTCTTACACTCAGTGGCCTGATCTTCAGCCATATCAGAAAATAATAAAGATAATGGGAAATGGTATCAATGCCTGAAACCATTCTTTGGTTTGGTGTTGTGGTTTTTTGTGAAATAGACCTACTTCAATATTGATTATAAAAATCCTCTGCTATTTCAACACCTCTCTGTGCCACTGCCGTAAACTAAGGACAGTTCAGTGATGGCTGTGAACACTGTGGCAGCACACTGGAGGTGTTCAGTCAGGACTGTGGCTCCTGTCCTCTAAAACCTGTCTCATTTCATGAATCCCTCTTCACAGCAGCGATGAAATTCAGCAAAGTATCCCCTATTACAGAACACATTTCCAATGCACTTTTCTCTGTCTCTGGAATGGAAAAAAATTGCCATTCTGTGAAACACAAAACTTCTTAACTGAGTGAAAACTCGGTTGGAAGAAAGTTCAGGGAAAGCTCTGCCCCTTTTTCTCATGGTTTATTTCTAGAGGATTTGGTTTGCTCCATCAGAATCCATCTGGAACTTGCTTTTAGGTTTGGTCAGTGCCCTGCTGGTGTGTCCCCTCAGCCATCTTCATCCAGATTGTGCTGGCTTGTTTTGTCCACCCCTGAAAAATTAATTAATTGTTTAGCCTTTGTTGGAATGTTGCATTTCCAGTCTCTCAGGGAAATCTTGTTATAAATATAATAACTGACATAATTATTGCAGTGCATTGTTACATGGCAGGAGACCTGGGGCATGTGCCCTGCAGTCCTCAAACAAGCTTTTATATTGAGGTTTCAGCCCAATATTTCTATATCAACATATCAGTGCTAACCTGCAGCTGCCCAAAAGCATAAACCATGGCAGTTCTAAAATATTTCCTGTGGTACAACTGGTTTTTTAATATTGAGAACCAATTATTTGATTATTTTAAAAAAAATATTTTTTAACTTAAGCAATTAGAAACATTCCTCTGATGTCTCATATCTGTTAGGAAGAATTTCACACTTCTGTTTTGTGTCCTTGCTGCAGACTGGCTGCACAGTTCTGTGTTTTGCAATATGGAACGTGCTCTGCTTACTCACCGTATTTGTGGTTTTATAAATCAGTTAGTTAATTGAAACGGGCTTGATTTTATTCTTGTTTGGGTTGGGTTTTTTTTTCCTCAGGAGCTTCTTATGTGGTCTTAGGTAGGTTCCTTGAGATCCTCTTCAGAGACATAACAAAGTGTTAACTTCCCAGGAGTTGGTGCCACTGTGGGTCTGCTTTAGCATCTGGTGATATAATTTCTCAGTCCTTAAATGGGAATATCAGCAATGTTACACCTCAAAGAAATGTAATTTTGGTAGATGCATTCATGACCAAAATGGACTTGGGTCAAATGCTGAAACTGTGTGAGCAGACAGGCCTGGATTGAATGGAGCCTTAATTTAAGCTGCACAGTAAGTGGCACAGTGAAATGCCTTAAAAGCAGGAGCCAGAGCTGTGCTTGGGAATGCTGGTGATAAGCTGGAAAGCTGGAATGCTGCTCTTGGGGCAGCCAGGTACCACAGGCACAGCTCCTGCTCAGTCACAGCACAAGTGGAGGCACGGGGTTGGAAAGATTTCTTAGATAATCACGCTTTTTTTTAAAGGGCTTTTTTTCTTGACAGCCGTAGAAGTGAGTCATCGGTTCTGTTTCCAAGTCTGGGCTGCTGAGCAGGGAATGAGCAGTTTGCCCACCAGGAACGGTGCCGAGGGGTTCAGTGCTGGTGTGGTTCTTGGCAGACCCCTCCCAGAGCT
>VXAC01005861.1:554795-595346 GCA_013399225.1 Rhipidura dahli | reverse complement strand
GGGGGGGGTAGATCTGGGGCTCTGTGCCCTGGCAGAGCTAAAACAAGAATAGGCAATGTGCTAATAATGTCAGGAATAGTCTTGCTTTGGCAGGAATACAGATTAGACGGCCTGATAAGTCATCTTAAAAAAAAAAAAAAAAAGTCTGGTCTTTGAGTCAGTGTTACAGTACAAGGAATCCTACTTAAAAAAAAAAAAAAAAAGCCAACAGTGATTTTCTGGTTTTTTTAAATACAGTAAAGATAAAGGGGACCCCAAAGAAATCCTTATGGCAAATATAAAGAGATTTCTGCTGGTTTATTTCCTTCAATCCTTTGTTACGTATAGCAGTGGGGTGTGTTACTCTCTAAATAATTGTGACTCCAGAGGCATTCCTTGCATTGCACTTTCAGAACAGCAGAGTCCATTAGATCAGCACATGTACATGTCAGGCTTTAACAATTTCATGCAGTAGCTGGGGGACCAAGCTGGATCCTGATATTGTGATTCCCGCTTTATGTGGAAGCTGAAACCCTTGGAGAGTTCCCAGTGCTACAGAGAAAGGCAGGAGCAGGGAAGGTGCCACCCATTGCTGGAAGGAAGCTGGAGAGTGGGGAATGGTGTAATGAAAAAAGCAACACAGGGATGGAGGGGTTGGTTGGCTTGGTCTGGCCTTTGGAGGTTAGAATGAGTACCTGAGATTGGATTACCAAGGAGTGAGTTTGTATCAAACCTCCCCTCCAAAGCTGGAATCCTGTGGCCTCTCTGGGCTGGCTCTTGAAAGTGGCTCATTGGAGCTGAGGAGAGCCAGGCCTGCTATGATGGAACAGAGATTTTCTAGACACTTCAGTTGTGCCTTGTTGGGCTGCAGCAACATCTTTGCTGCTGGATGAGATTTTAGCAATTCTCCCCTTGCTGTGCTCTGTGCCCGAGTCCCTGAGCAAGGGAGGCTTGTTTGAGCCTGCTGCCCTCCCCGTGCTGCTCACCCAGCCCTGCCTTGCCCAAGGCTCTGGGCTGGGTTTCATCACAGAGGTGTCACTCCTGCGTTCCCCGGTGTCTGCAGGGGTGTCCTTCTTATTGAAGGGACAGTGGTGTGAAAGGAGAATTCACCTGGACACTTTAAAATGAGATCTTCACCCCTTGTTTTCAAGGATCTAGAAGTGAGACAGCAGATCAGCTTAGAGCAGCAAAATTGTGGTGACACTTTTATCTTCCACAAGTTATTACTCAGATCTTACTCATCAATGGGATTCATCTTGTGTAACCTTTAAACACAGAGCAGAGAGTGAATTTAGTAAATTATCTGAAAAAAAAAAACACCCAAAAAAGTAGTTTATCAGCAAAACTACTGTGAGGTTTGTTTTTGCTGAGAAGGTGGATTTGTTTCATCACCTGCCAAAGTTTTATGCAAATAGTCTAACCCGAAGCACAAGTATTTCTGATTGGTGGTGTTTGCCTTGGAAGCCTCGTGTTTCATTAACTGCTGGTGCTGAGCTGATTGATTAGAATTGGTAGGAGACGTTAAGTGATGGTCTGATGTTGAAATGTTCCTTTTTCACCTGTAAGATCATTCAAGATCAGCTGAATCAATCAGCTGGCAAAAAGGCAAAGAGTAGGGCTGCCTGTTTCAGGTGGAGCAAGCACCAAACGACAGGGGGATTTCTGAGAGGAGGGCAAGGACACATCAGCTCTCATTTCCTTGGCTGCTGTTCGTGAGCTGTGTTTTGTTTTGGGGAGCACTGAGTCAGCCACGCAGGAGTTAAGGAGGGAATGCAGACAGGAGAGTTAGGGATGTTCGCCCAGCCTGAGTGCTTCCCTCCAGGGGAACGATGCTTTCTGGCACTACAGCAGGGGAGAGAGAAGCAAACAACTCTTGTTGTACCCACCTGGAGCCCTGACAGTGATGTTTTGATCTTTTGAAGTGAACAAGTACCTATGGCTGGGTAAAAAATTCGCCTGTGAAATGGCTGATTCCGTTGGTGATAGGTTCTCCCTGTAATTAAGTAGCTGACTAACCTTGACAATTAATTGGAGTGATGTATGATTTTTATTAGAAACCCATGACTAATATTTTCTTGCCGTTCCTGCTATCTTATTGTTCTTGCCTCCCCTCCTCCCGGGTTCTGGTGTGTGCCAGCCGTGTCCTCCAGGCACTGGTGCAGACCAGTGTTCCCTCTTGCTTGGGCTCTTACCTGTTCCATATAAAGCCATTGTTTTCAGGTATTTTCCACATCATCTTTCAGAAATTTTCCATTTCATCACAGTTTCGCCAATTTTTTTTTGTTTGTTTTCAAAGAGTCTGGGATTCTTTACATAGACTTTAAAAAGCCCCACCACCAATCCAAAACTCCTCAAAACATCTCACCAGCACAAACCCCCTCACTGTGTAATACAGTTTGCTTCCTTTAATATCACATTTCCTACTTCATTAAAATAACTGCCAGGTTAAAAAATCCTCCCTGCAGTCGTCCCTGTGCCTATAATCTGCTAGGAAACTCAAGTGAATTTTTTATTTTAATTCAACAGGCAAGATTCAAAATGGATGTGACTGAAGACATTTCTGTTAAAATCAGAGTAGCAGCTACAAGGGACTCACTTTGTCCCTTATGCTCCTGTCCCTGCCTGAAAGGAGCTGAGGCTCAAGCCTTTCTCTAATATTACAACAAATGATGTGGACAATTCTTTAGGTTTTTTCCACTTAGGAAGCTTTAGTCTTTTTATAGGAAATTTGTTTCCATGGGGGAACTTAGGCATGGATGAGTGGGGAACAATGCATTGTTTGTTAAAACAAATTTTTTTCAAGGGAGTGGGCTTGAAAGGAAGGAAATGTGGTTTAGATTTAAGCTTCTTTTGAAATTTCTTCCTCTTCTTTTGCCTCATCCTCCCCACCCCCCAAATACAAAACAAAAATCCTAACAACCAGAAGTCCCCAAATTGGCTTTTCACCACACGTGTCTTTAAAATACTTGGTATGATCTGGAAAGCTGAAGGAAGTTTAAAAATCACTGTCTTGTGTATCCTTTCTTTGCCTTCCTTCTCTGGGTTGTTCTCCCCCAGGACAACATTCAGCTTCTGTCTCAGCTTTTCCAGCCCCTCTGTTGGGCAGGGTTTATTTAGTCTGTGTCTCCGGTGTGTGTGTGTGTGTGTGTGAAGCAGTTTAAGCTTCGATTGATCCGTGTGCTTAAACATTGTGCTGAATGGGGTGCTGGCATCCTCTGATCCCTGGGCTGTTCCCTCACAGGGTGGTTCTGGAAGGAAGAGCCCCACAGGGGCAGGTGGGGTGAAGATCCTGGGGGAGGAAACTCAAGGCACAAATAGAGTTGAATTTTTGGTTGGCTGGCAATGTCTCTCTCTCCCTTTTCTCAGAGGTCTGTGGCAAAGCTGCCGTGTGACAATCTCCTCCCTGCTGCTGGCTGCCATGGCCGACCCCATCGCAGAGGAGCCCGTGTCCCATGTCACCGAGCTGTGCTGTGAGTGTGGCCAGGCCCACCCCTTGCTGGACAATCACCTCTACAACTTCCAGGACGAGGTGGACGATGAGCTCATCTGCCACATCTGCCTGCAGCCCCTGCTGCAGCCCATGGACACGCCCTGTGGGCACACGTACTGTTTCAAGTGCCTCGAGAACTTCATGCAGGAGTACAACTTCTGTCCCATGGACCGGAAGAAGCTCTCCTTCCAGCAGTGCCACAAGTCCAGCCTCCTGGTGAGGAACCTGCTGGACAAGCTGGTTGTGCTGTGTCCTTTCAAGGCTGAGTGCCAGCAGACCATGCAGCGCTGCGAGCTCGAAGCTCACCTGCAGAACAGGTGCATTCCCCCTTCCATCCTGTCCCTGCTCCTTGTGCAATGCTGGGGCTGCCGTGCTGCTCGTCAGAACCCTCCCTTCTCAGAGCAGCTCCTGAACTGGGGCAAGGTGGGACACCAGCGATGCCAGGGTGAGGCTGCAGAGGTGGGTGGGTGAAGACAGTGTAATTGTGTGTGTGCTCTGGAGGAGAAGGGTGAGCTGCTCGCCTTCAGGTCGAAGGCAGACACTCCACCTGTCAAATCCACCAACATCTGTGGGTCCTGAACTGGGGCAGCAGCCCTGGAGTTGTTACAAACAAGCTTATTCTTGTTTCCCTTGCACAGAGAGCAAAGACAGGCACAAAGTCAACGCTCTGAAAGCAAGGCCTTGTGCAGTGCTGCCAGTTTAATTGGCGCAATTAAGATGTGCAATACATTAGTCTTTGATTCAAATAGTGCAAGTCCCTCCAAGCTGCACATTATGCACTCTCTGGGTCACCTACTTACAGTTCTGTGATCTTCTCTCATTCTTTTGCTGAAAAGGGAAAGCAAATGAAAATTACTATTTTTTTCCTGTTCCTCTTGTGCAGAGGAAGGGAGACTTTGGTGCTTCCACTGCTGGTTGAGCTGTTGGCAGGCAGGAGATTGTCACTTTAAAAGGAGTGCAGGTGACAAAGCCATGGTGCTTGGAGAACCCTTGTTCCTACCTGGTTAATGATTTGCAGGGAAGGGAGCTAAGTGCAAGCCCTGCTGCAGGTGGAACAGACCTTCCTTGGCAGGGTGTATTTTGTCAGCAGGGAATGAGAAATGCCACAGGCTTGTTTCCTTCAGCTGTGCTGTAGTTTGTTGTGGCAATGACATATTTCAAAAATAAGCCAACCAGGGAACACTTAGGATACCTTCGCAGCTCCAGCCAAGGATGTACCCTTGTGGTTCTTGCTTGTCTCCAGTCCCCACGAGCTGAGAGCTGGTGTTGGAGCCAGGGGAAGGGATGGAAGGTGCTTGAATGCTCCTTTCCCTTCAGAGAAAGTTTATAATCTCCTTTTTTCTCGAGGCAGCCCTTTGCACTGGCTGCTCGTTATCGGGCTGCAGGGCTGGGGCCATGGCTCACACCAGGGCTGGGCTTTCCTCTGCTCTGCAAATCTGCTCTGCTATCAGTAAACTCCTGTCACTCGTTAATCCCTCCGGCTCGGGAGTTACGCACAGGGGAGGGAGGCACCTGAAATGTTTGCATTATAGACCTGCCTGGAAACTGCATCGTTCTCTTCTATACTTCTCAGTTGTTTGTATCTTTCCTGGGGACAGAGTATTCTAAGATTCCAGGCTATTTCATCTGGGCTGTGGGCACAGTCAGACTGAGAAGTGGGGAAGAAAATGAAAAGATAAGAAAATTGCACTGGGATTTGGGTGTTTTTTTTTTTTTTTGTTTTAAGTGAGATTAACTGATAGGAGAAGATTTAAGGAAATAAGAAGCACATAGTAACTTATTTTCTTGGTGGATTTCCCTGCCTTTTGCAAATTGAGTTTGTGTTTTGATACCTTAAGAGGGGCATGTGCACAAATGGATCAGTCAGGTTCTGTCATTAAGTTCAGGGTTGTTTTACTGCTTGGAGAATAAATGAATAGGAATAAACCAGAGGAAGTAATGCTGGAATGGGACTTCTTTAGCCAGAGTGTAAATAAGTCAGCTTAATTTGAAAAGTGACTCTGATACACACCCAATAGTACTCATCTCTCTGAAAGTGATGTTTTTGCACTTAACACCTCCTCACCTGTCACCTTTTTTATAAATCCTCATGATAAAAGAGCTGTTCTTCCTCACCCATAAATGCTGGGACAGGCTGGTGATGGTGTATCTGCATCCAGGGCACGTTTTGTGTGTACAATTTCACCCCAGTTCTGGGATCTCTGTGGAGAGCAGTCCGTGGGATTAGGAGCTAAACTGCTTCCATTCAGGTGGAGCCATCAGGTCAGGTCTCCTTCCACAAGAGAAAATGCCCAATCCTCCCTTGCTGCTCTTGTGTGTAGTCGGTGTGTTAAAACAAAGCCGAATTCAAGGCTGAGCTTGAAACTTGAGCCACTTTCTTTGCATCAAGGTACAGTTCCTAGTGATCTCTAAAATGTCAGAGCTCAGTATTTGCTTCTATTTAAGAAGGATTGTTGTCCTCATGGAGTGTTTGCCGGGTAAATATTTAGCAAGGGAGACTCCTGTTCCTATTACGTTCTTCTTTTTCAAATAATTTGCTTAATAATTTCGAAAGTAGTGAAACAACAAGCCTGCTCTTAAGCTGATGCTTGTATAAGCAGAAACTGAACGTCAGATGAGAATCAGTTTCAGCATCTGAGGCACCAGCAGTGCACTGGTGAGATTTGGAAGAAGCTTCTTCCCACAGGTTTGTCAGAGCTTTCATGTGCTGGTCCCCTGCCCAGGCAGTCACTGACAGTCACTGCCAATCTCTCTCCAGGTGCCCTGGGTTTAAGAAATACAAAGCTGAACTCCAGCGGAAAAAGAATCCCATTTCCAAAGGGAAGGAAGATCCTCCTGCCAGGGGGGAGACAAACACGCCCAAGGATCCAGAGGTCCCCAGTGGAGGCTCCTCACTTGTGGCAGAAAGCTCCGGAGCTGCTGTGGTGTCACTGGGGACTACAGAGCCTGGACTGGTTAATCCAGCTTTTGAGGAGACTGAAGAAGGTGAGAGTTTAGGACAGAAGTGGAACTATGTATTTATCTTTCATGATTTAAAAATGATGTAATTATCTCAAAAATTTCACATTTTAAGTGTCCCCCAGCACTGTCAGACATCCCCAGTGCTACTCAGCCATTAGTAGCCATCAGAGGCATCTCTCCTTGGGCAGAAGGGAGATGCATTCGTGTGCACCAGGGGTGGCAGAGTCTGCTCACAAGCACTAAACTGTGCAAAACCATTTGGAGAATCCCTGCTAGACTGCAGGGAGTATTTGCAGTATTCTGTGGAGAAACAAAGGCAGACCCTGTCAGTGTGAACGTGGAGCACTTAAAGCCCTTGCAGAAGCCAAATAATTAGTAACTAGGAAGTGTTCCAGGTTCTTTTTAATCTTGTTAGGAAAGTTAAATATACAGTCAGTTTCCTGGAGTGGTCAGCACCTCCCTCCTGGTGTTTTTCTAGCATAAGTTAGGTTTTGGATTAACAGGCAGCTCTGAAAGCCTTGCAGATCAAATAACCATCTCCACTTCAGTGTAGCAGCACTTGGCTCAGCTTGGTAGGAGGCAGCAGCGTGGAAACCTCAGTGCCTTGTCTCAAAGTTAGGCTCAGCTTCCAAGTGTGCAGGCGCTGGAGCTGCCAACCCCTGTGCCTGGGACAGAGGCAACTCACAGGTCAGTTCAGTTCCCTGCTGGCTTTTCCCCAAAGCACACCTGGAGCAGGTTTTGCATCTCTGGTGTGACACCTGCCCTTCATTCACCCTGCTGGGCAGTGCTGGGCAGTGCTGGGAGATCTCATCCCACTTGTTATCAACAACTTTCATCTTCAAAGTGCAGCATTGCTTCATCTCCAGGATGCTGTGAAACAGCCCAACATTCCTCCTGTTTTACAGGGGGGATGGGAAAAGGGGAGCAAAGGAAATTAGAGGAAGGAAGTTGCAGAGCAGTAATTACAGCTGGGTAGTCCCTTTTCCCTCGTGGGCATCATGGAAATTGGGATTTGTGGTGTGCGTGCTCCTAGCAGGCCAGCTGTCACAGGAGAAAAATAAACCTCTAAATATAGCCAAACCATAGTGAATGCCCTTTAATAAACCCAAGCAACAACAATGAAGAGTTTGAATTCACCATAAACTAGGGAGAAAATGGGGAAAATACTGGAGAAAATGTAAAGAAGCAGAGGGGTTTTAAGCTTTTTATGTGACCTGATAGCTGCTTTCCCTCCAGATGCTTCATTGAACAAAACCTGCCAGGGGTTTGAATCTCGGGATGATGCAAAAAGGAAAATTCCATTAATGTGTTGTTTTTTCTCCTCATTTTCCACAAGCAGACCTTCCTCAGAGAACCAGTCTTGTGGCTGAAACCACCACCATCGAAATCCACCGGGAGGATCCGGAGGAAGAGCTGGGGATGAGGATAGTTGGGGGTAAGGACACCCCCCTGGGGAACATCGTTGTTCAGGAAGTGCTGCGGGACTCTGTGATTGCTGCTGATGGCAGAATTGCTCCTGGGGACCACATCCTTGAGGTAGGGAAAACCCCCCTGGCAGCCCCACTGCTTCCCTTGGCTGGGGGAGGAGAGTGCCTGGAAGAACTGGGAAATCTCTGCAGCTCAGGGGTTTCGAGATCAGATCTGTGTCAGCAGCATTGTGTGTCTGCTGGGGCTCAGGAACAGACTTTTGGGGTTCCTTCCAGTCAGACTCATATTTCCCTTGCATACTTGGCAGCTTTTTGAAATTTAGACCATTTTGGATAAAGGTCCTGATAAATTTCACACAGCAGTCCCATTTCTCTGCTCTAGTTAGGAAGTCTCATAATTGCTTGTTCCACTGTGTTGCTTAAGCTGCATATTCTCCGTGGGCAGGTCCAGGGTGAGAGCTGCTGACTTGCAGTGACTATCAGCTCCAAAATGTGAGTAATGCAGAGCTCCAGCCCCAGCCTGACCCACAGCCAGGGCACTGCCCACCCCGGTGGGGCTGTGTGGCCCTGGGTGACCGAGGTGACAACTGTTAGCACCTCCAACCATGGCTGCCCAGTCATCTGACAAGCCATAAATCCTCATTATCCCATTGGAGTGGGCATCAGGAGGGGCTGGCAGGCCCCACACACAAGTGGCCAATGAGATCTCTGAGTTGGTTTCTCAGGCAGGCCAATGGAGGGACTCCTGTTTTATCCAGCTGGATTGTCCATGTCTCAGTCTCAGTAAATTGGGCAGGTCCCACATTTAGGAGTTCTATTAACACCCTAAAAAACTGCAGAGTGTGATGTGACAACTGGCAAAGCAAAATGTTGCCTTCTTGGAGTCCCCCTGGTAAAAGCATAATTAGATGGATGATTCCAAAAGCTTGTAGACTATGGACCACTGAAAAGTGGAGATTGGAGTCTTCTCCCAGTCTGTGCTGAATGCTGGAAGTTAAGGAAAAGCAGATCTGCATTGCCACGGGATGGAAGGAATGACTGAACATTTTCAGGTTTGTTGGTTGTGTGGGCTGTCCTGCCTTGTCCCTGTCATCAGTTATTCACCAGTTACAGTCCAAGTCCATCAGCTTTCTTCATTCTGTTTCTGAAAACTTTGCTCCCTGATGTGCATCAGAGTCAGAGATTGCACAGGGAGTTTCCCATCCTGCTGCAGCCTGGCCATGCCCCGCACTGCAGGACGGTGCCTAATTAACGTGGGCTCTGATTAGTGAGTGCTTTGTTTGTCTCTATAGGTGAATGGCGTCAACATCAGCAGCGTGACTCACTGCCAGGCTGTCTCCTTCCTGCGCCACCCAGGGCCTGTTCTCCACCTCATGGTCCTGCAGGAGAAGGGCTTTTCCAACAAGACTGCCCAGCAGGATTCCAGTGCTGCAAACCGGGAAGTGATCCATGTCACCCTGGTGAAGAGAGACCGATCGGAGCCCTTGGGAATCAAACTGATCAGGAAGACTGACGAGGCAGGGATTTTTATTCTGGACCTCTTAGAGGGAGGCTTGGCAGCCAAGAATGGGAAGCTGAGTCGCAACGACAGAGTCCTGTCAATAAATGGCCAGGATTTGAGGCAAGGAACTCCTGAGGCTGCAGCCCAGATAATCCAGGTGAGTTCAGACATGGAAATGGTCGTGTGGCTGATCCAGGGCTCCTGTTCTGAGCTGGGGCCGACAGAACACACCAGGGCAACCTGCATTCCCCCACATCTCCCCTGTGGAAAGTGACTCCTCTGTGGATGTGTGGGAAGCGCTGCTTCCAAACGAAGATAAACACGGATAGTGGCAATCCATGTGAGCCATCCCTGACAAGGCTGAGGGGAAGCAGTGGCTCACAGCCCAGGAGTCCACCTGAAGAGATTGGATCTCCTGCCTGGTGTTTGCAGCCTCTCAGCCTTGCAGAGGGAGTGTTGGTATGCACTGTGTGGATTTGTGCAGCACACAGGGAGGCATCAGGGCAGCCTCCTGTGCCTCACACTGAAGGTGCTGGCTGGGACATGGGATGGGCTGTCAGCACAGAACAGATCCCTTTGGACTGATTGGAAGCCCTTTCTCCCCATTTTACCTGTATTTGGGAAGAGACACTGGAAAACACCTGGGGCACCTCAGGCTAAAAACATTCCAAGGTACTAAATGGGTAGAAGAGGGGTGGTCTTTCCCTGTGGAATGTGCTCCTCTTGCAGCATGCCAGAGGTTTTGGGGGAAGGAGTGGGCAAGGAATTCTGGTTAAAGGATTAAGGGTTGCTGCATGTGCAGCAGATATCACATAGATCAGTTTAAATTCTTTATCTCCCCAGGCGAGTGCCTCCAGTTTGTGTTTTTATCTACAGATCCTGACACAATGCACCTCATCCCATTCTGTTTATATCCCAGAAAGGATGTGAGGTCAGCAGGAGGGAGAGCCAGTTCTCTTCACAGTTATCAGAGGAGTGCAGTGCCATGGGAGAAAGAGCAGAGTTCCAGCACTGAGATCCCTTTTTATGTTGTTCGTGTGCTTCCGTTCTGTGGCCTCTTAGAATTTGTTTGCATCCCACAAGTGCTGCTGCATTCCTGCTGCAATGTGCACACACAGCTCCCATATGAGGAGCTCTTTTGCTTCCACTGAACCAGCAACCAAAGTCTCAGAACTGGCTTCATGAGGTCTGGGGGTTGAATCTCTTTGGAAGTGACATTTGTGTAAAAGTGTGACAGCTTTCCAAACATGATGTGCTCCTCTGAGGGCCGATTGAAATCCTTGCTTAAATGGAACTTACAGAGCCCCTCTTCCAAGGTCAGGGAATTCACTGTGGCACCAGGGAAACAGGGTCCCGTGGCAAGGAGAGAGAGCAGCGACTGCATTTCTGTCATCCAGGGCAGGAAACGCCCCGGGTGAGCACAGGGGCTTTCCCCAGTGAGTCCTTCACAATAAGGTTCTGCCAGGTGATCTGAAGGAACAAACCCAAGGAGAGCAGCAGGAACAATAGTGAGCACTTCCCCTGCAGCCCTGCCAAGGCCAGACATGCAGCTGCTGATGTGTTTAACCAGCAGCAATCTGAGCCCAGAGGGACTCTGGGGAAAAAGGGGATGGGAGATGGTGAACAATAGATGAGCAGAGCTGGGAGGGACAGAGCTTTAACAGCTTCCTGTGCAATGAAAGCATCCAGGTCACTGTGTGTGGAGCAGCCAGGGTTCCAGCTCTGTTCATGCTGTAGCACAACACAAGGTGCTATTTTGGTTGTTTGTAGCGAAGTGCAGGAATTAATCATCTCTTTCCACCTTCTCTTGTTTGGCGTTTGTGGGGGAGGGAGGCACACGTGAAGCCTGCCTCTACTCCTGCTCCTTCTGACTCATGGTGCTAATTCCCTTTTTCTTTTTCCAATCACATTCCCTGGCTCTTCACAAAAGACTTTGCATCACATTGAGGAGCTGTTGGAGAACCTCTGTAGGAACTGATGCCAACCCTTCTTTCTCCCCGAGGCCATGAGGGCTGTCCCTCATTTCTTACCCATTTTTCTACCTTTTTAATCTCTACTCTTTGTTTCTCTGGGCAGACCACTGAATCCAGAGTGAACTTTGTGATCCTGAGGCAGCCTGGGGTGCAGCTGGGGGAGCCAGTGGAGGATGGCAGCACCTCCAACAGCAGCAGCAGCAGCAGCAATGGGGGGAGCCCAGTGCACCACCGGAGGCGACCAGACCAGAACCACTACAGACGAAAATCCAACTACCAGAAGGTGGGGCTGGGAAATGAGGCAAAAGTGCTGCTTATTCCTGGTTTAGTGGATGCATTGTGCTGTTCTGTGCTGGTGTTTGATCATGGAAGGCTGATCAGCAGCTCCATCTCTGCTTGGGCAGGTTTGGGGCTTTTGGTACTGGAGGGACAGTTTGTCATCTACAGGGAAACATCACTTCAAGGGAAAAAGATATAAAAATTTCTTCATTGTTGATGTAGAGCTGGTGTTTAATCCCTTCTAGTCTGGAAAGGGCAATGAGGAGTTTGCCATACATGAGATACTTGGGATTTGCTTCTTGATATCTATCAAGGCCCACACAGTGAGTGACACAAGAGCTGGTGTGGAGCCAGAGGCCTTTATGGTCCAGGAGCAGAATCCCCAGGTGACCCTGCTGTGACTGCAGTGTGTGTCTGCCACCCCTTTGTGTGGCACAACAAGCAAGAGGACAATGCCCAATGTGGTAAACCCAGAGAGAAAATCTGTGTGTAGAGCATCCAGCTGAGTGACAAACCTGCTGCAGCTGCTCAGAGTGGTTCTCTGCCCCTGGAGTGTTTCAGAGCCCCTGGAGCTCAGGGAGCAGCTGTCCTGCTGTGGTTCCTGGATTTACATCCCTGAGCAGCGTTTACACCCTGTTTGTACAGCCTGTGCTCCAATGTGTGCCTTCACTGCAACCTAAACATTGAATCAGGGAGAGCTTCATTGCTTGGCATGAGCAGCCTTGAGATGAGCTCACAGCTTTGTTCCTCAGTGCAAAACTCCCCTCCTCAGAGGGAGCATCTCCCTGCAGCAAATGGATTTGGGATCATTAGGACAGCACTGCCCCAGCTCTGGTGGTTCAACTTAGGAATGCTGCTCTGTATTCCCACCCACAGCAAGGACATGGGAAGCTGATTTTGCCAGTCAGCAACGTTGCTGGGATGCTCTGGATTAAGGATACAGAGCTGAGCTGTCTTCCAGAGCTGGGCTTCTCCTGTTAATTGCATTAATGAAGCTGCATTTTGTACTGTCATTCCTTTGTAGGATTTGCCTCAGGGATATGTAAATCATGAGAAGACAGTAGCAATAAAAAAGGAGCCAAAGGAATCTTTGGGAATCACAATTGGAGGTGGAAGGGATAACAAAAACAAGCTCCCCATCTATGTGACAAGTGTGCAGCCCATTGGATGCCTCTTCAGGGATGGCAGAATCAAGAGAGGTAAGGGGGGCTCTCAGACCCTGTATCTTTTAGGAACTGTGGGTTTTCTTCAGTGGGAGCTGGACTTGGACCCTGAAGAGAGGCTGGAAACAGGCTTCACATGACCCCTTGAGGCTGAAATGGGCTCCATAGCCAAAGGTCTGTAACAATCCCATTTTTTTCCACCAACAGGGGATGTACTCCTGAGCATCAATGGCATTGATCTGACTCACCTGAACTACTATGAAGCTGTGTCAGCACTGAAATCCAATGCAGCTTCCCACTCAGTCACGCTGAAAGCCTTGGAAATCCTCTGCCTGAACTCCCCAGAGCCAGCCCTGGACATCAGGGAGCAGGGATTCAGCTGGTCTCCTCTCTGGATCACGTGGCTGGGATTGCCTAGGTATGTTTGTCAGGGACTGTGTACAGAGCTGTTAATTGCAGGGTTGACTTTCACTCAAACACTAGAAATTAATTACTTTGTTGATGAACTTGGAAGCATTCCTGGTATTCCCGTTTAGCTGTAAGGCAGTGGAAAGCCTCATTTGCCAATGAGGTCATGGAATAATGAGTGTGTAAGGAACTTCCACTGGTTTTATGGAGTGTCCCATCATTCCCACACTCCTGTTGGAGATGTGCCCAGCCTTGACCCTGTGCCCTCGGCAGCAGCTGCTCCACTGGGATCTGCTCCTTTTGGCTGCCCTGGCCTCACTGTGTTGGACCATCCTGCAGGGTGAAAGCTCAAAGCTTATTGCATGTGCAGCTTTGGGTTTGTTCAGCTTTTTTCCCCTCAGTTATCCCTCTGCTCCAGCAGAAATATCCCACTGTTTTTAGAGGAATGTGTTTCCTTCTAGTTTGGAGCTAGACTTGATGCTGAAAGGTGTGAGCTGAAATGTGTGCTCAGGTGAGGGAAGTGCAATGCTTGAGCCTCCAGTGCTTCATTCAGGCCTTGATTCTTGAATCTGTGGTTTCTGTTCAACAGAAACTTTGGTTTCTTCCTACCTTAAGCTTTGATTTCTTCCTAGCTTTAATGATGTTAAATCCATAGCAGCCACTGATAGAGTAAAATACCATCTTAGAAGCTGGTTTGGACATGGGCCCATGTCCTCATCCAACACACTCTGGATCCCAAAGGCACCAGAAACAAAAGTTCACAGATTGATGTATCTTTTCTCTCCAAAACATTTGCCTCTTGAAAGCGCAGTGCACTGTGTGGCTTGTGAAGAAGTCTCAGGGTGGAAAAGCAGTTTTCCTGCTGCCTCTTCCCTGGGGTTTATCTGACTCCAGTCTGACTCTTCCCACAGTAACCACGAGGAGCTCCCGGCCCTGCTGCAGCTCCAAACTCCAGCAGGGACCAGGAACTGCCAGCTCAGCAGCGTGCTTGGCACCATAAAACCTGCACCTCGACTTCCCCTAAACTCCCCAATTCTTTTCCCACAGTCATTTTTGATCGTAGTGAATTAAAGTTTCTCTTCCTAGAACCCCTTTTTTAATATGGAAAACGGATTCCTAGCAAGCTGCCCTTTCCAGCTCCTGGAGGATGTGCCTGATGTTTTTATTTACCTTCTGTGCTGACTTAGCACTTGCCACTGTTGCTCTTGGGGCTATTTATTTGCAGGAGCTGCCACAGCCGTGGCTCAGAGCTGTGTTTTTGCACTTGTGTGGTGCCTGTGGAAGGAAATCGTGCAGGAATCAGTAAGCTCGAGCTGGGTCTCCTGGTGTTTATGTGTGAAAAACTCCTACAGAAGTAAATTACAGTTTGAAAGTAGATAATTGGATCTTTCTCTTGGTGAGAAGTTAACTGAGAAGGCTTTTGAAATCTGAGACTCCTCTGCAAACTGCTCAAGCAAAGCCCTTGAGGCAAAAACGTTTATTAGGAAAAGTTTAGCTGCTGGAATAACTCAGCGGGGTGATGATGAGCTGCAGTTTCACAGCTCCTCGGTGCCAGGATGTAACCTGAGCTGGAGCCCGGGCACTCAGACCCTCCTGCCACACCTTCTGTGTCGCCTTTGCGGGGCTCAGTGCCACCAGCCCGGGCAGCGAGTGCTGCTGGCACTTCCACTTCCCATTCCCCAGGCTCCCCGAGGGGACAAACCTCGCTGGCCGCCGTCCCAAACCAGGCAGCTCTCACCAAGGAGCCCCAATCTCTGCTCTGGACATCCTGGATCCTGCAGGAAACCCCTTCCCTGCTCTGATCCGGCAGCTGAAGGGAGGCTGCTGCCCCTTGCTGCCAGCGATGCCCGGTGCTGGAAGCTTTTCCTTGTACCAGAGCACTGCACAGAGGGAATAAAACCCCTCAGCTCTCACTGACTGCATGGGTGTAGCTGCTGCTCACTGTTCATTTGGGTTTGTCCCTGGTGCTGTGGGTGTTCATCAGCAGAATTCACAAAGTTATTCTAGAGTCTTGCAGGTCCCAAACCCCTTCAGAGCCGGGTGGTTTCCTGTTAGCTCTTAAACCAATGCTGACAACACTGAGAAAAGATTTCTAAAGGACTGGCATCATCCCAGTTGAGAATTAACCCTCTGACATGGCCTGCAAAGGGGTGTCTCAAATCCTAAAAACCAGGAAATGAGGCTGTTACATAGCTGTGCTTTCCATGAGGGAAAATATAAATTCCTGCTCAGGCAATTTTCCTCATAACTTCTCTGGTTTTGACACAGCTACCTTCACTTCTGTCAAGATATTGTCCTTACTAAAGGAAACCTGGAAAGTTGGGGCTTCAGCATCGTGGGAGGCTTTGAGGAAAGCAAAGGAAACCAACCCTTCTTCATCAAAACCATCGTGCCCGGGACTCCGGCATTCCGGGACAGGAAACTCAAGTAGGTGTGAGGTACCTGGGGAATCATCACCACCACTGCTGGGGGGGTTCCCAAGACTCTTTGACCCTTGGAAGGAACTCAGCTCGAAGTTAATGACTCCTTCTCACTGTCATTTGGGAGTTAATACTGTTGCCAAACCTGTAACAAACTAAGCTCTGCATTCAGCAGCCTGCTGGTTTCTCCATAAAGGTGCAACGAAAAGGAATTTACAGCCTTTTAAAACCTAACTGGGAAGGGTTTAATTGAGTCATTAGGTAAAAGTAGAAAGGGGATGCTCGAGATGATCTGGAGGTTCCAGAGTATAAAACCTCTTGGATTTGGGGAAGTATCCCAACACAAGCAACAAAAGCCCTGCCATGCAGGACTCAGCTCGAGCTTTGCTGCTGGGGTGGGTGGTGACAGAGCAGGGCTGGGGCTGGAGGACCCCACGGGCATCTCTGGGAGGCAGAGCTGGCTCCTCTGCAAGGACACTCTGTCACTGACAGAGGGAGGGGACACAGCTGGGTACAGGGAGCTGGGCTGTGCTCCCAGTGCCGAGCTGGGAGGACTGGGCTCAGCACTGGGACAGGGTTGTGGGGGCTCAGCACCTCGCAGCCCTCAGAAGACGCTGGGTGTGCCAGAGGGGGGGCAGGCCCCTCTCACACCTCTGAGGGTGGCAGTGGGGCTGCTGGAGAGCAGCTCAGGGCCTGGAGCTGCAGGGCTGACCTGGGGCATCAGCGTTTTCCCAGTGCCACTCCTCCCTCTGCTGCCTGCCCTGCTGGGCACGCTCCTGCTGCCCCTCACTGCTGCCAGCCCAGCTCCTTCTCCCTTCCCTCTGACTCCAGGGAAAAAGTTCTTGGTTTGGCTCAGGGTGGGCTCAGGGTGACAGTGGGTGCAGTGTTAATAATGAACCCAGGCCTGAGTGGATGCTGGTTTTGGGCTGCAGGTGTGGAGATGAAATCGTGGCAGTGAACGGAGTGCCAGCAATAGGAATGAGCAACTCGGAATTAATCCCAATGCTGAAGGAGCAGAGGAACAAAGTCACCCTGACCGTGGTGTCCTGGCCAGGGAGCCTCGTGTGACAGCTCCAGCAAACCCCCAGCACTTCCAGGTATCCAACAGCAGCTGGGCACTACCCAGAGCCACCCCTGACAGAGAAACAGGGACTGCTCCACTCCTGCTCCTGGGGCAGTGCCGTGGAAGACTCCTCGCTTCCTTCTTGTGGAAAACATTTTACCAACATATCTGGATGTTGAATTCAAAGCAAGGGTTAATCCAACACTTGTTGGAGCTTCCCAGGCTCATTAAAGCTCCTTAGGATTGGTGGTGCAGAGAAAGCTCTTCCCAGTGTTTCTCCACAACCTGCCCTGGAAGCTGCTGAGGATTTCCTTGATTTTAGGGCTCTGCTTTCCACTGAGTATCTGCACGGGTTAAAACAGAGGCTTTCAAAAGCAGCTACTGAATCTGTAAAGGATGGGGAGCCAATTAGGTATTTCTGAGTTATCAGGATTTCCCAGTCCTAATTTTTAAAAGTCAGTAACCCAAGGAATGTGTTAATACATCAGAACCCCACGGGCAGTCTGCAAGGAGCTGTGTTACCTGGATGAGGCTCCTGTCACAAATCCTGACTGAGGATGCTGCCAGCTCCACTGATTTACTGCAAAGGGACAATTTCAACAGCCTAAAGAACCACTCTCACAGGTATCAGCAAGAGTGGTTTCACCAAAATCTGATGTTACAGTGACTTTACCAAAGGTCAAGGGCAAGGTTCACTCCTACTGCCCACAAGTTTGCCTGGTTTTAGGATGGATGAAAGCAGCTTTTCCCCCAGGAGGCAGCAGGTGAGGAAGTGAACGGGCTGCTAACAGACTCCCCTGGCCCAGCCTCCTGACTTATTTTTATGTTTCCAGTGCTGAGAGGCAGAGGTCAGGCAGGGGCAGGAGCACCTGGACTGCCAGGCAGGTGAGATTTCTCCTGCAGTTCTTTTCATGTCCATCTTGCAGCTGGAGCAAAACATCAACTCATGGGATCAGGGGAAGCTCAAAACATCCTTGGCTGCAGGAAATGTCACCTCCAGAAGGAGACTGTGCCCAGCCTGGCTTCAGTTCAAACCCACTGTGCAGTTCAAATTTAGAACTAAAGAACTGAAGCCCGGGCAGGTTGGTTTGACCTCTGACACTGTGAAAGTTCCTCCTTGCAAACTCCACCTGAAGCAATTCCCTTTTTTAGCAGCTTAGTAAGCAGTAGAAATGAGGGGTTTTTCTCATACCAGGTTGCACTGAGATATCTTTTCCTCCTGTGCTGCCTCTGCTGCACCTTTTGCAGCAGCAGCTTTGTAAGAACCCAAGGAGTCTGTCCCTGTCCAAATGCTGCCTCAACTGAATGTTTAATTCCTTGTAGCAACCCTGCAGGAAAGAGCCCAGCCCTGGCTGAAGCTTCTCCTGCGTTGGCAATTTGTCACCTGCTGTCCCTGGGCCTTGTCTGCACCCAGTGACTTCAGTCCCTGCACTGGGAGCTGTGGGCAGGGACAGCAGGGCCTGTCCCAGAGCCCAGGACCCAGCAGAGCGTGGATCCATCCTCACAGCAGCCTTGCTTTGCCTGGGAGCACCCCTGGGGACTCTGACAGCACAACCTGGGCTCCAGGGCTCTTTTCCTGTTGTTCTGCTGAATGCTGAGAGCAAAATCATCCCCAAAGGAAAACTCCTCACTGACCTCGCTGGGACACAAAGACATGAAGCAATTTTTTCTCTCTTTCCAATCAATGTGCAGAATCTGTGCCTGGAACAGTAAATATTGATGTGGACAGAGAGAGGGTGATTCCCACTGCCTGCCCCAGACATGGGGAAAGGGCAGGAGGAGGAGGCTGCAGAACCATTTTTACTCCATCTCCTTTCAAGGTGCCTTCAACTTCACCAAAACGTCCTCGTAATTTAAATTTTGTTTCCAAAATCAGCTTGTTAATAGATGTTGAATTTGTTTTGATGCCTTTATAAATTATTGTCATGTTGCTGAAAAATCTGGGTTAGAGGTGTGGTCTTTACCCTTTCTTTCCATGTACCAGCTAATGGTCCCAGAACGGGTCACCTCAACAAAAAACTGACCTTGGGAGGCAGGAATGTGTGTAATTGTCTTTGCTTCTCCTGGGAAAGCAGCTGGACTATCCTGGAATACACTGTGGCTGGGAAAAATCCCTCAACACCAGTAAACCCCCCCACCCCAACACCAGGAACCCTGCAGCAGCTTCCTGATGGAATTACAGATTATTTCCAACACCCCACCTTTGAATTTCCCTGACAGAAAAGGCAAAAAATTTACCTCTTTAATGAAAATAAACCAATTTAAAACTATTTCCCTTAAATGCACAGCTGCTCCTGGCCCCAAAAGCCTGCCCCCATTAGTGAAGGTCCCTTCCTCCTCAGCATATTCTGTGTTTTGGGTTCAGCTCAGCCCTGACTAAATCCATGCTGGATTCCCTGCTCCCACTCCCACAGCACCACCAGGACTGGATGGGATCAGCACTGATTGTGTCACTCCACCAGCAGTGCAGGAGATCAGGGAGGGGGTGTGGACAGCTCTGGGCACCCCTGCAGAGCCACCAGGGCCACCTGAGCAGGCACAGGGGGGAGAAACATCCTCGGCTGGGGCCAACCCCCACTCACCTGGTGCAACATTCCAGTGGCAGCACTTTTCCTGATTCAGGGCAGGAAAAGCCAGCTCAGAGCAGGCTGAGGGCACTGCCTGGGCCCTCTTTGGCACTGCTGCCCCAGCAGGGTTGGAGTTCCTGTGCTGGAATAAACCAGGAATCTCCTCATCCCCAAATGCAGGCTCCTGAGGGAGGCTGGGCACCTCTGAGGTGCCAGGGAGCACCAACCAAGCACCCCTGAATCCTCCTCACCAGTCTGATTTGGGTTTCTCCTGGGGAGCAGCAAGTTCATCCCATTCTCCTGGAAGCTCCTGGGCACTCACAGCTGCAGCCCTGCCCTGAGCTGGAGCTGCCAGGAGGATTCCCTGGCTCCTCACCCAGTGCCAGGAGCGGGGATGGCCCAGGGCAGCAGGGAGCATATTCCTCAATCTGGGCTCCACCCTGCAGCCTAATCCCAGCTAACCCTGGATCAGCACATACACATTTCCCAGGAGCTCAGAGCACGTTAAAAATGCTCCATGAAAACCAAAACCCAGCAGAAGCCCCAGCTCTCCTCCTCCTCCTCCCCTGGGCTCTGCAGTTACAATCCCACCACTGCACTGTCCCACTGTTTAACCCAGGAGCAAAGGGCTCTCTTGGCACTGCCCAGGCCACTCAACACTTCCAAGATTACAATACCAAAAAATACAGAACGTTTCAAAACCATCTTATTTGAGGACAAATATTTCAGACAGTTTTAAATAACAAGTCAAAGGAAAATGAGACAGCTGTGGACTCACACAAACAGAAGGGCAGGAGTCCTAAGGACCAGACAGACCAAAACCCCTGAAAATGATTCCCCCTGCTCTTCCCACCCAGAAATGTCTCTGTTACCCCTTTCCCAACCAATACTAAGTCCAAAGAAACTTTGGAATTTGACTAAATTTATTTGGGGCTCTAAGGGAAAGGAATGCATTGGACAGGAGTGTTGGTGATACCCAAATAGAAACGCCAACCCCATGAGGGCAAACTGCTAACTGGGACTTGGTGTTCTCTACTGCACTCTAGGTTATTCAGTCAACTCTTTAGTAAAAAAAGGAAATAAAATAATTAAGTCAAAAGGAATGAAAGAGAAATTCATGCTCTTACTATGGATCTTCATTGATTCCCCACGAAGAGGTGTAACATGACAAAACTACCTTTGCAATGGATAAAAAAAGCCGGTTTTGGAGTCTCTGCACGCGCTGTGCCAATGCCCTCAGCAGCTTCTGGAAGCTGTCACATCCAGGCAGGCCCCTGTGCCCACCTGGAGCAGATCCTGCAGCTTCTCCTGACATGCCCAGCTGGCCATGGAGAAATCAGAAGCTGTTTTTGTAGCTATAAAGAAATTTATTCAGGAATGAGACTTTTCACTACTGCACACCAGACTCTAAGCTGGCTCTCAGGATCTAAGTCACGCTGTTCTTTGGACAATAAATTTCAAGTTGCACTTACTGTCCTAGTTCTCAAAAAGGAATGATGATGACAAAAAGAACCAAGAACTACGACCTAATTGCATTAGTTTCAGCTGAAGCCATCTTCCATCAGAAACCATAGGATCTGATACACCAAAGTTCTCCCTAGGGATGTGGATGAGTAGAGTAGCTCAGTGCTCTGTAACTAGTACTGCTGTATTGTCTTGTATCAAAAACAAACAAACAAAAAAAGGAAGTTTAAGGGCTTGTGCAGCCTCAGCTCCCGAGGCACTGCCGGCTGTGCCACGGCTCGCCCAGTCAGCCTCTTCCCTTGGAAAAAGTAAAAAATAATAATAATAATAAAAAAAAAATCACCCCTCCCAAGCAAAACATCACCAATGCCATGCTGGTGCCACAGGAGCGAGTTCCTGCCGAGGGCCGGTGCTGGGCCTGGCTCACTCCTTGGTGTCCTGCTCCTCGCCCTCCTGGGCGCCGTCCTCGCTGGCCTCCTTCTCCTCCTTGCTGCGCTTGTTCTTTTTGTGCTTGTGGCGCCGGTGGCTCTCGCCCTCCTCGCTCTCGTGCTGCTTCCTGAGAGGGGAACAGAGGGGACAAAGTGACCTCAGCCACGGCCCTGCCACAGCAGGGACCCAGTGATGGGCAAGGGGGCTTTAATCCCAACCACCAGGAGCCACCTCAGCAGTGTCCTGAACCCTGGACGTGTTTGGAACTTTCACATCTCTGAGCAGCTTGGGGAAACCCCTGGACGAAAGGCAGTGAAGGGATCAGTGGAGTGAGAGAAATGTGGGTTTCCCCATGGGAGGCAGATCCTGTTTCTACTTTTGCTGACTCACACCTGACCTGGCTCTTCACTGGCTTCGTGCTTTAGAACCCCTTTATCTCCTCACCGAGTTTTCCAGATGTGGCTGGGTAACTGGGAATGTTTACACAGGATTTCTGTGTGATGTGGGAGCAATCCCAGGCAGAGGGAAACCTGAGCAGGCTGTGCATGCCCTGAGCCTGCTCAAGGCATCCAACAGAACCCCAGGAGCAGCTCTGCCTCCCCCCAGGAAAAGGGGGAGCTCTGGTTTGGCCCCTCCTGAGAGGAGACTTTCTGCTGCTTCTCTCAGAGGTTCAAACCAAGGGAGCTCTCAGGAGCTGACTGTGGCAGAGTTAAAGCACAGCCCAGAGCACAGGAACAAGCAGGTAAATTTATCCCAGGATGAACTGTGACTGTGCAGGCACAGCTCCGTGAGCAGGGACAGCATCAGGTGTAGAGACGAATTCTTGGCACAGCTGGAATTCCAGTTTAGCAGCACACACAGAACTGGCTGAACCTGGACGAAAAAGCTCCTGGCTTCAAGTAATTTTCTGACTGGTTTAATAAATGGTTTCACAGTCATTAAAGGCAGAAAAAACAGAGAAAAATAAAAGGCTGCTGCTCTCCACAAAACACCTTCAGCCACCTCGTGGCCGATGTGTCAGTGCCTTATGCTGGGACAATGGTTCTGTCCTTTAATACTGAAAGCAGCGTCAGTGATTTCCTTCAGACTGCTCAGTTTGCAGGAAGCTGGAAACGAAACCCTTTCATCTGCAGATGCCTCAAACAGGCTCAAACTTCCCTGTGCCTCAAGCAGGGAATCCCACAATGGTTTGGGTTGGAGGGGACCACGGGCAGGGACTCCTACAGTGAGGTATCTACTGCAAGGTTTCAATTCTGAGTAGAGGAAGCTGAGGAATAACCCTAAAGCCAATGACTTGTTTGTCTGGTACCAGCTCAGCTTCCAGTTGTTCTGTATTCAATTTTTATTATGGTTTTAAGTCTTTCTTCCTATCATTTTGCTTCCAAGCCTTCAGCAATCAGTCCTTCCTTGAAAACTTACTCACCTCCTTAAGGATAAAAGCCCTTTTCCTCCAGTCACTACACAGGAGTTTTTCTGATACCACTTTCAAAATAAGGGTGATTACCTACAGAGCTGACAGGAGTTTCACCTCAAAGAAGGGAGGTCAAGGATCAAGAAGAAAAAGCAAGAGCAGTTCTGCTCAAGTTGTTAATAGGATGTGAAGTGGCACAGGACCTGAGCACAGAACCTGCCTCAGCCCAGAGAGCAGAGCTGCTGCTCGAGACTGCTCTCCCAGGAAGATCATCTGCTGCAAATCCATTTTCTGCAGAAAAGCTGTGATTTCAGGACATGCTGCTGTGCCCCAGAAGTTTCACCTTTGTGCAGCCATCTCCCCCTCTATCAGGCTCTGGGTGAGAGCTCTGCTGCTTCTGCTCAAGAGGCAATTTCTGAGTGCAGGCAGAAGGGAGCTCTTCACAGGAGTGGTTGGGCTGTGCAGGGAGATGATGGACTCACCGTCCCTGGAGATGTTTAAGGAAAGGCTGGATGTGGCACTCAGGGCCATGGTCTGGGTGACAGGGTGGTGTTGGGTCACAGGCTGCACTTGATGAACTTAAAGGACTTTTCCAACCTGGTTGATTCTGTGAGCTGTGCCCTGGTGAGCAGGAGCAGCAGGACCAAAAGCTGATGCTTCTGTCACTCTGAGTGAGCAGAGCAGCTCAGTGCTTTTGCTAAGATGGGAGCTCTGGTGGGAAATCGAGCCCAGCTCAATCCCTCCTCCACCCATCAGCTGCGAACTCACAACACCGCAGCCTCCTCTGCCTGTCCCACAGGGCTCCCCCTGCCCAAAGCCCTGGCACAGAGGGAGCCGGGATGAGCCAGGCACCGCGGAGCACAGAGGCAGCCCGGTGGCCGGGCACTGACCTGCGGGAGGATTTGTGTTTGCTGCTGTCGTCCTTGTCGCGGTGGCGGCGCTCGCGGTGCCGCTCCTCCCGCTCGCGGCTGCGGTCGCGGCTGCGGCGATAATCGCGCTCGAAGTCGTAGCTGCGCTCGCGGCTGTAGTAGCGGTACCGCTCATCGTCACTGCGGGGACAGGGGAGGGAGGGACATGTGGGCACGGGGACACGGCCCCCCGGGCCTGAGCAGGGACTGCAGCGCCTCTCACCGACAGCATCGGCACCTCTGGCTGCCCGGGGTGCCCCTGAAGCGCCTGCGAGGGGAGCGCACCCCGCACACGGCTCCGCTCCTCGCCCTCCCTGCCCGCTGCTGGGCTTTCCCCGGCACGGGCACCCCGCATAACCTCTCCTCCTTTCCTGTAAGGGGCTGATTTCTTCCCCACAAGCTCAAAACCTCCAACGGCGAGCACAGCTTTCTGTCTGCACCTCTCTAGCTGCTCGAAGCACCTCATTCAGTCCCCAGGGGTGGGCACGGTGTACCCCAAACTGAGACACATCCCACACTCCCCTCTACACCTTCTCTCTACCTTGTCCTGAAAGCCAAAATCTGAAGGGTTAACAAATCCCTCTGTGGGAACAATACTCAGACTTGGGAGAAACGAAGTCAGAAACATTGTTGTGACACTCCTGGAAACAAGCTGGACAAATAAAATGTCCAGGATCGATCAGCTGGGAGTGCTCCAAAGGACTGCACAGCCACTTGCCCTGCTTTGACCTGCACCAGAGTGCTCCACACCACCCAGAAATGCCAACAATGTGCTCAGGACTGCTCATCCCAGGCCTTGGCTCCAGCATGGATCAGGAAATGGGGGAGTCTGAGCTCTTCCAATTTTTAGCAAGTTTATGTTCTGTTCTCTTTCCCCCACTCCCAGCCACGGTGCCCACAAGCTTGTAAAGGGAAAAAAAAAATCTTAGGAGCACATTGCCCTGTTTGCTCCCTGCCTGGGCTGGGAAGCTTCCTGGCAGGAAGCACCCTGTGCCAGGAATGCACATTCTGATCATGTTTAGAATGATTATTGGCATTTCTGAGCCTGGAGCCTGCAAAACACCGACGCTGCTGCTGAGTGAACACCAAAGGGATGGGTTTGGGAAGTCTCTGCAGCCCAGCCTCCACCTCAGATCAACACAGGGAGGCTCCAAGCCTCCTTTCCTTTCCCAAGTGCTCCTGGCACTGCTGTCAGCTGGGGTCACAGCAGCTCCCACCAAGGTGGTCTCTCCAGTTCTGCTCCCATTTCCTGGCTGACTCGCAGGGAATGGCACTCCCAGCCCCACAGGAGAGCAGAGCAGAGCAGGCTGTTTGGCCTTTGATCTGACGGTGACATTTAGGAGACAAGAAGCAGCAGCTCCTGCAGCCAGTGCTTCACACTGAGCTGTGAAACACTGAGTAAACACAGAGGGGCTATTTCATCGACTGGCCTCATGGGAGAGCAAGAGGAACTGGTTCTGCTGGATTTAAACAAAAAACCCCAGACCCAGAGACAGGAAATCTCTGCTCTGTGCTGTAGCTATCGATCCAAAGGAGCTCCTCCCAGACATTTCAGAGAATTCAGCTGGTGTTGTCTATAACCCGGACAGCCCGAGGTGCCCCGGGGCAGCAGCAGGAGGGCAGCACTCACTTGTTGTATTCACTGGTGGTCGGGGTGCGGTCGCGGTCCCGGTCCCGCTCCCTGTCCCGCTCCCGCTCGCGCTCCCGCTCCCTGTCCCGCCTGGAGCCCGAGTACTCCCAGTGGCTGCTGCTGGAACCGCTCGTGCCCTTGTCCACCGTGGTCACCCAGGGCGTGTGGGACGTGGAGATGGGGGGGTAGCTGATGAAACCTGAATCTGCAGCCAGAGAGCAGAACCCTCCGTCACCCGGAGCATCCCCAGCATCCCCTCTGTCCCCCTCCCTTTCCAAAGATCCCCTCTGGCAGCACAGCTGGATCCAAAGAGAAAACGGCCCTGCTCTCCCCCCTGCCCTTCCCTTCACTTCCAGCAGTTTGCTAAGAACAGGGAACTCCTCCCCGAGGAAATATTTACAGGCAGCACTGCACAGTCTCTGTCAGCCCTGGGCTCTCGGTCACCTGTCCAAGGTGCCACCTCCCACCAGGCACCTGCTGGTCTGTGGTGGCACCTGGGGAGCCCAGAGCCACCAGCACATCCCAAGCAGATGTGGCCAGCTGGACCAGTGAGGTCATATGCCCCAGCAGTGCCACATCTGGCAGCTCCTCTCCTTGGGAAGGGCTGGCACTGCCACTCCTCCAGCCCTGTCCTGCAGAGCTCAGCACAGCCAGGAGGAGCCACTCTGAGCTGGTCACTGTAGGCCTGGGACACAACACAGCCACTGCCAGGGCTGCACCAGGCAAGGGAACCTGCTGGCACTGCCTCTCCCATTACAACACCATGGGAGATGGTGCCTGTAGGCAAGGGAGAGGGTGAAGTGGGGGAGGAGGGATTCAAAAGCTCAGCTGTTGGTTGTGCTCATCCCTGAGGGCGGGGAAAAAGCAGAGTGTGAGTGAGGGTGAGCACGTGTGTGTACAAACAGGCAGAACACACTGCTGAGGCACTGGGGAAGCTGCTCTGGGCTGGGAATCTGCCCTGGAACAGTGACCTGAGCCTCAGCACTCGGCCACAAAACTGCATCAGCACACCTGCACAACACTCAGTGCAGCACAGGCAGCGTGTGCTCCTGCCTGGGATCGTGTGGGACACAGCAGGACCCTGGAGCTGGAGCAGCCAGGACGTGTCAGCCTCAGAAAAGCCTGGGCTGCCAGAAACCAGAGGGGAGAGAGAGCAGCAGCTGGATGAGTCCTGCCCAGTGCTCACCTGCAGAGTTGTAGCCAAAGGGAGGTGGCTGCCTGTTGTTGTAGCTGGCTGGCTGCCTTTGGGAGAGAAAAGGGGGTGAGTTACTGACATCAGGGACCCCTGCAGGTCTGGCTGTGCTGCAGCTTCACCCCGTTTTCCCTGGAGGTCTGTGGAACATCCTTATGGGAATCCCACTACCGCAAGTGTTCGGGGGTTTTGCCACAGCTTCCAAACCTGCCATAATCCCACTGCTTGCCCTGGGAAGGCACCACTGCTCACAAACTACCTGCAGCATCTTCAGAGAAAGCACCTGCAAGAGCAATCATGCCATCAGCTACTCTAGGCTTTGCCTAGATTTTACTGGCTCCTTCCTGTGCCTTGAATATGAGAAATCCAGGTGAATGGACAGAGGATTCCTGGCAGATTCTGCTCTCACCCCCCACCCCAACCCAAAACCAGACCATGCATCCCCAGCACTGATTTTGGACCAGTTCTCCTCCCTTCCTCCCTCCAGGGAAGCTGCTCCCACGGCGTGGTCTTACCCAGGTGTGGTCTTACCCATCCAAGGTTGGGATGAGGAGAGCTGGTGGTGGTGCCAGGGGAGGAGGGAACAACCCTAAACACACAGAAGGGTAAATCAGCACCAGCATCTTCCAGCTTCACAAGTGCTTTCCCAGTTAAAAGCCACTAAAATATCTTTTTACTCTAAACAAGGCCCTGTTTGAAATGAAATAATTTTCCTTCAGTGTAGTCCCTCCTCCCAAAATTCACAGCCTAAAGCTCTGTTTGTTCTGTAGGGGCAAGGGGAAAAAAAACCAAAGCAAAAACTACTTTCTATTTTGGCTTATAAATATTGAGCACAAAATTCATCAAGGAGTAACAATTAACCCTTACAGCCCTATGGAGGGAAGGTGGTTTTTGGGATGCAGACACATTGCATTCTGATCAGAATGTAACAGTCAAGTTCTATTCTGACCTACACATTTATGTCAGAAGAGAAGATAAACAGCTCAAGTTCAATGCCCACTTGGAGTTTTTTAGTCTTAAATTAACCGTGCTCTAAACTGGTGACATCCTGTCTCATGTTATTTAGCCCAAATGCTGTGAACCTGTGTGATCAAAATTTCTGCTGTTACGAGCAAGGTAACACCTACCTGGAATTGGACCCGGAGGTGGCAGGCCTGTGGAAATAAGGAGGGGAAAAAGTGAGGACAACAGGGAAAGTATGGCCTCTCTGAACCTCAAGCTAAACCTCAAAGCACACTTTTGAATAAATCTCACACATTAGAGCAAACAGAGCAGCAGAAACATTGCTGTTCCTAAGCAGGAATCAGCCTATAAATGACATAATTTTCCCAAATGATGACCTCTTTACCTTTATGTTATAACTTAAAGTGTTGCTGTTCTCTTACACTGGAGAATTTCTTTTCTAAGTGGCAACACATGAACAATTGATTTGGTCTTCAGAACAACTGAAGGAGCTGGAGAGGAGAACCTGCTGCAGGTTCCAGTCCAGTGTGTCCATCCTAACTTTGCCAAGCATTTTAATGTGAGGCAGTAGGAAAAGCTATCATGGAAAAGTTACCAGGAAAAGAACCAGTGAGTGCTTCAGCAAATCCCCCTCAGGCAGGAGTTACTGCATTAAGTGCTCCTGGTGCCTTCTCCAGAGCCTGGCTGCTGCTCCAGGACCAGGAGAAGCCCAGAGTGAGGCCCCCTCACTTCAGCTGGCATATTTAAGCCAGGAGCAACAGTCCTCAGCTTCCTCCAGAGAAACAGGAGCTGTCCTCTTTACATTTATCAATAAAGCAAATGCATCAGTAGCACTGGAAGGTTCCCTCATGGAAACAAACCCCAGAGGTTTTTTTTCAAGGCCCAGCTGCCATTTTTAAGTATTCAAGGCAAATACTAAACAGGCTGATGGAGACTCAACAAAGCCTGGCCAGGGGCAGGGGGAAGGACTGAACCATGAAACCTTTGATTTACTCCAAGCCTGGGACATCCCACCTCACATTTCATGGAGTGAACACGTACCTGGAGGATGCAGGGGAGGTGGAACAGAAGTCACTGGAGGAGGAGGGTGAAGGAAATGTGGAGGAGGAGGCCCAGCAAGCGGGGGAGGCGGAGGCCCTGCTGGTGGAGCAAATGGCTGCTGCTGAGGAGGCTGCTGGGGCTGGGAAGGCTGCTGGGGCTGCTGGGGGGGCTGTGGCTTGCTTCCATGGTCTCCCAGGACCTTGGGGGGCAGAGGAATGAGAAGAGAGCATTTTAATCCCTTTGCTGCTGCAGCAGGGACCTCACAGGGCTGGCAGCATCACCACAACAGGAGTGTGGCCATGCCTGGAAGAGAGACCAATATGCAGTGAATTAATTAATATGCAGAGGCACCACAGTGACCTGAAGTGCAGCAGCTATCAGTGCTTGTGAGGGGGAGGAACAACAACCCTTTCCCAGCAAGTTCTGTCTCTAAGGCAAACTCTTCTTATTGGCAAAAATCTGGAAAACTGATCACTAAAAAAATAAACCGACCGCAAAACCATGGAGGAAAAAAACCCAGCAATTGCACCTAGAAAGGGAAAGGTTCCACATTTTGGGTTTTCTGGCAAGTTAGCAGTGGTTGGCAGGAGGAAGGTGGTTAAGAGAAGGGGGGTTGGCAGATGGTGCTCAGATCCTGCAGCTTCCTGCCCAGGAGCCAGCCCCAACATCATGGTCACACACTGGGCAGGCACGGCCAGAACTGAGACCCGCTTTAAACTCAGGCTTTCATTTCTTACAAGGAACAAGATCCAGTAACACAGGCCCAGGTTCAGTCTGAGGTGTGGACTGCACCAGATGATTTCAGACTAAATGTTACTTCAAAGCAAAAAAAACCCATCAGCCCCAGGTGCAAACCTTTCACTGCAGAACTGAAGATTCCAACCCCACAGTGGAGGGGAAGGGAATAATCCACATAAGAGATTCCCAGCTGCACAGTCCTAGGAATACTCTGAGAGAGCTGATGAGGAAAGAACTCAGGCCTTACCATTCCAAAGGGAAGACTGGTCTTTAAAGGACAAATCTGGCTCCTAGCAAGACCAAGTTTTTAAGCCAGAAGTTAACTGAGCCTGCAGAATGGAACGATCCATGCACACACCTCACCAGGGTCAGTGCATTAACCTGCTGCTTTGCAGGTATGCACTGGGACATGGGAGGTCAGGAACACACAGGCATTTGCCCAGGGCTCCCTACAAGTGCAGTAAAACCAGCAATTTGTCAAGGCAGCATTTTGAAGCAGCTTTACCTGGATGGGGTTTTCCTCCGAGGCGTGTTTATCCCGGCGTCTTCCCTCCACCCTCCGGATGGTGCCTGCCTGGCCCCCGATCACATCAATGGTCCCACCCAGCTTCCTGGTACAAAGCACAGGCAGCTTTTCAGGCTCACAAGCACCAGAAGGAGCAGTTTTCCCTGCTGTCAGCAGATTTCTTTCATGCTTTCTTCCCCACCAGGGAAACATCTCTCAAACTGGACAAGAGGCCAAGGAGAAGCCCGTTTGCATTCCTGAACAACTTCCCTCAGAGCAGGGGTGAGTTTGGGCTCTCTGAACACCCAGAAATGTGATCCAAAGGACCACCACAAATAGGTGTAAAAACAGGGATTACACACCGGGACAGAAATGCCCCCAAAGTGCTCAAATCCAACAGACTGAGCAGAGCTTTAATGCTCATCTTTGAAGCACAGGGCTGGTTCCCAGACAAGGAGTAAAGCTGGGACGCAGGGCTGCTTTCTGCAAGGCAGGTGTGCAAAAGCTGTTTTGTGAATGAAGCAACAGAAACACCCCGAGCCCAAAGCTCTGGCTCATCCAGTGTGTTTTTCTGAAGCTTATGATAAAACCCCATAGATCTCCTAAGGGCCAAGTGGTTTCCCCAGCAGAGGCTGCCCCTCAGAGTGACTCAGTTGTTTTACCACACATCCAGCAGCGTCGCACACAGGCTCAGGAACCAACAGCTCCTCTTATCCTCTGCCAAACTCGTAATCCACTTCCACTTGAGGAGGCAAAGATTAACATCGTGGGAGTAGGAATAAGCCAAGCAAGCACAAGCAATGTCAGCAGTGTGAGCCCTCAAAGCTGAGGTGTTTGCCTGGCTCCTTCCACTCCCAGAGATGTGTCCCATCAGCTGGGATACAGGATTCCCTCCCTGTGCCAAGGAGGGGGAATGGGCAGGCAGGGCTTGCACTGCTGGAGGTGACACTGAATGAGTGACCACAGCAGCTTCCTGCCAAGCTTAAAAGCTTCTCTTTGAGGCTTGAGAAGACTCAGGTGTGGCCCAGGTGGTTCCTAGGTGCCCCCATGAAGAACAGGCTCCTTTCTTACCTGTTGGGAGGAGGCCCAGCCTTCATTCGTCCTCCCACCAGGGCCAGGAAGTCTGTTTTGAACTCTGTTTTGATGATGTTGTTTTCCACTTCTTTTTCAGCATTTCCTGTTCTTCCCTGTTGAACCTATGGAAGGTAACAGATTCACAGCTTTAATGTTCTTCTTTCAACTGAATGGAGCACCAGAGATTAACCCTTAGCAAAAAAAAGGAATAATCACAGGGCTTTGGCCAACCAGACTGTTCTTCAGTCAAGGCACAGCCATTTCTGTCAGCTGGTGGCCATTCCAGCCTCTTCCTGCTGTTCACTGTCTCCCATTACAAGTCCTGTTATGAGTTTATTAAACTCACATCATTTTCCATGGAGTCACTAAGGTAAAACTGTAATGAGTTTACTGACAGTTTGGCTGAAGTTCTGATGGCCACCACAGACTCCTGCAAAGGTTGATGGCCAAAGCAGTCTGCAAACACTAAAGGCAGCCACACCACTGCAGCAGCGAGCAAAACAGCCCTGGGGGCCCAGCTCCCCTCCCTGCACTCCTCTCTTCCAGAGGGTTTTCCAAGCAGACACCCCTACAGCTGGGAAACCTCAAACTCAACTGGAAATTCACTCCACTCTTGCTGTTGTAGTGGTTCAAACCTGCCAGGCTGATGGAACTATTTCTTCCACACAGAAAAGATTTTCAACAGAGATTTAATCTTCGAAGATTCGTTTTTGTTTTTCTCCTCACTGAAAGAACACAGAACAGTTCAGAACTGGGCTATCTCCTGCTCTTACACCCTCATGTCTGTGATTACAGAGTCCCACTTCTCCTGGAGCCAGGAGCAGGAGTCACACGTTACCCACCGTGATCTTGTTCTCAGTGCTGATGGGAGGAGCAGGGTCCAGCCCCAGCTGAAGCCGCCGCTGCTTTTCACAATAAGCTTTCCACGTTTCTTCATTGAATCCATAATTAAAGTAATCAGAAAGATCAGCACCTGGCAGAGGGAGCAGGGGTTAGCACAGGGGTTCTGCACATTTGCAATCTCAAGCTGTCTTTTAGCTGCTTAAATAAAGGGTTAAGGTAACAAAAGTTTTCCAGAGAGCCCAGCTTGTGCCTTTCCCTGTCAGGAAGCTGTGGGTGCCACAGAGGGGACAGTGGCTGCACCTTGGGTGGGAGGGGGACATGGTCTGAGCAGCAGTGGGACCCCCTGGGACACACAGCACAGCACCTCCACAGGCAATTGGGAGCTCCCTGAATCACTTGTTCACCAGCCTGATTTTTTCAGACTGGTTTCTTCCCATTATCCACATGAGCTGAGTGCTGGGCACAGCACAGGAGTGACAGTTCCAGCCCCCACCACAAAAATGGGGTGGGGCCACAGAACCTTTTTCCTGGCAAAGCTAAGCCCACACATTCCTCTCCTGACCAGCACTGCCTTTGCTGTTTTGAGATGGGATTCTGGGGCTCACCCATTTCATGAAAGACAGCTGAAGTGTATTGATATATCCCAGACTATACAAGTAATTACAGTTCAGTCACAACCCTAATTAGTGATCCTGGAGTGTTATCTCACACTGCCAGTCTCCTGTGCAATGTGCCAATTCAGCACGAGCACTTCTGAATAACAGAGGTGACCACAAACTGCTTGCCAAGAACACAGAGATGCAGAGGGGCAATCCCAGTTGCAGCAATTCCAGGAGCACCCCTCCCACCTCCCAGATCCCAGCAGGAAGCACTACAAAGCACCTCCTGTCCCACTGAGGTGTCCCTCAAACATCCCCCATGCAAAGATATTCCTGCACAGACCTACTCCAAACCAAAGAGCTGCCAGAAGAGCTAAGCAACATTCTGCCCATGCTGAGCTTGGTTTAACTGTGAGGTCTAAGCAGTGAGGTTTATCTCCTGGGCTGGCCACTCTTCCTGCTGTACCACCCAAACATGCAAACTGCATCCACACCGACGCAGCAACACGACATTTACTTATCGATTTTATCAGCCTCTATTTCAGACCTCTATCAGTTCTTCCACACAGGATTTCTTCTTCCTCTCCCTCACTCAAAGAGATACCAAGCTGCTGAACAATTAACTGTAAAGGATATAAACTTGAAAGGCTGTTGAGTAATGAGCTACTTGCTATCTAAAATAAACTTACAGACCACACAGCTCTGCAGAAATCTTCCCTCTCTTGCACTCCAACACTGTTTTAGGGCCAGCTGGCTCTAGTTTGGTCCAGAGATGTCAGCATGGCCACAGCCACATGTGCATGCTTTATCTTTGAACTTCACTGTATTCTTTCTAACTCACTTTCTTCCCATTCCCCTCTTTCTGACTTGGCAATCAAGAAGAAATCCCAGCAGATGAAAAGCTTCTGTTCCAATCTGCCTGCAGGGTGCTTCAGGGTTGGCTGGAGTTAAGAGCACTGGACTGCCCTTCGTGTGGGCAGGGGACACCCAGAGCACACCACAGGCAGCCTCAGGAAAGCACAACTCACTCAGCACAGCAACACTGCTGAAGGATAAATGAAATACAGGGGCTGGCTGGGAGAATGATGATTGCTGAGAAAAGGCAAATGGACTTTCTGTTTCAGATGACATTTCATCAGAGCACGTTTTATGAGAGTAGCACTGCAAACATCTGGATGTCTTATTCCTTCAATTACTTTTATACCAGACGAACATCAGCAGCTGATTTGTAGCATCCTATAGGTGTAAGAGGAGAAATCTCCATCATACAAATAAGAGTGGGCAGCCCAGGACCCAAATGAGAAGGGACCACAGGAACAGCTCTGGGCTTGGCCAGGGCACACAGAACAAGCTTCTGCATGGAAGAGGAGAACAAACAACATCAACACCCAAATCCTGACCCCACTCAGCTGCCTTTAAGGCCAAATATTATTGGATTGGTATCAATGCAATGTTCTCAGGAAGTAGGGAATTAATAAAATAGACCAGTTAAAAAAAAATAGCTGTTCCCTTTAGGGAAGTTCAATTACTAGAATAAATGCAACCCAATTTTAGGTAGAGCATGGCTCATTCAGTCAGTAAATGCCATTGATTGTCTAGCCAGGCATCAGAAGCTGAGCAACACACATTGTTCCAGCTTCCCTGTTCCTTGGCAACAGTAAATGGACAGAAATTACATGTGAAAATAAAGAGAGACAACTGGAACTACAGAAAATATTTACCACAAGGAACTGTGAGGCCCCACCTGGTTTCCTCCATGGTTTGTCTTCAAATGAATCCAAATCCACTTCTATCACAGGCAATCCATTTATATTCCCTGCAGCATCCAAGTCGATACCTTTGGGCTGCAACTTGGCTTTGGGGAGAGAGGGACTGTTACAACTTTTAATGCAATGCCTTTAATCCACTCATTTGCTCAGCAAATTATTCCAGCAAAAACAAAGCACTGCAGTGAATTAATCACTGGCTTCACAGCACGCAGGTAACCACAATCAGCTTTTTAATAAAAGGACTCCAGTCACTCCATAAACAACCAGGGTGTGCAGCACTTGCAGCTGAACAGCAGAGAAGCAAATTCAACCCAGATTGGTACTACAGGCAGAGTAAATCATTAGGACATGCATGAAATTTACCACAAATGAAAATAAAATTCTTTTTCTCCCCAGGCAAAGTATTTATTTTCCCCTCCCAAGACAGACACATTTTCTCAAAACAAGAGGCTTTTTCAGGAGCAGTCCTTAGTGGACTGCAAAAATCTTGTCAGGTAGAGAACCTTCAAGGGGAATTTGTTCTTATTTTCTCAATCAGAAGATAACTCATCTGGATAAAGCAACTAGTGGAAGGAAGCAGATGAAGCCCATGAAAGGACAGTCTCACACATGTGGAAGGACAGAATCCAAGACTGAATTTACAGGAGAAACTAAACTGAATGGTGGGGAGAATTTCAGCAGCCAAATTTGCACAGCTGATACTCAAGGCCAGAGTTTGTTTCTTTTAGCATCTTACACTGCAAATAGCTCAGGACATTGAGTTACAGTCCTTCTCCAGGGCTGGAATGCTCAGCCCCAGTGCAACAATATAGTTTAAAAATATTCTGGGGTTTTATTCTAAAAGTATCACTCAACAGATTTTTTCCTGGTTGAAGCAGAATTATAATCACCTTGCTCAGTGATGGGTAATTAAATCGTTCCATTGCATCCTGGCCCCTCAGACTGTGCTGGGAGCACTGATTTTTAGGAAATGCACTTCCTATTCCTGGTTTACACTAATTTTATATCCTTCCAAACAGAGCAAAATTTGCAGCTGCTGCAGCTGTCAGTGCCAGGTAGGTGAAATATTGCAAAGGTGAAGGATAAAAATAACAGCAATACCTGAAGCTGATGCTCCATAGCCTCTACCCGTTTTTAAGTTTAGATTCATAGGAGTTCCCCTATTGGAAAAGAATCACTACATTGGCATTTGAACAAATTACTTGGCTAAAGATTCTCATGCAAAATATAGTCAAGCCCTGACACCCTTCAGGAGATGCTTTAGTTCACCTGGGTTTGCTATTCAGAGTCATCCATCAGAGTGAAACCACCTCTACAACAAGAGAAGGAAATTATCCATAAAGTGGAAAAATTAGAATATGCAGCAAAGCACAGGTAAGTCGTTTGTGTAAGAGAAAGGCTGCTAGCAGCAAGCAAAAGTGCTGTCTTATTATTTTTATTCAATGCACATTAGGCAGAGATGTAAAAAGTGTAATTTCCTGCTTCTCAAATCCAGCCTCGCCATTCCTGAGCCACAAAAAAATCAGACAGCTGGAAATTAGTAAATTCACAGCTTATGCAAATTTTTAGCAAGACAGATTTTGGTTCTGGAAGTTTTCACAGATGAGTTAAATGGAACTTCCCACCTTTGATTCTGCCCCAGGGAGCCCAGTAATTAGTAAGTTAATTTTCCAGCAGCAGCCCCACGGATTGTCATTCCCATTTTACAGATGGATTCTCCAACAAGCAATTGCAGGGCAGAGCTGCCCATCAGCTCCTAAGCCCATTCTGGTGTTCTGGCCATGGCTCCCAGGAGCCAGAGCAGCTCTCAGCTCATCCCCACTCTCCATCCCATCATGCTGGGATCCCTGAGCCCCAAATCCCCCCACACCCAGCAGTACCCACATGTAGGAGGGAGCTCCTGTTTTGATGTTGCCAATTGTAACCTTCACATCATCGTCATCGCTGTCGCTGTCACTGTCATCCTCATCATCCTCACCACTGGGAAGGGCCTGCAACAGCAGAATCACACAGCAGCTCATCAATGCACACAACTGAGAATTCTCCAGCACAGCCAAATTGCAGGAAGCTTCTGGAACAGCCTTCAACAACAATGGGAGGCTGCCCACAGAGAAACTCCTGTGTCCTTCGAAGATTTGGCCCTACACGAGATTTGGGGTAATATTTGTGAATCTAGGGAAGGTTAGCTCAGTTCTAAGAATTTCACCACGTCCCTCAGTTCCTCTGCCCCACTCTTTTTCAAAGAGTTGAGGCTTTTCTGACACATCTCCTTCATAGGGCCATGGTCAAAGTACACAACCACAAATGAAAACCACCAAAATACATTCACCAGGCTTTACCTAAGAACCTCAAGGCAAATATTCTCTCACCACAACTGCTGTGGTAGGGAGCTGCTGAAGAGTTTGGTTTGGCTGATTTAGCACAATCAGCCCCCAGGCCACTTCACTTTACAGATTTGACTGCAGTGCAACCTCAGTGCTGGGCACAAAAGTAAAGGAATTGGAAAATAAATCTGCCAGATACGCAGCAAGTGCAGTTTTGTGAGAAGCATGGGCTGAATTAACACCTCACAGTACATGAGGAAGGTGCGCCTCACCCCCCTCCCTTTCCACAGCACGTAGGTCTGTCAGAACCCTGCATGAACCCTCTTGATGTGGCAGAACAGTGGCACAAAATAAACCCATCAAAGAGACCAGGAGAGGAGGCTGGGGAGAAGCAACCCTCCTCCTCCTCTTTCAGCACCGAGCCACCAGACTGCATTCTAAGAGGTCTGAGCCCGAATCAAAACTGATTCCCAGCACTTTGGGCTTTCTATCCCAGTGTTTCTCATATTTTACTGGTTCCTGAGAGGTCACACTGACTGTTGAGCTGGGAAGACACTGTGCTCTGCTTTTCCTACCAGACTGAAGCATCAGAGACCCTGATCCGCCTCCTGAGAGCAGGGCTCCCTCCCCAGCACTCCAGGCAGGATGACAAGACCAGGCTGTCGCTGGAATGGCTGGCAGTACATCCCAACACTGCAAACATCAGGTAGAAGGCAGTACCAGGATCTTTCCAGCTCCTGTTTTCCCCCAGGAGTGCTGAGCAGCACAGAAATCCCCCTGTGCACTGTGTATCACACACGTACGTGCTGGGCCATTTCTCTGTCCTCGTTGCTGATGGGCCGACTTTCCTGGGGAGCATCTTGCAGAGGATGAGCAGATTCTGTGTGTCTGGTGAAGGGGACAGAGAAAACAAAGTGACCATGACACAGAAAACAAAGCCCAACCTAGAGGGTCATCTACAAACAGTTCTAAAGCCTTTGGCCAGGTGACTTTCACACAATGCTTTATTCTTCTTCTGTGTTTGTTCTGCTGGCATTTGCTCAACTACCTGACAAAAAACCAAAAATCCATCCTCCTGGCTTGGCATTGCTTTTGCTGGGAAGAATCAGTTTCACACATCCAGAGAGCACCTGACAGCACTCAACAGCTCAGTGGCAGCTGGCTCAGCTCGGATTTGGCACAATCACAGCTGATAAGAATAAGACCATGATAAGAAAAATTTCACCTCCTCCTTAAGGATGCTAATAATTACACATACATTTAGCCAGCAGCAAAGGCATCTGTCCCAGAGAAATTAAGGAAAAAGTTATTTTAGTGTTTCTACAAACACTTTACATTACCAACAAGTTAAAATTCCAAGAGGAAAAGTCAGATAATTATGCACCCATTCTTCTCACTCATTGCAAATTAGTCCTCATGCAACAATGGTCAAGTTTGGATTTACCTCCAGTTTAAGAATTTATACAAATGTTAACATTGTTTACTGCACTGGCCAAGCAAGAAAGTGGAATTGATGTAAACATGCTAGAAAAGAGCCAAGTGTTACAGAACTGAAATACAGAGAGGTCATTGGTCTCTAATGTCACAGGTAAAACTCAGCAGAACTTCAAAATAATTCTGAGTTTTTTTCAAGAGAGCCAGTTAGAACAGCCCAGGCCAAGGAAACCCAATTTTCCACCAGTGTGCTGTGGAGATGTTGTTATTAATTTTAAACCCCACACTGGACAATAAATATCCACAGGGTTGTGTTCAAAAAGGAACAGGCAACATCTCATAGAATCCAAACACCGGTCACATTAAAGCCACTTCAGAGGGACAGGACACACCACACAAGAAAGGCAAAGTAACACAACTCAGAGAGTTTCTGAGTGTAAAACAAAGAACAAACAACCTGAGCAGTAACTGTAGCCCCATTTTGGGAAAGTCCCACATACAAAGAAATTCATCAAGCCAAGTTCAAAAGGAGGGCTGAAGGTTGGGCAGCTGACCAAGCACAGGTGCCATGGGTGCCAGGTTCCTGACGTGACACCTGCACACACTTTCAGGTACAGAAGGCAGAGGGAAAAACAGCCCCCAGGTATTTCCACACTGCAGACACAGACTGTGACATGAGGACCAAAGCAGGGACCACTGGAAAAAATCTCCCTGCTGGATCCAGAAGTTTTTGTCCAATCCAAGCAACTCAGCCTTGACCTCCACCCCTGAATCTCCTTAAAAATCTGAGATGACTGTTTTCAGGAACAGTGGCAAGTGCTACCTTCAGCTTCAAGTCACATGAAGCATCTGTGGGTGTGCATTAAAATGTATGAACTGGAGTTCAGAGAGACACTTGGTAACCAGGAGCCTTTCCCTAACCTCTCTCCTTCCCAGGAATGAACCACCTGACAGGTCCTCAGCATCACCTGGGCACAGCAAAACGTGGCAGAGCTTTCACTTCCCCAGAATGCCAACATAACCCTGGGCACTGCTGCCAGCACAGCACCCTGCTGGTGTTTAACACATCCCTTAGGCTAGGGAATGTCACTGGATGCTGCATCCCAAACTCTGCTGATCTCTGCTTCCTGCCTAGGGACAAACACTCCAGACAAGCCAGCAGTGCAGCCCTGGAGCTGCAGCCACTGCCAACAGAGCAAAGAGTTCGTTTTCTTAAAACACCCCACAGTTTTTCATTTAGGGAGATTCTCATTGTGCAACGAAGAAATATGGGAAAAAAGGTAAAAAGAGAGGAAAAAAAAAAAAGGAGAGCCAGCATGGCCACTAATATTCTTCCTTCCTGCATTTTGCAGTTATTGGAGACAGTTGCTGGAAATTCAGATTTTTAGACCTGCTTGTAAAGTAAAATTACATTGAGATGAACATGACAAGGAACCACAAATTTCTGCAAATCAGCTGTAAATTTCTGTCTGAAAGTTGTTCCTTCTCACAAAGATCATCTGATGTTTTTAGGTAACTATTCACCCTGTTTTTTACCACAGGTTTACATATTCCTCAAGCACAGAAGTAGGACAGCATCTGTAACAACCTCAACATTGCAGACACTGAACCCACAGTGCCAATAAACACTAAACTGAACTCTGGAAGGGGCTGAGTACACAAAAGTCCAGTGAACACCAAACCTTCTGAAAAATGTTACATTAAAATGGCAAACAGGTAATACTGTGCTGAGACCAAGCTCTGCTGGTGCAGAACACACAGCTACAAATAGAGAGGAATTATAACCCAGGGCAGACAATCCCTTCCACACACACAGAAAGCCAGACTGATCATTGGTTTTATCTCCAAGTCTTACTCACACCACTTGAGAGCTCTCACAGAATGTGCTGGTTTGATCATGTCAAGATTTTAACCCAAGCTCAAGGTTTTACTCTTTCCCAGACTAAAGCAAGAGCCAGTTTTACCAACACCAGGCCTCAGGGCATCATTTTTCCCAGGGAATTAAACTGGGAAAGAGATCTGATTTAAAACTAATTGCTGAGAGAAAAAACAGGGCTAAAAGTTAGTTTTAAATCAAACCAGTCCACTGATCCAATTCAGCTTCCACATCCATGAAAGCCTGCCAGCCCCAGCATGGTGGCTGGGGATGATCCCATGGGATGGGGAAAGGACAGCCTGCTGTTCCTGGCAACAGCACTGCTCTAAAGCACTCATGAAGCTCTGCTTAACAAGGCTCAACCTTTACAGCATATAGTTATAAACAGCCTCAGGACTCACCCAGAAATTGGTCCATCTTCTTGCTTACCAGTGGTGTCATCTGCAGAAACAACAGTAAGAACAAAGGAATTATGCAAGTGAAAGGAAAAAAGCTAAATTCAAGCACAAAAGGTGTCACAGGTACAGAAATACCCAGTGGTGCCAAGGCACTATAACCCCTCTCTTTTCAACAAAGTTCAACTAGAAATGGAACAAATGAAAATAAAGCAAACCCAACAAACACCATCCATCTGCAGAGGTGATGTCTCGCACCAAACCAAATTCAAAATATGTGCCCTAAGTCTCAGAGAACAGAGCCAATTATCAGATAGGAACTGAAGCCAGCTATGAAGGTCTCTATATAGATTTTTAACGTGCCAGGGAAGAAACATAAAAGCATTCATGTGGAAAGCCTATGGCGAAGACAAAGACATTTCAATGAAGTCCTGTGGTTTATTCCAGCCACATCCCAGCCCCGTTAACCCAGGGGTTCACAAGGTTTGGGTGACTGGGGAACTGAAACTCTTAACAAAGCATCGCGTTAACCTCCCGGCATCGGTGTTATTGATAAAAGGACAATAACACACCGCCACCCGCCCAGAAAGAGCCGCTCCAGCGTTCCTCAGGGGAGGCCGGGGGTGGACGCCAGTCCCTCTCTGGGGCCCGGGGGCAGAGGCCGGTCCCTCTGAGGGGGCCCAGGGAGAGATGCCGGTCCCTCCTTCCCTCCCTCCCGCGGGGCC
>VXAC01005861.1:380329-554649 GCA_013399225.1 Rhipidura dahli | reverse complement strand
CGCCCCTCGGTGCCGCTCGCCCGCCAAACCCGCCCCGCCGAGCCCGCGCGCGCATGCGCGGTGAGGGCAGCGGGGCGGCCCTGCCCGCGGCACCGCTGCGTGGATTTCTCCAAAATAGCGGAATTTTGAGCTTTCGGCCCCTCGCCGGGAGGCTCGCAAGGCTGAGGCGCCGCAGTCTCGGCCGCGGCGTGCGGAGAAGAGCCCAAACGGCCGCTGTGGCGCCTCCGGCTCGGAGCTCCCTGGGACGGGCGTGAGGAGTCCCGCACGATGCCCGGGGCGTTGGGAGGGCACGGGAGCACAGAACGCCGCTCTGTGCCGCTGCTGTCGGTACAGCGGTGCTCCCCAAAGGCTGCTGGGGACACATTCGGCACTGTTAGGGTGGGCTTTGCACCTCCCGGGTGTGGCTGTGCAGCTCCTCGGTGAATGTTAAACTTCACAGCCTGGAGATGCAGCGCCCGAGGCTCCTTCTGCAGCTCCATCTGGGAGCTTCTGGTTGGAGCATCACCCTCTCCGCCTTTCAGAGCCCTTAACTCCATCAGTACCACAGGGAAACTTGGAGCAAGCTGATTTTCAGCACTAATGCTAACAAAACCTTTAGAGAATCCTCAAGGAAGTTACCTTTTCCATGCACTGAACAGTGCCAGGAAAATGCCGGATTAAAACGTTCCCTCTCTCCTCCCTGTGGTGCCGGTGTGGCCGCGGTGCGTTCCTGCTCCTTGCACCCTGCTGGATCCTACCCTGGGAATGCTGAAGGAATACTCACCGTGGCACCTGCAATAGGAACTGCACATCCACCGGACCCCCAGGGATCACTGAGAGCTGATGAGATCCCAGGTTCTACCCAGGGATCCAGGTTAACTCCAGAGAGGAGGGAAAGTGCTGCTCACCAACAAGCCTCAACAGTGGCTTTCCATCTTCCACCGTTTGTTTTCCATTCACAACAAAACCAGAATTCCTTTTGACTTTTGGTGCTCTATTCAGACACGTCACTGTCAAAAATGTCCAAGGAGATCCCTGCAGAAACTGTCTGGAGAACCAGTAGTTTCCAATTACTCCCTCAGGCTTGCACACCATATAATTTACAGTAAATACAGATCAGTCATCACCTTTTGATTAATATTTGCCTTTTAATTTTCAATTCTTATTAGTCTGAGAGCTACTGTAATTCCTCTTTCCAATTTTATTACCTATCCCATGGGACCGACACTGTTGTTAAGAAGTGTTTCTTTTCTAGCCAGAATCTCAGGTTATATTTGTTATCCCTGAGTACAAACATACAAATCTATTTCCTGCAGAAATTTTAATTTACTGTTCAAGAAAGGCTACTATGGATCATAAGGTTTACATAAAGAATGTGAAATAAAATGTGAATATATTGAAAGGATCATTATCTAAACACATTCAGTGATTAGGGAAAATGCAGAATTCAGCACTTCAGCAAATTTAATGTTTGCATGTTTGTAAAATAAACAGATGTAAATCAACCTAGTCCAGGTAGATTCAATCTCCCAGATAAACCACAACAAGAAAATTATTGATTCAGTCAGATGTAGAAATAACAGAAATATTTAAATCAGGTCAGGGACTAAGTAAAAGGGTATTTAGAAAATCATGAGCAAAATTCAAGCATGAATCCTTTTAGTAAACTCATTTTTGTTGATTTTGCAGATTGAATCAGTCTGTGACACAGACTTTTTACAGGAAGACTGGGAGCACAAATAGAAGGAGAACTGGAGGACTGGGAGGACACAGTAATGGAAATATTGAGAGATTGACCAGTTCCAAGTGTCAGATGCTGAGTCTGGACTGGTAATGAGAGTGTCTGCAGGGAACTGGTATAAACTACAAGTGGCTGAAGAGAAGTTGTCCCAAATTTATCACAGAACAGCTATGGATCAGAAATACAATACAGCCACTAAGGAGACAAATGTGACCCTTTAAATTTAATGGATCACATTCTTTTCACACAAGAGAGGGAACTATCAACACTGACATAAATACCTGGTGCCTTGGCCACAAGCCACTAACTGGAATATTGCTCCTGGCCACTCCTATTCAAGGAAAATTAATTCAAATAAATGCAAGCAGGATGAACAGAAACAGACCTTTGCTTTCAAGAGGAGGCTAACATTTAATTTGGTCTAAGAAATGAAGGGTTTAAGTCTCTCTAAGCTTCACTAGAAAAATAAACTCAGCTGCAACAGTTCAACTGACAACAGACACAGCATTATAAATACACTGGCACAGACAGCCCAGCAAAGTTGCACTACCAACAGGTCTGGGACTGCCTTCCAAGAGGAGTCAGGGCCAAATCCCAAATATCCTTAACCCAGGCCTTTGCTGCTAAGTGTGGGCAATTCCATCTCCTAAACCCTCCAAGGGGATTAACTCCTGACTCAGCCCCTCATCCCAATAACATTCCCTGCGTTTCTCAGCCAACATCCACCATCAGTTCCATGCTCCAGCAGCCCGTCAGCCACTCCTGGGTTTGCCCAAAACAACTTCCAACAAAAACACAGCACATGCCCCTTTCAGGAATGTGTGCCTTTCCCTCAGGGATGAGCCAAAGGCTTTAGTGGTAAGTCCTGCTTTCACAGCTCCAAAGCCAGGCTGGTCACACACAAAGGGCTGCCTTGTGCTGGGCACAAACCCCTCTCTTTGTTCACCTCCATACTCAGGCTGGCTCCCTTTGAGGTGTGAGAAAAGCTCTGCTTTTGGAGAGGAATTCTGCAGGGAGAGATCCCTTCAGGAACTCCTTACAAGGGAGGGTCTGTGAGCCCACCAACCAACCCATGGAATCCTTAAGGTTGGAAAAGACCTCCAAGGTCACCAAGTGCAACCATCAACCAGCACCACCACCACGGTCACCACTGAACCACCTCCTCCAGGGCCACAGCCACACATTTTTGAATACTTCCAGGGATGGGGACACCACCACTGACCTGGGTGGAAGGTGGATCACCAGGAAAACCAGGTATGATGATCATGCTGCAGTTTTCCCCTTTGGAAATTGATTTCTTCCTCAACTTTCCAAGTGTTTTCTTTAAACCAGCCAAGCCCCTGGCCTGGCTCTATCAGGTGTGTCTCATTTAAACACACCCCACCACTGCAGCCATCCCACTAAAACAGGGGGACATACAAAAGATTCCCATTATTTCTTTTTTCATAAACACATTGCACTGTTCAAGGTTTTCATCTTTGAATTTAATTAAAGAAACATGTCTCAAAGTGATGAAGCATGTCTGACTTCCAGCTTCTTTCAATGGCACAAGCCAGTGCAGTAAATTGTAGAAAGCAAGCTCAGTTAGAATTTTATTTTCATTTAAAATAAAAAATAGAGAGAAAACTCTCCAGATGTGAGGTCCTGTTAAAAAAGTGGCTGTTCACTTGTAAACAGAATAAAAGTGTTAAGAACACAGTTTCATACAGCTTAAACAAAACCACTTTTCAGAAGCAAGACAAGTATGGTACAACACTGTAACACTGAAAGCAGAAACCAAAAGAATGACAGAAGAATCACATAACATTGCTTACTAAAGTGATAAATAATTTATGGTGAATGTTAATAGCTTGATGTTTTTATTGCTCCAATGGTAGTGTGTTGACAAGAAAATGTAGTAAACTGTCAGTGGGACAATAATAACCATCCATTTATGGTTTTGCATATGGAGTTCTGTACCTATCAAGAAAAGCATAAGATTTTTTTTGCAGTTATCAAAACCACACCAGATTTAATAATTGTTTTTTTTTCCTGTTTTAAAGTTATCCATTTACAACTGAACCCACACTCTCTAGACTTGGGTGTGCCTGTTTGGACACTTTTGTGCTCCTGCTCTGGGAAAACACCTTTGCAGGTGCAGGTGGGGAATCACTAAGGAAGAGCTTTGATGCTCTGCCAGTGTTCTGTACTCTCCAGATACAAAACTTTCTAGATACAAACCCAAAGATTTCCTGAATAAAATCTAGAAACAAAATTAGTGTCAACATGCTTCTTGTTGAAGAAATAAACACTGATTTGGTAGACAGTAGCTTCTTTTAAAAATCTGCTGCAAACTCCCACTCCTGAGAGGGAGCAGTTCCCTTTTCTCCTTCTCTGCACAATGGTGTTGGAACCAGCCAAGGCACTTTCTTCACCACTTCCACTCACTCTGCTGACACTAATCTCTGTTCCATTGCTACAAATTCTGACAACTATCCTCCACGGACACCTGGCCAACTCATGCTGATCATTTACTGTCAAAAAGGAGCTTTCCAGCCTTGTGAGACAGAATTACCTGTGATGTTTTTGTATTAAAGGGCAGCCCAAGCAAAAAGAACCTGTGGACAGAGTTCACAGCAGTACTGCCAGCTGCCTTCACCTTTCAATGAGCTAAGGTTCCTGTGTCTTTCACATGCAAATATAATACTGCTGCTGGTTTTGCATTTTAATGCAAATTTATCTACTTATTAAAACATGGAGCTTACTGTAAATGACAGCTTTGGCTGTGCTTCTTTACCAGTTGCTTTATGGCCACATAATTAAATGTCAATTAAAACACAAAGACGTGGTTTGAAGACTGCACAATTAATAATTAAAGAGAAATTAAAATGTTTAGGATTCATGTACTTAAAAATGTAAACCTTCTAAACTAATATTATGTGCTTAAGTGTTCAAGGCCAGGTTGGATGGAGCTCTGAGCAGCCTGGGCTGGTGGAAGGTGTCCCTGCCCATGGCAGGGGTGGAATGACAGGAGATTTAGGGTCCCTTCCACCCAACCCATTCTGTGATTCCATGGGAAGTGCCTGTTCTCCCAGATGGAAAATTACAGTGAGAAAATAGAGCCACGTGAAGAAGAAAATCAGAACCTGCTGAGATTTCTTGAGTTTTTTGCACAACAAAATTCTGGCAGAACAGTGAGAAACTTCCATTGTTCTGCTAATTACTCCAGAAACTCATTTGTCAGTGAAACCCAAAGAACTGGGTGTGCCATTTCAGTTTTGGTTTACCCTGCCTTTTTCTGCCATTATTTTCTCTGCTTCCAGTTAACACTCATCTCCTCCAAAAAAAGGAAATAAATTGGAGACAACACTTTGCTTGGTTCTGCAACAGAAATCTGAGTTGCAAGGTGTAGCTAATGATAATTTCAAACAGCACAGGAGGCTTTTATTCATGTTACAATGCAATTCCACATTTAGTTGTCACCAATCTACCAGTCCAACAAAGTTTCTGCATGAAATGTGCAGATTTCAGACTCTGAACCATCAGTCTGGGACTGGAAACAGCACCAACTTCCCTTTGAGCATCAACTTGCATAAAACTGGCCTTCTGTAAACACTGTGTACAAGGAATCTGACCTACTACAACTATCAGGATGCAATGGTCTTACAAATACTGTATTTTAATAGCATATTGCAAACTGGAGAGATGCAAATACATTCAGAGGAAACCCCAAGTCACCCTGAAACTAAAAAGCAACCTGGGATGATGGTGCAGGGAGTCAAGATGCTGCAAAGAAATGCCTGGACACTGATAATGAAATCCACCACAACTTGCAGATAGTTATCTGCTGGGTTTTGTTATTTCTAGCTAGGAAAGGCAGGGAACTTGCAACAATTTCCATTTGCTTTCTTTAATCGAGTGGTCTTGCTTAGGTCAGCCATTAGAGGAAGTTTTTCTACAACTACTTCCCTTCCTGAGATCAGGCAAACAGGGAAGAATCCAAAATAATACTGAATTCCACAAGGCATTCGTGGCTCTCCAGACAGTGCCTGACTGCCAAAACATATTCAGGAGCCCTTTTCAGTGCTCCACTTCCTCCCCTCTGCATGTTTTGAAACCCCACTTTGACTGAGATAAAACTTATTTCCACCAGAAGGGACATCATGTCACTTAACTGTGAAAATGCTGAAGTACAACCACACACCAACAATAACAAAGGTGCTACTTCAGCTCTGATTTGGCTCTTCCTAATTTTTCTCCTTTGTAATGAAGATCTCCAATTTGAGGTTAATTTTTCCTGACTTCAGAACAAAATAGAACTTAACATCCATATATTCCTCACTTAAAAAGAGACTTTAGGGTATTTTGTTAATAGCAGCTGCCATCTACCCCACAAATGCAGCTTTTCCAGAGGTGAAGATTTCAGCTTCGTATTTCAGGGGCTGCAAAGAGCACCTGAAATACTTTTCAAAATAAAGACAGCAATGCTCTACATTTTTCATCCATTTACTCAACAAAGTGCAACTGAGCCCTCCACATCTGCCATACGTACAAACTCCTTATGGCTTTCCCAAAAAACCAGCGTGGGTGGGTCTGTACAATCCCAGGGGAACGAGCACATGGAGCAGATGCTGGGGGACTGTTGGCAATAGAATAAGAGCTATAATACATTCTGTAAACCTTGGCATACACACTTTACATTATGCAAAGAGTCAATATTTACAAATCCATAGTGGGTAAACTAATGAACCCCTCTAATGTAAATGATGATTTTGCAAAGTGCAGGACAAAACCAGTGCTGTTGATTGCAAGTCCTATGCAAGCAGGTTCTACTAAAATCATTACTACTGGAGTTTACCTGGACATTCCTACTGAGGGTTTCTAGGATTGCAACACTTAGGATGAAATATAGGATGACACAGCTTTAGGATGCACGTTGGAGGACAGCAAAGAGAGAAATTAATAAGGCAGCATGCGCAGAACAAGTTTAAGCAGCACTGATGTTAAGATCCCTAGTGGCAACTCTATCAGTTATTGGTAATGTTAAAAATTCAGAGTGCAACATAGAAGCCTCGTTTAACATAAAAAAATGTGCAAATTGTTCTCTTCTTAACAAAAGAAAGTAAGAGCGAGGAAGATTTCTACTGAAGAACATTTTTAAGTCACAGCAAAGTAGACCATCTTCTTTCCAAAATCATCTACAAGGCACTAAGGGTAGAAAATGACAGGTAACATGAAAGACCAATGTTGTTCCTCAGTCAGGTCGAAATATGGGGTATTTTGGTAAGAACTCTATTAATATTACCTGTTGAAGAAGGGAAAAAGACAAGAACAGAACACAGTAACCAAAAAGTTCCAAGTTTCAGCACAATTTCCATGCAACATTAGCTAATTCATAAGGCTAAAAATATCTGAGATAGTCTGTGGGGAGGGAATGTTCCCCAGGGTAACAAAGCAGAGATTCCAGTCATTCTGAAATAGAGGGATTCTGGATACTTGGCTTTTTTGGGGGTGAATCTCTTTCCCTGAAGTCTACACAATCTTCACAGCTACGTGTTAAAGTGGATAGGGGAGTGGTGGAACCACAGAAATATTTGAAATTCTGCTTTCCTAAAAGATCTGTCTTGTTTACAACCATGTGAAATTTAGAGCTGGGAAAAAAACCCACCAAAACAAACCAAAACCAAAAACACAAAAGAAAAGGTCCAACCAAAAAAAACCCCCACATCACTACAAAGATACAACATTTCTGCAAAATTATTTGAATCAAAGGAACTATGAGTACCACTGGAACGGGTGAGTTAAAGAACTGAGGACTGCTGCTGGTGTGGGAATCACTCCAATGCAGAAAGTCCCAGGGGGTCTCCCTCATTCCAAATTACAGAGCAAACTGCACATTTTCCTGGGTGATCTTTTTGCACAGAGCCACTAAGTGAAGGATTTTCTGTTTAAATCACAGTTCTGTTGAACAGCAGTAAGAACAGAAGCAATACTCACATACTCCATCATATTGCTAGTTTCACATTTCCTTTTACTCAGCTTCCAGTGCAAACCAAGCTAAGGAAATAATTAACATAAAGGATTAGCACAAATTTGGATGGGTAATGCAACGAGCATCAGCAATCCTGAATTATAAAGATCTAATATTTAGGATCAGTATAAAGTATGGAATTACAACAAGACTCTAAAATCCTTCATGCAAATATTCCAAAAGCTGAAAAAAACAAAATACTCTTTTCTTACCTTATGATATAGTCTGTTATTTTCCCATTCTAATAACTTCTGAATTGATCTTCTAGTCTAAAAAGTAAGTCAGAATTGTATCAGAAAATGGTTCAGCAGCCAGTCTCATCCAGAAGAATTTCACTACTGCATTTCTGGCTAAGGTTAATTTGTAGTAAGCTAGATTTATTTCTAGTAAGTTAAGTTTTATAAAAGTAGAATCAAGCAAAGAACAAATTATGAAATCTTATTACTTCAACTCCCCACTCCCCATTTTTTCAAAAAAGGAAACATCCATGGGTTTTTCGTTAACTTAGAATCATTAAGGATGGAAATATTTTTAATATCAAGTCCAACTTAGGCCTGTGACTTTTTCAGAATTCATTTAGTTAGTAAGAGAACCTGCTGAATTTGGTGTTTTTACCTACCACAGCCAACAACAAAACAGAGTCTCCCACATTCTCCTGGCAGGTGTTCTGCTGACAACACAGATTTCCATACATGGAATTTCCAGATTTTGCTAATGGAATTGTGATCTGGGTCTTGAAAAAAACCCTCATCACCAAACTCCAGCTCACAACAACTGCTGTTTGTATTTTCAATTCTGGGCTACCAAACTGAGAGCTTCTGTCTCTTTCCACAGCTGTGGAGAGATGATTTCTCAAGTTTCAGTGGTTTTTAAGGTCACAAGAAGATAACTGTGATGATCCTGCATGGGATACATTTAATTTTAATCACTGCATGATTGTTATCACCCTCACACCCCCACGGAAGTGCCATCATTTTCCCTACTTGGTGTATTTTCTCTGTAGCCTCGAGAATTTCATTAATACTGCAACACCACATGGGCATTTATTTAGATTTTCACTGGCACAAGATATTAAATATGGTTTTAAACCTGCAAATACTCCATTTGTACCTCTCAGGCGTATTCCTCTGCAATAATTACGTTTTTAAAGGCAGTTAAAATGAGCTAAAACAAGTCCTGTAACTTTTTAGTGAAGCAGCTTCAGTGATGAGCACTTCAACAAGTTAACACATTAATGCACTTCCTAAATATTTACTGCTGTGATAAATCAGTTCTAAATGTAAATCACAGAGGTAACTGAAATCATGTTTACCTGATACTACTAAAGTGCTTTTCAGAATTATTACTTTGGACCTGATTACAGGAGTAGTTAACTCTCTGTTGGGGAGGAAGTTTCTAGAAAATAAATTGGTGCTTGTTCTTAACAGAAACAGCACAGTAAAATATGTCAAATAAACCACAGCTCTGAAATGTTGTGGTATCTATTGCATACAAAAAAGTAATTTTAAATTTAAAATATATTTATTCAGGGGGTGGGGTGGGGCTAGTGGGGATGGAATAGGTGAAGAGGAAAAGCAATTTTTCAGTCTGACACACTTTGAGGGTCACTGGCCAGTTCAGCACTCATCTAACTCAATTCTTAGACCTTGAGAAATCCTGGAAATTTAAGGTATCCTATATTCCATCCTGTTTGAACTGAAATGGGATCAGCTATTCTTAAAACTATTCATTCAACTGGTAATTTGCTGTCATTTCCTATTTTTTCTATTTTCTAAGGTGAAAACCAGAATAACCTTTTGAATGTGAGACCAAACCAGGGTTTTAAAACGGGGAAGATGTTACGAAAAGTTATTTAATCCTACCAGTAATTAAAAAAAATCCATAGAATAAGATGAAAACATGGACTCACTCTTTTGTTAAGACAGACCACGGGCCACAGGCTGCAGCCCAGAGTGCAGCAGCAGCACAGGCAGCCACACAGCAGCCACTTGCCATTGACAGGGAGGTTCTTCCTCAGGCAGGCGTTCACTCGACTGATGCTGGTTTTGAATTCCTCGGGGGCCACCTGCAACACAAGGGCTGAACTTCAGGGAGTGCCAGCACAGGTGTATTTTCTCAGAGATTTGCCTCTACAGGTTAAAATGAAACATGAAATTACACAGTCTTCTAAAGCACTGCTTGCCCAGTGAGCATGAAAAGTCATTTTCCTGCAACAAATTCATTTCTGGTGCGTACGCTGCATAAACTTGAATTAAAAAGCCAAACATCTTTTAGATGAACAGCCTCATCCATATTTATTGCACCAGTAATTAATCAATTGGCCTGAAAACACAGTGAGCCCAAACAAAACTGGAATTGAGACACAGCTGGGCAATACATGCACTGGCTACACTGACCAAAACCATGGAAGAATGACAGATCTCTGCTTTCCAAAGGAATGTGGGAGCTTTGCAGTAAAAATATGTATCACAGAGAGGGAGAATATTGTTCAAATTAATGTCACACCAATCTAAGCCTACACTGTGCCTGGGTGAAGGCTCTGTCCACAAATAACTTCCTGAAGTGGCCCACACTGAAACCACAACTTCCCTTGTGGCTGCTTCCTAAAATAGGGAAGCCTAGAAAGAAATACACTGGATTGTATTGAAGGCAGAGCAATGCAGCTTGTACAGGGTTAGGAATAAAGCCTACTTGTTGAAAACTAGCTGTTTGAAAATAAAAAATGAATATTTTATACCTGTATTGCCACTGCAGAGTCACAGTGGAACCCCCGGTTTGTATCAGAAATCAGCTCTTTTCTCCAATAGCTGCATTTCTCACCTATTCACACACCCCAAAGCCCTGATCTCCCTACAGAATCCAAGTCACTTCCATCTGACGAGTCAAACATGGATCTGAGGCAGTGACTCCAAGATGACACTCCTGGCTCTAACACAATCCAGCATCTGAGAGCACACAGCAGAATCATCAGAACCAACTTCAAGAGACTTGACCAGGCAGGCACAACTGAAAACAATTAAAACCCCCATCTTTCCTAACTACTTGCTGTGTTGATGCAAATCCCCTGGAGTGAGTCTGTACACAAAGCTGTGCAACTACTCCACACCCCCCCAGCCAAGCAAGCCCAGCTCTGCTCATCTGCCTCTGCAAACAAGGGCAGCAACACCAACAAAAGTGTTCATTTAATGACAAAGATCCTTTTCACCAGGGGCAAAGCCACGGGGCAGGAAATGGAGAGGACCTGATGCTGCTGCCTGCCTATTGACAAGAGCTGAATTCTTTACAGCATTGCAGGGAAGGGAGTAAATAAATACAACATCTGTTTCCTGGCCATTCAGGTCACCAGGCACTACAGAGTCAGGGGGCAGCTGGGCCTGTACCCAAGCCAGGCCTACAGTTAATAACATGAGAACATAATTTAAGTGTGATTATTTTATAGCAGGAATTAATAAATACACAGAAAGTAATACTTTTTTTTCCTCCTTCCACATTAAATAGGCTGGTTTGTTTTACACCTACAGATGGAGCAACTAAAGAAAATTATCTGTTTTACAACAGACACCTTAGTTTAGGGAAATTAAAAAAAAGAAAGAAAATGGCCAAAGAAACCCCCTGAGATCCTTTGTACTGGGACATCTGCAATGAAAAAAAAATCCCATTGTAATGTGGCAAAGTTTCCTGTACTTGCATGTCTCTGAAACAAGGTTTTATGGATTTCTTTGCCAGTGTCAGATCTTGTACTGGGATATAATAAATACCAGATGCACATGAGCAAAACCATTTCATCTTCAACGTGGGAGAATGTTTTGTAGGAAAGAACATCTGGGCTGGCTGTTTGCAGTAACCTCAGGCAGCTGCTGCAGTCACACTGCCTCAAAGCAAACTGAGACTCCTACAGTAATTGGCATTCTCAACTCTAAAGGAAGTTACATGGGCCTCACATTTAGATATCTACACATGGCACTTCCTTTGATAAATCTTTTAGAATTTTACATTCTGCTTATTTGAACTATAAAAATAAGTAGGGGTTTTTTTTCTTGAACACATTTCTACTCTTGCAATGAGACTCCCTAAGAAAACAGAATGTTTCCTTTTCCTTCAGACACAAAGTTTACTGGACCTTGACAACACAGCCCAACCTCCAAACCCAGCTGAACAAACCTGCCAAAGACAATGGAGTGGCACAGCCCAGAATTTAGTTTAACAAGAATAACCCTTATCAGTGGTAACATTCAACACAAAGAGAACTCAACCACATTCTTAGATCACAGCTGGTAGAAAAAATTCGGATCTAAAAAGAAAGCACAGGGTGATTCCCTGTTCCTGTGATAATTTTTATGGAGTCACTGTTCTCATCAGGTTAAGTTTGATCCTAAGTTGTGAGACCAAAGTTGAAGGACTCTCCTTCCTGCAGAGCAAATGGCTAAACCAGAAATCAACTTTGGACGCCACTAAGCAACAGAAAATTTCCATTTCAGGAATTCTGGTCTGATGTTTACCTCAATATAATATTATGAAAGCACCACTACCTGCAAACTCACCAAATATTTTCATGTAAAGGTGAATCTCTTGGACACAACATGAAATGAAATTACTTAGCATGGTTTGGCTAACCCAAACTATTGGATTGTTTCTGCCTTTAGGAAATAGAATTACAACAAATATTTCAGTCACTGATGACACAATCTAAAACTAAAGGAACTGGAGATCAAGATAAGCCTCATGTTGTGTGCTAAACAGAAGAAAGCACAATTTTCTTGCTCAGTTTACAGCTCAGTAACAGTTAAGCATTTGAATACAGTGATTAAGAACAAAATGCCTGTAAACAACTGTCCTAATCTAATAATGAAATGGAATCCAAATGAAAGTCACCACAGAATTGTTGATTTTCTGGCCCAATTTCAACTCCTGCCTTTCTTGCAGGTACAGCTATTGAAAGGTGTATGTGAAGTGACTGATGTATTTCAAACAGAGAATGAACAGCTCCTCCTGCACAAAACCAGCTCCCTAAGAAAGCCTAGTTTTGAGTAATTCTGGAAATCTCTTGGTGAGTTTGTGTCTGGCTCTTGAAAAGAACGAGATAAGCACTTTGCTCCTGGCTGTGCTGTACACCTTGGGAAGGCACATTAGCTCCTTTTAGGAGGGAAAAAAACAACAACAGAAAAAAAAACAAAACATAAAAGGAAAGGAGGGGGTGTCATAATATTTTACAACAGGATGCAGAGGATCTCCAAACACAGGAAGGGAGCAAGTAAAGCCCAGCAGGCCTGATCTTCCTCCTTCAATCATCACCATCACCAACCCTATCAATCACACGGCGCAACGGGACCACAATGCCCAGCCCTCACTTTATGGCCCACATTGCCCTGCACTGCACACTCCTCTCTGGGCAGGAGCCCTTTTGTTTCAACATCAGAGCAGGAAATCCCATTTTTCCCCTTAAGGATCACTGCCTCCCCATCATTTTCTGGTCACCTGGAGCAGTGTGTGTTATTGTGCTCCACATCATGGAGAGTATTTTGTTAAAAGCTTGTTTAAGAGAATTAATCCTGTAAACCTGAAGCACATAGAATTTAAATTTAACCACCATTTCAATTTAGGCCAAGGTCCAATTACTTTATTAAAAGTTAAATATTGCCTCTGTATTAAGTGTAGTCAAATTTTTTCTTATAATGTTCCTTTGGAAAGAAGCCTGGCTCGGGATTTACAAACCAGGTGAGTTTATGCCTCATCCTGCAAGACAAATATTAATCCAGCTCAATTAGCTAGGCCCAACATCTGACCTACCTGGGATTCTCCTTTCCTTTATTATTTTATTGTCTATGCTTTACCCTCAAATGTACACATTCACCTCTCCCAAGGAAAGCAGCAAATTAAGTCTCAATTAAACACTGAAGATGTAATTACAGGCATGTAGCTCTAGGCTAACCTACAACAGCTATGCAGGCTCTGTAAAAACTGGGAGACTGGGAAAATGGATGAAGGAGGAGGGGGATTCCAGATTTCAGAAAAAGAAAATTAGCAGGCTTGCTGCCATCATTATGTGGATGGGCAAACTGAAGGCAGGAAGCTTAAGTAAATTACTAACACAAGAGTATGGCATAAATCCCAAAAGTTTGTGCTTCTGGGAGAAAGGTGAAGCTATGGAGTTTTCTCTAATTAGGATTTTCATCCTGCTTTAAAAACCTGCATCTTTTACACCTGTATTTATTCAAAAGAAAATCAGTACCACTGAGAAATCCATCAAGTCCATCTAATGGCTTCATCTCTTACACTCCATTAGAAGATGGGATATATTATTAATATCAATTCACAATGGACAGCAAAGCCATTAAACTTAATGTTACACAGGCAACATGAATAAACTATGACATTGTCTTAGAGTAGCCGAGGACTAATGCAAATTCAGAGTAAACATTTTAATCCCAATTTTTAAATATACAGTCACTGTTATTCATAAATTTTGATTTCATAAAAAGCAAAAGAATTACATTTTAACAACAGAAGATCGTAAAGTGGTGTCTCAGCTGACTACGATACTGATTATTGTGAATTATTTAACAGGGTATTTGAAGAAAACCTTCCTACTAGAAAAAATGACTGAATTTTCATTTTCAATAGGGATTAAGATGATTGACTGCCTCAACCAGAGGAACAAGCAGATTATTTATTTCTTGCAATTGATGAAAGTATTAAAAACCGAAAGACCCACAACTGTGGTTTTTAATGTCTCTCATGGCAGTGTGTGGCAGGCAGGAAGAAAAATGTGTTTACTATCTTGTTTGATTGGTGCTCTCCCCTGACAAAAAGGAATTCATTTCCTTCCAAGGTCTCCTGGCTCAGAAAGCCCCTCAAATCCACATGATAACAGAATATCAAGATTCTCAACAGGGAAGCATCCCTATATCAAATCCCTGCCCATGTCACTCCTGGAGCACTGATCACATCTACAGAACAAAGAAGGGTAAATGCCAAGCAGAAGAATTTCCTCTTTACTTTCTTTGCTAAATTAAGTCCAAGCACTCAACTAACTTTAAATTAAGCTTTTGTTCACTGTCTGTTTAACAAAAGGAGGACAATCAAGTGGAAAATGTGACAGCCATTGATGCTGGTATTAAAAAGTATAGACCTGGTTGTAGGTTTGGTTTGTTTTTTTTAATAACCCAAATATATTTTAGAGAGACAGAAAGAAATGACATTATATAATCAAATTAAGTTTTAACATTTCTTGCTAGGGATTTTCTACAGGCTTATTTATAATAAACTACAACTTGCTTAAAAAAACCCATAAAATTGTTTTTTCCAAAATGTATTGTGGCTGTTCAGTGATCAGAAAGAGCTTCCCAGAAAAGAACAAGCCTCACACAAGGTTGTCAGCAGCCCTCACACTGGAGTCAGTAGGATTTGTCTTTCTGAGCTCAGGGAGACCCTGAAGCAAGGCCACAACTTCCAGGCTGACTTTGAGCACCCAGAAACTCCAAGCAGAACCTGCTTCTCAGGAGCAATTGCTATCAGAGCAGCCGGGCAGCTTCAACACAAGGATTTTATTCATTGTACTCTGGTGTGAAAATGAAGGAGGGAAAAGCCCAGATGGATTTGGCAGAAGCAGGAGCAGCCATCCAGCTGTGTTCAGTGTATTGTTGGTATGACTCAACCCCTGCAAGAGGCTGCAGAGGGAGTGGAGCTCTATGGGATGACATGAGACAAAGAGCCAAATAAACTTTTTTTCTTCACAACTTCTGGAAAAGATACACAAGGGGGATATAAATCGTAGCAAAAGCAAAGCACTAGGGAGTAAAACAGCAGGATGAAAAAAATTCAAGAGAAAAAGAATTAAACAATTAGAAGATTAAAAGAATACAATTATGAAAATAATTTCAAACCAAGAATTTTGCGAAAGTTGAATTAATAGCTACAAATTACAGTTTCTTATACTTGCATTTAGTAAGATGACAGGACTCCAGAGAAAGCAAGAGACTGTCACCACTAATTTTCAAAACTAAACAGCATTTGTGAAAATTACTAAAAACCTACTTAATCTGTAGATTTGACACTATATTTTGTTCTGTAAAGCTTCAGATAAAAATAGATTCACTTCCAGAGATCTGTCTCAACAAACTCAAGGCTTGTCAGGCATACTCAAAAGAGAGCTTTAGTATTTGAACTGATTTAATTCACCCAGGAGGGAGCAACAAACTCCAGGTATTTAAAAAGCAAGGTTAAGTGAGTCTTGCTTTCATGTCTGCATGGAAACAGTTGGATGCATGGTGAGCTTTGTGTTTGGAATGTCAATAACGATAACAGTCACTGCAAATCCTTCCTTCTTGTTTCCAGCTACACTGAGGGACTGGGCAGCAAGCAGCTGGGTCACACAGGCCACAGGTAACAGTTTTAGTGGGTTCATGCTCATGTATCCACCACAGAAACCACTGGATGCACTGGGTGTTCCCATTGAAAAGAACAGTTTAATCTCACACTTACCTTCCCTGTCAGAACAGAAGGAAATTCTGTATCAAACTTGTTGCTCAAGCCAAACCTTGAAAACAAAAGAGACAAACAAAATATATTCCACCTAACTTATTTTGTTTCCCTTAATTAAAAAAAAAAAAAAAGTCGTAAGAGTTTTAACTTTAAAAAGAAACCACTATTAATCTCTTTTGCCCTTACATTTACATTATTTCACGAGCTTTTGATCTAAGTTTATGTAAGGTCTCGTGTACCACTCATAAGGTCATGTACAGACAGAAACACAGCTTTACTTCAATACCTCCAAAAGTGCAAAAATTCTTTTCCAATTGGATGGCAGTAAGCTTCAATCTTTGCTTTCTGGAAGGAAAAACCCTCCAGCTGTGAAATCCCAGTTTTACTAGGTTCAACAATCCTTTTACTTTCTTACACATGCAATTGTTCCACATGCAACAGATGAAATTTGTTTTAAGGAACCCATTCATCATCATCTCAGAAATTTATAACCATGTGCTTTTCAAAACTTGCTCTGGGCTGAGTTAAACTGCCTCATGCAAAACATGTAAGAGCCTACACAAAGGACAGTTTTACAATAACTATGAACTTCAAGGAAATTAAGTTTCGGGTATCACTGTGACTCTTCACTCAAGTGTTCTGGGCTTTGAGCAAAAGGTTTTCATTATAACCAGTGAAAGCTACAGGGAGCTGGATTTGGCTTGTAAACCTGTTACCACTAATTCCAAAACTCCCGAACCTTTAAAATTCAGTAATTTAACACAATACAGCAGCAGCTGACCCTCAGCCACAAGCTGTATGTTTGATGAGAGCTTAATGTTAATTTAGTGAAGTTAAATATATTGTTTATCAAGTCAGCTCTGCTGAACTATCTCCTGAGTATCTGTGTTCAAAAAAATCAAAATACCTGGAAGAATCACTGACAAAAAGAGGAGCACAAACACAGTTGGTATTGTAGGAGTTACTGAAGAAACAAACTTTGCTTTGAGTCGAACTAACACCTGACATACTTCAAACTGGTCCCTTGTACCAATACCAGTATTGCTGAAATATCACAGAATTGTGGAATGGTTTGGGTTGGAAGGGACCTTAAAGATCACCCGGTTCCAACACCTTCCCCTGGACATCAGTGCCCATCCATTATATCACCCATACACACTCCTGTGCACTGTGTAATAACCCAGATATCCAAAACTGACAATGAAAATTGTTCAGAAATGTGCAAAAAAGTCAAATCAACCTTAAAGGAGAGAGAGGCAGAATAGAAGAACTTGGGCTGTCTCTAGAAACCCAGTAATTGAAATATTTGGCAACAACACAGGTGAAGTTCAATCCAGTTCTCCAATGAATAATTTAAGTTAGAGCCTCTTGTAAAGTCTTGTAAAGAGTGGCAGTTGTGTAAAACATTACAAAAAACCCCAAACAGCAAAACCAGTAAGATTTTAGACAAGCACAAAGGTTACTAATATAGCACATTTCCATTCTCTGTCATCTGGCAAGTCAGCCTCCACATTTTGTACCTTTTCTTTTTAAGCTGCAATCTCCCAGGTTTTGTAATGTTATATATTTAGTTTTAAGGAAGCTTGAAGAGCAATGAAGTAGCCTTTTCAGTCTTAAGAAAAAAAAAAAAAAGACTAAAATTATAAAGCACATACACAAGATTGCTTTGAGGAACACAGACTTTTCTGTGAATCAGCAATGGAACAACCTGAAATGATCACAAAGCAGGAGCAATCAGACAACATAATAAAAGAACTACTGGAAAATTCAATAATTATTTGCTCTACCCATACAACAGACCAATTCCACTGAATCATGCCAAAGGTCCATCTTGTCCACAACACCGACTCTTACAGTGGCCAAGAACAGAAGCTCAGGAAACAGCAAAAGAAATGAAAAAAAGAGCAAACGTGCTAACTGTTCCCCAGAACCCTCCTCTGACCCTCTACAATTCAGTGTTCAAACACTTCCTAAGCCACAGGTAGTGTCTTTTATTTCATTGATCACATACATTCATTACAATTCCCATTGCACCCCAATTTCTATAAAGAATGAGATAAATTAGTGCTTTCTGATTAATAAATCTGATTAGGAATGAAAGATCACAATATATTTTGGGTTAAATTTCAAGTCTGATGTAATGAAACATATTAAAACCCCCAAATTTTTATCAGTTGCCAGAACACTCCCTTCGATTGCAGCACATCCAAGAAACCTGAGTTACAGAATGCATCTCTCACACTGATACCTGTAACTGGCTAAATAATTTATGTTTTAACTATACTTTAAATACCATGTTTAGTCAGAATCACTGATGGCCTTTAGCCCAGTTTTACTGAAATATCTCCAGAAGTTTTACAGAGTATTCTGTGGTTATTTACCACAGAGTTTAGAAACATTTAATTCCTGTTAGGTGGGGCAGGGGGTTGACTCAACAACCAAATAAAATAAAAAAGTGGAAGCAGGATGTTACAGAGTTGTACACCTTTGCAAGCAGCTCTGTAGAAGTACTGAAGTGTTATTAGAATCTTTAATGCAAAGAAGTTAATATCTGAAGTATTGATCAAGAGGTAATTAATTTAATTAGACTTCCGACAACAAACTTATGATCTAGCATGAGCAGGCCTATGAAATCTTCTAAAATTCATTGTATTTAAAAATCACTATAACATCGATTCCAGTAGCTGTCCTTTAAGTCATTTAAAACATCAGTTGGTGATGATTTATTTCTGGGCCAGTTCTGTGACTCCTCAGTCAGTGCAAGCTGCCCAAAGTGTAACATTTAGAAATTCAGATCAGTCACCCACGTCCTTCAGTTGCACTTTTCTCACTGCATGACAAGTACCTCTAAAAGCCAGGGCTGTTCCCTATAGGCTGGAACAGAACTAGGATGACCTCACTTGCCAGTTCTGTCCCTCTTTCCCTCTTCATGGATGGCATCAGGCAAGTCCCATCACCTCATTTTACCCCATCTGTAGAGAGGGGAGAACACAAATGGTCCTAGGGAGCTATAATAAGAGAAATGCATAAATCCCTCAAATTAAAGACTGAAATGAACATCCTGAACCACCAGTTGCAAAACTCATCTGCAACAGGTACCACAAGATATAAAGTCTGTTAGTTTATAAAGCAGGAGCTCAGGTTTTCTGCCCCCACAACTAAACCAGGAAGATTTTGGAAACACCTTCTCACATCTGATGAGAAATATTTACAGGTGCTTTGCCTTTTTATTTCTTTTGACTTAAACCTCACCTCATTCTCATTTTTCCCACTAATGTATTTATAGATAGTAATCAGCCTTACTAGACTGCACAAGTTAAACCTGTTTAGTCAAGCTCTCCAACTTCCTTTGAGCACAGCTCCTTTGCCCATACCTAATTCAGGTTATGTTTAACCTCTCTGGAAGAGTGGAGCTCAGCCCCACACTGCTCTTTATGAGGTATCAGCTGAGCTTTGTCCAGCATTAGAGGGTAGAGATGACATTCCTCAAGAGCCCTGAGCTGAAATCTCCTTGAACATTTAACATTTCCCAGCTCAGGACATTTTCCTGGGAAGCCAACAGAACTACCCAAGAGAGTCCTTACCCATGGATGATGTTTTGGAAAATGAAGTTTTTGGTAACGAGATGTGGAAGGCTAAGGTAATTTGCTATTTTTAATATGCGGAAGATGGAGCAATACTAGACACTAATCAAATGTCATCTTATCTCAGCTGGCTCTTCCCTCCCTTCCTCAGCTGGTGACAAAAAGCTTTTCAGCAGCAACTGGACTATGGGTCCCTGGGGCACTCCTACAGAAAACAGGATAAAATATCAAAAGTTAACTTCTAGCCAAAACCAGGAGGTTTGCAGACTTCAGCAGGAAACACAAGCTGGATACTAATGGCAAAAATATGTTTAATGGCTATTTCATTACCTCATTACCATCCATCCACATGGAATTAATGATACGGAAAAATTACAGCAGATAAATAAAACCTTATAACGAGGTTACAGTTTGTTTACTGCTCTGTTTCTGGAAGTTATTGCCCTTGCTTTGCTAGGCATGACTCAGTCTTCACTATAAATTTCTGTGCGGAGATACTTGGATACACCAAGCAGAGTCACATTGACTATGGGAAAAACAGCAAACAAGGTGTTCGTAACTCATCAAAATGGAATTTCAGAAAAAAAGGCATTTACTAGGACCTAGTAATTTATGTGTGCTAAAATTCAAAAGCTTTCAAAAACAATAAATGCAACAGAGAATTTTTTCAAAGAATCCTGGACAAGATGAGCGTAGATTTTGCCAACCATTTTTACACAGATCCTCTCTGACTAAAATAGAACAAATAAGCTTTACATGGGCACTCTTAACATGCACAGGGGTGGAAGGGTTACCAAAACTAAAGTGGGAAAAGCAAGACCCTGCTAAATACCCTCAGAAAACACTTGGAATTTAGTTAGTGCTGTTGGACACTGCAAAGAAGTAACTCTGTTAGAGTGAGCAGCTCACTGGCAAGGTCATAAGAATAAAAACTCTCGTGCAAGAAACTAACAGAGTGTTTGAATCTACCAACTTGGGAGTTTCATAAGAGAACTGTACATGAAAAGCTGAAGCAGATGAGCCTGGAATTTGGGAATTATCCCTTCTCTATACATCAAAATATTCAAGAAGGCCAGTGCCAGTTGAGTAACAGGAGACATCGGAAACAAAAATCCAAGGAAACAATGGCTTTATGACCATAACTGGTTTTGGGTTTTTTTTAATAATGTCTGACTTGTCCAGTGCTCCAGACAGGTTCAGAAAACAAACCCAGGTTTTCCTGGATGACGTCTCTCCCTTCAGTAACTGGAGCAGGCTGCTTCTGCAGCCAACTGATTTCAAAAGCAGCAGCATTTGTGTGATCAAAACGTGACAGTCCCAACACACAAACCCTTTGGGAAGCAAAACAGTTCCCATTTAACAGGAGGTTAGGATTATGTACTCCAGTGTCCAGGGTTTACCTGCATTTTATTGATAACATCCACTAACTGTTTTTATCAATATAAGGAGATTTAAAAATACATCATGAGCTGATAAAAGCTGCCTCCTATCATGCAGGTAGGTCCTGTTACAGGAAGAAAGCTGAGAGGGGTGGGAGAAAGGGAAAATTAGTTGGATGGGGATTCAGCTCAGGTGGTTACAAGGGCATGTAGCTAGCTGAGGATTTCCACATCACTGACAAGGGTGCTTTTTTTTGAGGTAAACATCACTAGTACTTGGATGTTCATCCTGCCCATCCCAAAAAGATGCTGGAGCCAAGAAGGAACTGCAAGTAACACCACTAACACACAAAAAGCATCACAGAAAGCAAAGCAGGTGAGCATGTAACGTTTTTTCCAGTTCAGCACTTAAAATCAGGTAACTCATAAGATGCATACTTGGTATTCTCAGCATTTTGCTTGTGTTCCACCTCTCCTTTAGTCAGGCCAGGAGCTATTTGGGGCGAGGACAGAAAGAAATTCCATCTACACAAGCAAATGCACTGCGGTGCAGCACAGCAACTCCCCACTGGCACCAGCTCAACACAACCCCGATCCAGGCTTCCATGAGGACACAGTGTCAAATCCAACCCTACTTCCCAAGGGATGGCAGAGCCTTCCCCACCCAGTGCTTTTGCTGCAGGGAGTTAGATCACACTGCACCTATTTACAGAGAGAAATGTGGATTTTATGCAATCCAAAGACAGAGCCAAAGCAACACAAGCTTGGTGGGTCTCTGCAACACATAAATTTCAATACCTCCCTCCCTGCCGTGAAAATTAATGTGACAACCAACAACTTGTTGGATGCACTTGTAAGGATGCACTTGGTTCTATTAATTCTTCAGCTTGCTGGAGCAGGAATACTAAGAAAATCCCTACGAGTAAACATTACATATAAGGAAACACAGCTTGCTCATCTTCTGTTCAACTGTTTAAATGAGCAGCAAACATTCTGGCTCACGCTGTGTTCCAGCGATAAAAACACTCAATCTAAACCAAAGTCACAACTAAGTTTGGAGCAGATAAAGTACAGCACAGGCAGGAGCCTCCTCTGCAGTGCAGTGTGGGGGCTCCCTGGCTCAGCCGTGGCACAGAAGGGTCACAGCGAGATGGTCCGAACGGGCTGTTCGTCCTCGCATCTCGTGGACTTTGCTTTTTATCTAGCAAATTGTTTGGATAAAGAGGAGCAACCAGGGAGGGCTGCCAGGGCTGCGCTGCAGCGTCTGCACCCAACAGCCAACTCCGGCTGTTCATTCACCACCGGGGCTTTCCTCGAGCTACCGGAAAACACCGACGTTAAACGCACAGCTCCCCTCGCAGAGCAGGTGAGGGGGGCGCAGGGCTGCGGCTCTCGGCCCCGCGGGGCGGGAGGCTGGGGCCGACAGGGCCGGGGCACGGTGCTCCCGCTGTCCCTCACCCCTCCCGGCGCTCCCGCCCGGCTCCACCGCCCCACACACCGGCCCCTCACGCTGCCCCCGCTCCTTCCTTACACGGTGATGTGCCCGGCGCCCCGTACCGCTACGGGATCGGGCGCGTCGCGGGGCCGGGGCAGCTCCTGGCTCCGCACCACGGGCTCGGGCTCATCCTGNCGCGTCCCCCAGCTGCGCGGGCTCCCGGAAGGCGTTGCCCTCCGGGGAGGTGGCGGGGAGCGCGTCGCGGCCGGTGTTGGTGATGGGAGGCGGTCGCTCCCGGGCGGCGGGTAACGCGCCGGCACGGGGAGCTGCTGAGAGAAGTTACAGTTGGTGGTTATACCGAAGCTGGAATAGCTTTGTTGAACTCTTAAACTTTTTTTGTACGGACTCCTTGTAGGCCTTTCGTGTTACCTTTACTGCCGTCAGCATTTACAACTCCCCCGACCTCCCTTCCCGCCGCCCCCGCCTCAGGTGCGCGAGGCTCACGAGCCGGCTCGAGCAGCTCCCGAGGGGAGTTTTAATTTCCTGGTTACAGGGGGAAAAAAAACCCCAAACCCCTTACTGGATTTTAATTTGCTTTCAAAAACAAAACCAAAAAAGTCGCCTCCAAGCCTTCGGCGCACAAGGGATGTGAATATCTGCACTACAGTTACCGCATTTACAACTCCCCCTCGCGCCTCCCTCAGGCGCGCGCGCGCCCCTTCCCGCCTCCGGGCCGGCGCGAGGGGCTCCTGAGGGAAGACGGAGGCAGGTGCTGAGACTTCTTTGTTTTTACCTCTTTTCCAGGTGTGTTTCTGTGGTGGTTTCAATAAAAACAGCCGGGTAGCGCTTTCCCCCCGCCCTCTCTGGTTTTTGCCCGCTGTGTAGCTCCCCGGGGCGGCTGAGGTGAAGATAAGGGAAGGGCGAGGGCTGTGGAGTTTTCCCGGAGCTTTGAGGTGATTGTCTGGGATTTGTTGCTGGGTTTGGAAAGTGAATTATGAGCAGGGTAATGGGGTGGTGACAGGGAAGAAAATCCGCATAGGCGTAGCAAAACCGGGGAAGAAAATTTTCTCAGAATGCTTCAGGGGAATCCCCCCATCAGCACACAGGTGTAAACTATATTGAGGTAATAAGCACTTAATTTCTCACTTACTGCACGTGGAAAATGGCCAAAAAAATACTGGTCTTTTTAATTGCAATAGAGGAATGAAAAATCACATTCCGAGGGGGGTGTTGGTCCTTTTTAGTATTAGCATAGCTCCTATAAAGTCTTAGTTCTGGTATGTGTCCAAAAGGGAATTCCTGAGCTGCAGGTACTCTAAGGAAGAAGCTCACCTCCCTCTGCATGAGGCATAAACGGGTCTCCATCCCTGTCTGTTGTTTCCGGGAAAATACTTTCCTCATAAATCATCTTTATTGTTTTTCAGGAGTTTCTAGACTGCAGCAAAATGCAGATGACTTGACAGGGAAAATTTTTGTTGCCTCCGAAAGTAACATTATACCAGCTATAGTTCTATCAGTACTGTGTGCTCGAACTTTAGCACATTATCCATCTTATGTGGAGCTACAGGTAAATCACACTCTAAGCTAGAGAGAAAAAAAAATTGAGACAAGTTGTCATAAAATGAAATTACATGTTCTGTGTTCTCCGATTTTTGTCAAAATACTTTTTACTTTAGTGTTGAATGTTGTCAGTAAAATGCAGAGAAAGTAAGTCATTGACCAGATATTGAAAATACATCCTATTTAGAAACATGATAAAAAAATAGAGAAAACTATTCTATACTTAAGGATCTGATATTTTTTCTACTCATCTTCATCTTTATATAGATTCATAAAAGAAAGAAAGTGTTGAAACCAGTGAAGTAAAGTTATATATGGGGGTATTAAAATAAGGTACTAGTCTTCATTTTACTCTCAGTTTAAGTTCTGGATGTCTTCTTTAACTGGTGTGAAAACCTAAAAGGTAAGTGTTGTAACTGGGAGCACTGTAAAAAATTATAGTTCTGATGCTGGATACTTCCAGGCCTCCAGGGGCAGCCCTCTGTCCTTCTCTGGACAACCCTCCTCTGGCTGCCCTGGAGAAACTGCAAACAAGCTGCAGTGCCTTTTCTGACAACTGTATTGCCTGAGACTTTGACCACAAATCCTTTGCTTTTTGCTATTTCCCCATAGATTTTAGGACTCGCGATACTTAGAACTTGTGTGGGACTCCAAGCTGGGTGCAAAGGATGGCATTTGATTTTTTATTATTTTAATTGCTTAACAGTGCTAAGGGAGAGTATAACTAAAGTCCCTGGAGAAGTCTTCAAAGGAAGAAAGATAAATATTGAAAAATGTTATTTATAGCCTTTAGTGTTTCATCCGTGTAAATACCGAAATTAAATACAGGGGCTGATCACATCTGCTGAAGTTTCTGCTTCACAGAAGCAATGCTGAAGAGTCAAACGCAGCTGCCCAGGGAGCGATGGAATGCAAGGACTTTGGCTGGTGCTCCACCTGAGTGCATGTGCTGATGTTGTGTTCTCATGCTGGCAGAGCATGGCCATGGATGGGCTCCTATCAGGCTGTCCTGGAGTCCTTAAAGGGCCTTTAAAATGTGCCAGCATGAAGTGCTCGATTTGTATTTTGGTTTGGGATGGTTTTCTGGCTCATGGCATAGCTACAGTCTGATAAAGTGTCCAAGGCCTGCAAGAGGCAGGGTAAGGATTTTCTTTTAGCTGCTTGCCATTTTCCCCTCTCTCTGGCTTCCCAGCCTCCTGCCCTGACACTCTGACTGCAGTTAATCACACTCTAATGGAGTTTACTAAAAAATATCCTGATTAGTCTAGAAGATTTTAAGGATTTTTTCCTTCTTGCTTGACTTAACTGCAGTCAGAGAAGATAATCTGATACACTCTGTAGGCTTAGATATCATTATCTAGTGGATGAAAGAGACTCCCCATAATATTTATTAGCATATGCTTTGGATACATTTAAAATACATCTGATGGATAAAATTTGGGATAAAGATCATGAAAAAGGAAAACAATTTTTATTGACAAGACTGATATTAAACATGCCAGAGGAGGTGCTTTGTATCCCATTCCAACTCTAAAAACATCTAAAATAGGCTCATTTAGAATGATTCCTTTATCAAGTGTGGTTGTTCTGAGTGCAGTCAGTGGCTTCAGTGGCTCCTCTGCCCCGTCTGTCAGAGCAGGGTGGCGTTTCTTGACTGCCTGCAGCTTGGTTAGAATCTGCAAGATGATGATTTTGATTATGTTGAATGTGAACCTGGTAAGTAACTCTGTTTCATTTCAATTTTGTCATAAATGAGAAGGGAAGAGAAATCTGAAGCAATGCATTTCTAATACACAAATATAATGAATGGTGTGTTGTATGTAATAGCTGTACTTGTCATTCTTCCTTGTTGATAGGAAAACCGATCAGAGAAAAAAAATCTGAAAACTAGAAGTTTCCTCTCTCTCCATTTCTGTGCCACTGCTAAGCCTCACAAAAGCCCTCTCCTGGTTTCCATAGAAATGGCCCTTGTGCTGATTTGAGGTAAAGGTCCTCTTCCCTTTTTTCTTGTCTATCAAAAGTCTGAGTTTCCTGAGAGGTTATTTTATCATCTACATCCTTCATGGATTGAAGGCCAGCCTAGGTAGAGGGGCCGGTGGAACTGGGGAAACTTCCTCTCCCAAGAAAAATATGGATTTATTTGACTGAGGAGCAGAGAAGAAAGGCATGTGTGTGTGTCACACGTGCACTTTCATGAATCTGGACAGAACCAGGGCTGTGTGTGCATGTTCCACAACGTGCTCTGTCTCCTGAAATGTCCATGTGATCCCAGTGGAACATCAGTGAGCGGGTTTAGGAGATCCTGAGTTAAAGCCATGCAGATGTAGTCTCAATTTCTCATTGGGCTGAGTTTTATAACTATTTATATACACAAGATTTTCTGTTTACAGTTTGTTTGGATTAGAATACACCCATTTCTTTGAACCATATGATAGGACATGACTAGCAAATATATTGGGGAACCACCCACAAAATGTTTACAGTGAGTAAGTTCTTAATATGTGTTACAGGATTTCTTCCTAGTTTAGTTAGAGACATTTATGTCTACAAACATATATATAGTTCAGAATTTAGTTTTGATGAGTGTTATTCTTGTAACTCCCAACAGAATCACTTTCATGGAGTTACTCTAACAGAGTTATTTTAAAATAAATGGGGAATAGTGAGGCATATCCTCAAATTTGTTACCTACTGTTTTGAATCCAGATGATGAGAGCTTTGACAAGCGTTGCATGTGGTGTTCAGTGCATTATCAATGCTCATTGACACAAAGAAGAGCAGAATTTATTCTGCTGTTTCTGAGAGCAAGAGTTTGAGGTTGCTGAAATAAGTGGTGCATGATTTTCATAATGCTGTTTTCTGATTGTGTTCTGCTTTTTTCCCTTTTTATTACCTTTGCTCCCCTTGACATTTTCAGGAATATTAAATTTTCCCAATAAAGCTGTTCACTTGTATGCTATCAAAAAGATCATATTAAGAAATTCCAAAGAGTAGTACTACTGCAGGGCTTGGGGATTTTTTTAGTGCTTTGGGTTTTCTTTCTACTTTTTCCAGACTCATCACTTGTCTTTCAGATACCATTGCTACCTTCTCACCTGCCAACATGGAGCAGTAATTAAAGCAAACCCCACTGTGATCATGTCCTTAATTTGTGCTCTTTCAGGAGTGCACAAGACATGAACATTCCTTTTGTGACTGTGCTTTGGGGCTGCTCAGCTGCAGGTAACAGCTTCAAAATACCCTCTCAGCTACTTTTGGATAGTTGCTGCCTTCAGCCCCAAATAAGTGTCAGGGATAAAATCAGCAGCACAAGACTGCTCCTGTTTCACTTCAAATGTTTAAAGACATCAAGTAAATGCTTTATTTGCTGTTTGGTGGTTTGCTTGTAGTAACAGTTCTGTTTCCATTCCATTTATGCTCATATTTTTGAGCAATAATATGTGCAGTCATAGAAGATTGAGGTAATACTTATCTTCCAAGTTATCTGGCATTTATTAATGTGCATGAGAAATTGCTGCATTTCTTACAGTGGAACACATCTTGGCAGGTTTGGTATATTCTGTATCTGTAACTATTGCTCAAATACAATTCCATGGGGCAGAGATGATTTGTGTTATTTCATTAAATGCAATATGTTGGTATAGCAACATTACTGTGTTCCTTGAGCATTTAAGTGTTTTAAATGGTTTTGCTGTTTTCAAAAAGTACCATTCTTTTCAGTCCATTTAAGTGTAAATATTTATTAACATCTATGGTTTACTCTAGTTATATAAATGGAACAAACCACACACACCCAGCTTTTTATATTTTCTGCAATAGGTCTGTATTTTATAATCAGTTCTCTTAGTCTCCTGGGTATATGTATGATCACACTAGAACTACATGTACTGATCTTCATTGGTATCATTCTTTGTGTCAGTGTCTGAAGCAAATTACCTGCTATCAAACATATCAAGAGATGAATCTTAGCAGCACAAGGTCCCTGAGATTTTTGCAATAATTAAAATATTTTGGTAATAGGCTCAGATTTCCTGCTTAGAAATCAGCACTCTGAGAATCTGAAGGCAGTTAAATGAAAATGGTTCCTTGCAAAGTTGAGTTTCCAAGGTGGGAGGTGGCAATGGAGAAATCCATTCTTGCTTTTTTTTCCTCCTGTTTTGTTTTTTTCCCTCTGTTCATTCTGAAACTATGACTTGATGAATGTCATTAGGCTGTAATCCATTTATTCCATGTGGTGGTGGGAACAGAGAATTTGACAGTTCATTTGGACTGAGTGAACCAGAATCACTCTGAGCTGAGCCCCCGCTGCCATCAAACTGTGAGATTTTCTTCTTGATCATCTTTCTTTCTTTTGCTCGGCGATTCTGGAACCAGATTTTCACCTGGGGTGTTATAAATGATACCTGATTAATTCAAAGTGCTTGTCAACTTTTTACAATAATTATAGCAATGGAAATGTAGGTAAGTTCAAAACCACTATTTTAAAACCGCAAAACCCAAAGCAAGCAAACAAAAAGCCATGAGGACAAAAGCCCCAAAGCTAAAACCCAACCAGAAAAATCCCAAATACTGAACAAGCCAAAACAAACCAAAATACTGAATTTGTGCAGTGAAAAGTTTTTGCATTATTCTGTATTAATTTTTGTGATGATAATCAATGGAAAATTGATTCTTTCTTTCTTGATTTCTTTTTCTCCTGTAAAGTGAACTTGCTGTGTTATTTTTAGGAAAACAGAAATCAATGAACTCATTGAGAGTCAGAGGGTGCAGAGTTCATCATCTCAGCTTTGCCAGTGGCGTGTGTCATAATTTAGGAAGATACAATTATGGATTAATTTTGAAGATTTCTTTATCATCTATGTTATAGATTAATTCAAAGCCAAGTAGTGAAAGTTCTTTTTCTTCATTTATGTTGTGAGTGATTTTTTTGTGTGCATAAATTCTTATGTATTTTTAAAGTTTTGATTGTTTTTATTACTGGAATGTATATTTATACCTTTATTTTACAGATAAATATGTACTGTTATGTGTATAAATAGATATATCAGCATTACTTAAAGATAGTAAATTTCCCAAGGTCATTGTGCAGGTGAAAAAGTTCTACCTGTTTAAAATCTACTTTAAGTATCTCTGTTTTCTTTCCATATATGAAAGTGTGAATGAGTAGGAACTTTTGTTTGTGTTTTCCTTCTTGGTAATTGTGTTCTTACTTCACAGTATTTGTTGCAGCCTTTAAGGTGTGTTGAATACAGTATGATATAGAAAGTTGTACCCTTGCTTTGTACTAAAAATCTCAGTGTTTTATATATATTTTTATTATCGTACTGGTACTGTACTGGCATGAAGAAGCATTTAGCTTTGTCTGTCCTGTGGAAATGCAGATAAATCACATATTTTGTCTACATTATACTTGAAGGAACTTTACCAGTTAAAAATGGGGTGGCATTAGGAGCAGCAGCTCTGTGAAAGGAAATTGCTGACTTTCTGCAGGATCACTGGTGACTCCAGGCATGACTGTGTTCTAAATCAGCCAGCTTGCATAACATTAAGATGCAGGTTTCAAATCTTGCATAAGTGCAATTCTCTGAAAATTTTCCAGTGCAGCTCTATCCTACTGTGTGACAAACTTTAGTCCATCCATGCACACAGCTAAAGGAACTGTGCCCTGCTCAGGAGACTGCCTTTATCCAGGACAGAGATTAAGTAAGTACTAGATATGAGTGAGGGCAGAGCTGGTTTCCAAGGAAGCAATGATCCAAGTGTGCACTTCAACATTCCCTGGATGGATAGTCTTGGCTACACATATGTACGGAAAAAAGAGATCCTGACTTGAAAATCCAAGGCTGTAAAACCCCCTTGAATAGGCTGAAATCTGACTGAGGAAGAATGTGGCCTGTGGCAATATATTTGTAACAAAAATCTCCATAGCTATCTCATTGGATTGACCTTGAGTTTTAACTTTCTTCCAGCTGAAATATATCAAATGCCTTGGATTTTTTGCTGGCCATTATTTGGTGTGATTTCAAGAAGAAATAAAATTGTGAATGTCATAACTCTTGGGAACCTAGCTAAGATCCTGTTAAGCTGGACTGTTTAAATTCCAAGCTGGCAAGCTAGAATGTAAGAATAGCTACTTTTTAAAGTACGAGTTAATTTCTAAGGTTGAGTTGCACATAATTGGAGGGTTCTGTCAAAAGAGCCTATTGGTAACTGTGGGTTTGTGTAGTGGATTCTTTGTGTGTCAAGTGCAGAGGTGCAGGAGGAGGCTGCTGCTGTGTCCCCTGGCAGTGGCAGTGTCTGGGCACTGTGGGCACACCTGAGGGCTGCTCTCTGTACCTGTCTTTCGGAGAGTCCCAGGTTTGCTGCGAGTTCTGACTTCCTCCTGATTGTAATGTATCTGTTGCAGTGAAATTCCTTCTCTAATTCCAGTCTCTGGTGATCTGTGTAAACAACTCGGTATTTTTCTTTTGTTCTTGTTTTACCTGGTTAGGAAAGAAAGAGTATTCATATGTTGAGTTGGATTTTCCATAGCAGCTTGCAACCATCTCAGGCATTTCACAGACGTTAATTGAACTACAGAATACTGCTTTGGGATTGTTTGCTGTGGTACAGAGGAGGAATATGAGGTGCAGGGTGAAGTGAGGGAGTATTGGTTACCATAACTGTCTTTCCCTCTTTATTTCCCTCACTCTGTAAACATGTATTTAAATGTGAAGCTCTTAAGTGAGAAACACCCCGATGCATTTTAAATAATTCCTAGCAGTACATAATTGGTGCTGGCTATGTTAATCTCAAAGGGGTTTCATTTCAGTGCTCATTAAAGTGACTTGTGTGTCTATGAGAGCAGAAATACCCAGGATTTCAAGATTGCGCTTCACTCACAATTCATTCAGTTGTACCGTGGCCTAATTCTTTATCTGAGTTTTTAAAGATTGTTTCTCTGGCACAAAAATATGTCCAACTAGAAATCCTTTTCCTTTCTTGTGTGGCCATAGGATAAACTTAGAAGTTCAATAATAATTTAATTTACTTTTTCAAAAATGTCCAGTCTTGCAAGGTGCTGAGTGCCTGTAGGATATTCCTGAGGGTACTCTGTGCTGGGCTTCCCTTTAGAGTTGGAGGCACTTGACAATTTCTAAGATGAGGCAATAAAATCTTGTAAAAGGATTTCAGGATCATCCTCTCTCTAGTGTATAAAAAAAATATTCTTAGATATATTGGATAAATATTGTTAAGAGAAGCATTACCAAATATTTAGACTGTATCTATCATTTAATATAAATTTTAAACAGTTCTTCATGCAATAATAATCCAGGGAGAACAGTTTTCAACTTATTTGTTCTCCTTTGCACTTTCAACAGCCAAATAGATAGTTTTCCTTTTTCTTCTGATCTTCCCAGTTTTTTTGATGTGAGTTTTCTGGGACAAACTGTAGGACAAAGACTCCTTTAAAGTGGTTCCCTAAAATCCATTGAGGTGTTAAGATGAAGCACACGCCACACAAAGGAGCGACAAGGAGATCTTATCAAGAACCCCTTTCACATTCAGAAACACAAGCCAATTGGTTTGGAATTTACAAGCCCTAAACAAATGTCAGACGCTTTCATCTTAGCAGAGGAAAAAGGGACAGAAATAGATGAAGGAATATTTTTTCCTCAGTTCTCTTTAATTTTGGACCAACACCGAGGACAGACTGGGATATTTTTATCTGAAGGTAGACATAGCTGAAATATGCATGGAGATGTTTTCCCAAGTCCTATGCCCCTTCAACTTCCAGCATAGAAGATTTTCCTGCCTAAATTTGCAGGACTAAATCATCCTACTAAGTTTACTTTTTTCATGGTACAAATCGTTGGCTTTGAAATATTTGCCTTCAGTGATAGTTCTAATGCTAACAATAGTATAGATATTCAGGTTCCTTGTAAACCAAGGGCTTAGAGGGAATCTTTGAAAACAAGTTAAAATTCAACAAGGTTATTCCGGCCTCACTATAATCAGCAAATATAACCATGATTTGAGGGGGTGGAGAAAAGGAGTAGTTTTCCCCAGTCCCCTTGGTCATAAAATTCACAGAGCATTTCTTCTGAAGACAATAAAGCTGGGAGAAGGCCTCTTTATTTGCTGTGAAAATCATCACCCTTTCCGGCAATATAACTCCTGAAGAAAAGAGGGAGAAGGAAGAGACAAGACTGCATATCAAAGCAAAGTGAAGTGTTAAAAGGGTCTGTTGCCTCAATATGACAGATAGGCCTCAAAACCTCAGACAATGTAGGCCAGTGGAAAATAGATGTCACGACTTATTTACAAAGAAAAATAAATTAGCATTAGAGCAGGGGCCTGGCCTTTTTTCCTGCTTTTCTGTTTTGCTTTTTGGCTGTGTTTCTGCTGTGCTGTAATCTGAATTACTTGTACATCCCTGCTTGTTTAAACAAAGACAGAAAATGTGTTGGCTATAGTTTTAAAAAAAATCCTGAGGCTGAGCCTGTAACATATGAAAATCATGTTGGCTTTTTGTTTAGTCCTGTTAAAGTCCCTTCTCCTTCTGAGAAGGGTCACTCCTGGATGAAGTCATATGAAGTTTTAAAACTTTTTTTCTAGGCCCTTTGGATACCTTTTCAGTAAGTTTTATGCTTTGAACGTTTTCTTGCTCTCAGAAAATACACATCTTATCTTGTTGATTACACAGGGTTTAGAAATTAATTTGAAGTTCTGTTCCAGCATAAGTGATGTTGATGGTGGATTTTATCATAGATTTTCAGTCAAACCAGGATCAGACTGTCAGGAATTCTTTAGATGTTCTTTTCCTCACCTGTATGGCCTGTCTGGGAAGGTCTCTTTACCAAGCCCACTTTCCGTGATTGTTTTTTTTTTTTTTTTAATTTCTAATTGCCTTAATATACTTGGAATGTCTGTGTGTTTGAAGTAAAAAAAGATTTGTTTCTGAATATACAGTTACGGTCATTTAGTCAGAGGATGTATAATTTCAAATCACATTTTATCTGTTGAAAGGACAGAGTACTTTGGTCTTTGTGATGTTGTTTCAACCTGAAGATTGACTTGATGGGGTAAATTTTCATTTCACTTTACCTGCAGCTGATTTTTTTTTTTAAATTAAATGCTAAATAAGAATATTGAACCAGAACGTAGTGTATTTAATAGAGCCTAAACAGAGAGGAAACAATTCCCACTGACAACTCCTCACTCAAAAGAATTCCCACTGTCTTTAGGATGGTGTTTCAGGAGGATCCCTGATCTGATTACTTGTGTTGAGATTTGTGTTACTCCCTTCTGCTCATGCACACCGATGTGTGTACACACCAGTGGCGAAGTTGAGGACATACACGTGTTTATGCACAGAAATATATTGTAGTTTAGGGCTGTAATTGTGGGATTTGAAGGCAATGAACTTTATTAAGCAGTGATAACATTGAAGGAGAGGAACCAGTAGCTGCTTTGATAATACAAATAATATTATGGCAATAAGGAAAAACAGCAAGTGTGTTTCAAAGAGGGGTTATAATGGCATCAAGTCAGTTTACTTCTAGAGAAAGCATTGAGAAGGTGATACAGAGCAGTCACGTGCATTTTAGCCTTGTAATTTATTTGAATTTCCTTTCATTTATCACAATTTTTTCCTGTGTTAGGATTAGAATTTTACATTTTTTTTAAAAACACCAATGAAAGGCCAAATCTTTTTGGTATTTTTCTTGTTTTGCACAATTACTACATTTGTGCTTTACTCTCACAATCTCTCTTTTTAAAGTGGGTTGATGCCTTGAGCTCACTTCTGTGAAGTCTTGGGCTGTTTTTAACACTTCAAAGGATTGGGTTCTAGGAATGCACAGCCTCAGGACATGCAGCTATTGATGGGCTCTGTTCCACCTGTCCCAAATGGTTCATAAAGTATTTCGGAATGTGTGGAAATTCTGTGTAAGCACTTTTCAGACTAGAGATGAATTTAGGCCCAAAACTGTGTCTCTGAGTTGCAAATATATTTTATAAATTTGGACAAGGTGTGAGAAACCTCACAGGGTCTTCCAAGACTGTTCAATCAGTGTAAAGCAAGGATTTAGATTTTTAAGTCTGTGTTCTTCTTTAAGAATGCCAAACATGTAAAATTCAGTGCCAACATGACACAGACAGGGCTGCCTCATTGACATTCAGTAGTCTCAGCTGAATTTGATCTACTCTCAGGTCTTGCATCACTTCTACACCTGGCAATCTCCAAGGATGTTAATGAAGTTCCTGGGATTTACATGAGTATACAGAAGGGGGGAAAGCAGACTGAATCTGCCTGGCTTTGAAGGCCTTTGTGGAGGCTCCAAGTGGAAGGACAGCATTGTGATATCCTAATGTTCACCAGGCATTTTATATTTAGTAACAGAGACAAAGCAGTGTGTGTCTGCTTTATAATTAAGAAACAATTACCAGACTAATTTTGCTTCTGAGTAATAATCATTTGAAGGAGGATTCTCTCTGAAGCAGCAGTGCTGATTTTCCCTGTCTTCTAAGATTGCTTCGATTGTAATTGCTCTGCTTTCTTTCGAGCATTTTCTTTGATGCTCCCTAACACACACTTACTACTTTTAACCTTAACAACAGATTTATCAAACCTTGCTACACCCAGTTTCCACCTTGGGAATATACATGGAAAGGTTCATCTGGCAGGCAGCTTGTGGCAAGAACAGGCACATCAGTGAGTGGCACTTGCAGGAAAGAGATTTTTAATTGTGTAATTGTAGAAGGCGAAAAATTCAGGCGTGTAAGAAAAGTAAAACTGATGTGAAATTAAATGAAGAAGTTTAACTAAGGAATTATGTGATCTGCAAACAAAATAGTCTGTGCTGATCGTTTGAGTCAGATTGCTTCACTGGGAATATTTCTGCTCACCTAATATATCTGGATAGAAAAATATGAGACACAGGAAAATTGCAGAAAATTACATAATCACTGCAGTTAGATCAGAGCACACAGTTTTCTTTATAATTATTGAGAAGTCTAAGGTTTAAAAAGATCAAACTGATTATATATTGATATCTCCCCTGCAGCACAAAATAAAGATGACAAAATACAGACAGTATTTCTGTCTGTAACTGTTAAATGTTGCTGCATTGCTCTGTAACACTCGCATGATTATCATGTTTTTCATACAAAATGCTTTACAGAATGTTCCAACAGGGATTCCTGGAGCTGAGCTCCAGCCATGTCTAACCACATCAGCCATTCCACTACAGCAACCACATAAAGCCTTTATGGGAGAAAGTGAAACTAGCACTAATTTAGTTAAAACTGCATTAAACAACAGTAGGTTAAATAAATGTCATAAATGACCCACCAACCTATGTGCTTCAAGTAAAGTTAATTATTTCTAAGTTCAGTGATAGCAGAAGATGCTTCCTGAGTTTGGAAGTTGAATTTGCACTCACCAGCACTGTTGGTTTGCACCGTTTTCCTCATCCACTCATAAGAGCTGTGCCTTTGGCTGTTGGGAGAGATTTGCTGGGCATTAATTGTATCTACAGGAGGTAACCCCGCGGCGGCGGCGGGATGCAGGGAGCTGTAATCAGCAGAGCTGTAGGAGCCCTGGCCAGGGGACGAGCCATTGATGTGGGCAGCAGCCACGGCGCTGGAAGGGCCTGGGCCGTAGGCGCTCCAGTCCTCCCGCTGGGGGCCGTAGTGGGAGCCCCAGGCTGCGGCCGGCTGCCCGTGGGTGTCCAGGGCTGGCACGGGGTGGTATCCCATGTAGTCGGAGTAGGCTGGAGCAGACACGAAGTTTTGCACGGGCAGGTTGTTGTTGGCCCTGGCAGATCCTGGGTACATGCTGGGCTCCTTATCCAAGAGCGAGCTCACGTACATGGCTGTCCCACACTGTAAACACGGCGTCACAACATCTTATTCCTCAGTGTCTTCTTTTACTGTTCAAAAATATTTGTCTTTGGCTTTCTCTAATAATGCCACTCTGCTTGGAATCTTCTACTTCATCCTCTTTTATTATCAACTGTGTTACCAGGTGCTGGTGGTAATGGTTTACCAAGATCTTGTCTGACGTCAGCCCAACTGCCTGCCTCATAATTACATTTACATTCAAATGAAGGGCTGACCAACCCCACCTTGCTGCTGGTTCTGGTGCTTTCTCTTTTAGAGAACTTTTATCTATCCTATTATCCTGCCCTGATATTCAACAGTGATCCCAGTCCTGTAAGATGATGCAACAGTTGCTTGGATTTGTAACTTAAATAGTTGAGTAAATAGACCTTTTTAAAAGAAATTATAGTGGTAACTATAATAGTAATGTTTAGCATTCAAAGGATTCTTGTCTGAAACTTTTATTTTCTCTGGTATTATCAATCAACAAATAAATCTGTTACTCTCTTAATTTCTCATTTTAAAAAAACTATCCCTTTTAGTCTTTAACGGATATAGTCAATTTGAATAATTGTAATTCAATAACTTCAAAATACAGAGCACCTTGTAAACAACATGTCTTGAGTATAACTGTCTCAAAAATGTTCCTCTTACTGTTGATGTTTGTAAGTGGTTTTCTGGAATGGGAGAGTTTAAAGCTCTGACTGTGAGATACATGTTCACACTCCCTGTACTGAGTGATTTAAGAGATCCCTTCATCTCGTGGCCATTGCAAACCAATAAATTTTAAAAAGCAGACAATAAATCTTCCTAACAAAGATGGTGCCAGAAGTACAAAGAAAATTACTGTAAAAAGTAGGGGGAAAAGTCTTTGATTAGGCCCAGGAATATTGTTGGCTTCTGTTTCAAGACAACCTTTATCTGCCTGAAAGGAGGCTGGTTCCTTCCTCTGAGGCTGCTGTCTGTAGTCTGCTTTCCCCAGTGGCAGCTTGGGCCAGGGAAATCAGCAGGGAGAGACATCTGGGTTGTTGAGTTTGTGGATCAGAAGTGCCCTGATGCCGCTGTGTGACACACAGGTTCTCCCTGGGTCAATGTTCGTGTCCTTCTGAGAAAAATGATTCTGAAAGTGCCTTTATATCCTGTTACTAAGGACTTGTTATTAACGGGGCGTACTAAACCACACCCTAGGACTTCAGAATTGCCTCTCTGGGTTGTGTAGTTGCAACTTGCAGAGTGAATTCGCTGTATTTTTATTTTGGATGGGTTTCTTTGCAATGAGCTATTTGTAAGGAGCTATGCTTGCAAAAGAGGTGCAAATTACAATGAGTTGTTTCCCTTTACAGAGGTGTGGGTTTTCATTCAGTATCCTTTGTATTTTGACACTACTCGTATTCACACATCCCTTCTAATTCCAGCACTAAAGGATTCTAAGTGTGTACTTACAGACAGGAAAGATATTCCTCTTCTCCTTGGGATTGGGCTTTTTAGGGAAAGAAATTTTACTGACGAGTGTAGAAAAATCTTTGTAATTAATTATGCTATATTTACAGAATTCTGCATTGAGCACTGGGATCCTCAGAATGTTAAGCAAGTTGCATCATTGGATAGGACATGGAGAAAATGAGATCTTTTGTAATTGGTGTACCCTTATAAAATAGACATTAAAAATAAATGGAAAGAGACTCTTACTCCCTTTATTTTGAAAGACAAGGAATTGTAACACAATTTTTGAGAGCCCACAGACTTTTTAATACTGAATGTCATCCAAATTAAAGAAGAGCTGTTTCCTATGTCCTTGGAATCTTTAGCCTGTTTGTGAGCATTACACCCCCAGTTAAATTCCCATGGATTGCTGGGTGTTGTGCAGAGCTGTCACTCACAGGCAGATCCACAGGAGGGGAAGTTTTGGCTCCGTTGACTGCGTCTGCAATGCACTGACAGGGGACATTGGCTGCTCAGAGATTTCAGCCCAGACCCATTGTTTGACTTGCCCCAAACACACCGTTTGCACATCCCTGTGAATGATATAATTTCATATTCTGCAGTAGATGATTGTAACATTTAAAATCTTTGGTGTTCTTCTTGCTTTATGGGATGTCTATGCATGAACCCCCCACAATTTCAGTATCACTTACTCCTATTTTTTGTATCTCAGAGCGTTATCCTTTATTCTCTGCTCTTCTTTTATCTTTTGTTTATGCTCCTCCTTTCCCTTTCTTGTTTTGCCTGTTCCATTATCTGAATTTTCTTCAGATCTATTTTGATTCTTTCCAGAACAAAATTAGATCAAGATACTCCAATGGCAATTTGCTACATTGATTTGATATCAGCTAACAATAGTAAGCTTTGAATAAGGCATTTTGTTTAAAAAGATTTACATAGCAGGATAAGATTGCTGGGCAGGACTGCAGATTTTTAACACCAGAGTGAGAATGAGATAACTAAAATGGCAATGTTCAAACGATCTGCACCCTGGGTCTGATATATCATTATTTTGTGTAGCAGAACATGGTGGAGATTTCAAAAGGAGCAGTACCTTTGCACGTTGTTGTGTAGTTTGAGGCTACCAGAATGTTTGGCTCGGTGTTTTTTGAGAGCTAATCGACTGTTAATCTGAGTCTGCCTTTCCAAGAATCATTTCTTGGGCCATGCACAGCTCCTTCCTTCTCAGGCCCAGCACGTCAGCAGCTTCAGAGCCACAGAACCATTGCACCTCCAGTGCAGTAACTTAGGCTGCAGTTCCACAGACGTTTCTGGCGGGCATGGCTTTCAGGGAATACAAAAAAGAAGGGAAAAAATGAACTGCCACTGCCTTGGACTGTGTGGGGATGGCAGTGAGTGGAGTAAGAGCTTGGTGTGCTGCCTGTGCCTGTGGAACATGCTGGTGGAACATGGACCCTCTCCGGGCTCTCTCCGGTGCTGGGGAAGTGACAGCAATTCCGAGGCAGTGGGCTGGACATCCGGAAACCTCAGCCATCTGGAGTCTTGTATTTGTGCCTTCTTCTGTGGTGGGTGGTAAAGGCAGAACAGGACAGATCTGTGTGGCACCAGCAGCAGGAGTGCTGTGCTCTTTGGCAGGCTTTGGAGAGATGGATTGCCAGGAAAACTGAACTCCAAGGTTGTTTTTTTTCTCCACCTGTCCAAATGCCAGGTGTAATTTATCTACTAGACCAGTGTCCATGGGAGTTGTCTCAGTGGTTGTTAAAGTGAGGTTTTATCAGTGTTAAATCAAATGTACTTTGAGATCTTGGGGGAAGAGTATTTTCTAGTTTTCTAGCAAGTGGTTGATGAAAAGCTATCAACAATAACAAGTGTGGTGCTCACCACTGGAACTCGAAAGGTTTGTTTGTACAGGCAGCGGAGATGGGGCCCTATTGTATATGAGCTGTTCTAGAGAGCAATTCCAACCCAGTAATAATAATATAATCACAAATGTGCAATTAAGTGTTTTAATGACAGCTATTAAAACTGCAATTTCAGGGCTACTGGTAGTTTAAAACTTGTCTGTACAATGATAACTTACATTAAAGGTGTTTACAACTCTGATAGTTTTTATTAGGAACCCTTCCTCATAAAATTACTCTTCCTTTTATATGGAGATAAGAAGACAATAATCTGTCTTTGAAGTGTGAAAATGATGTGAAATCTCTCTTGTTTTGGAGAATCAAAAAGCAGGTGAGATGAATGTGAAATGAAAGTGCCCCTTTGTGGCTCAGGTGATGGGAATAGATGTTTGTTTTCTTGCCTCCAGATGACCACTCCAATAACACTGCAGGCTTAGGAATGCTTCTTGCCCGTACCTTTGTAGCTGCATGCTTGGAATTTCATGGGAATGGCTGCCTAAGGTCTTTGTTAGGGAGCTCTGTGTTGCTGGGTGTTCTAATGCAGTGTTTTCCAGGTGTTACTGACCCTATATTCAAGCTGGGCTTTGCATGCACACTCATTCCTCCTAAAATTCTTAGTCAGCTGTAGGAATCTTGAGGAAAGGTCAGTCAGGACATGGTTTGCTGTCAGCTGAGGGCAGTTCTGTTGGGAAAAAACCCAACTAGTGATGAAGGAAGGTAGATGGGTTTAAAATTTTAAAGCACAGCTAAAGAGGTGGCTTTTGCTGTTACTGAAGCTTCTACAAACACAAAGCTTCTGAAAATTTTATTTGCCCTTTTTAATTGGGCTTTTTAATATACAGAACCCTATTTAGGTCTCATTTTCAGGGCTTGAAATGTAAACATGTGCTGAGTCGCACGTGGCAGATGCGGCACAGCCCGGAGAGCTGAATGAGCTCTGCTGACTGGGCTGTTCTCACTTGCTGAACGGAATCTGCTGGGGAAAAGGAAGAAGGGATAAAGCACAAATTTCAGTTCTGCCCTGTGTCTCTGATCCCTGCTGGGGATTTGTTTTTCATAAGAGAGCAACAGAAGAAATAAAGATCCCAGCTGTCTGTGAAGCCTTCTTCAGTGGTTTTGGGTTTAATTTCATGCTCTGAAGTTTTGATTGTTAACAAATCCTTTTGAAAAATGATGAAAAGTGGCTGGAAGAGAGCTGATTGTATTTACCCTTCTATTTACCCCACTTCTGTTTTTCTAACTGCTGCTAACAATGGCTTACCTTTAATTTCTAAATATTAAAATGTGTTTTTTTAAATATATTTCTTGGATAAGCTGCATCAGTTTTGCCAGGAAGGAATGGTCTGAAGCTAAAGAAGGGTCTTACTGTTCTGAAATCGAAATATTTTTAACTTCTGCTTCAAAATCAATACTGACAGAAATAAGAGCATTCCTTGCTGCTCCACACGCAGCCTGAATTCAGCAGGAGTTACAGAGCCTGTGTGTGAACCCCAGGGTAAATCAATTCTTTAGCAGAGCCGTGGGAAGGAACAGCAAATCCTCTATTGCCATCGATTTGGTTCCTTCCTGAGCAGGGCAGGGCTCCCTGGCACAGAGCTAATCCATCCTGCCCAGGTGTAGCCGGGTGGGACTGTTGGGTGCTCCCTGTGAATCCTCCAGGCATCATCTGGTGTGGGGTTTCTTGCAGGAGGTAACAAAGGAATCGATTGCCTTCCCTCTTTGCCTGCCACCCGCAGCTTTATGGCACTGACAGCCTGGCACCTCTGCCCCACACATTCATCTCTGGCATTACTGTCCTTGGAAAGTCTCTCCTGCCTTAGAGGGACTTTGTTTGTTGTGGCTTGGACAACAAAGAGCATCCAGGTCCTTAACTAATCCTCTCCATTTATTGTGAGACATTTAAGAACTGGGTTTTTTGGAGAACTGAAAGATTTTGTGCTCTTTGGGTATGAAAACAGCTGGCAAACATTTTCATCATCAAATCTGCGTCCATTCCTTTACCTGGTGAGTTTTGCACAATATTGTGTCCACCTATCACCCAGCGCCATGTGAAATGTGACTGTGAGTCATTTGCAGGGACGTGTCATTTCAGTGCCCCTGGACTGCCCCAGCACCCCAAATAAGGGAGCTAAAGCAGGAATCTGCTTTTAATTTTTATGGTAACATCCACAACTAATATATCTTTGAATCTCCTCCTTGGGTAGAAAGTGTCACATACTTGATGCTCTCTCCCCTGTACCCTAATGATTGCATAACCTCTAAGCAATAATTGAAGATTTTGTTTTAGAAATATCATTTTGAATTGTATATTTTGCTGAGTTGCGAGAAGATTTGGCAGAAGGTGCTGTTTTCTCTACTGCTTGATTTTTTTGTATCATATACATAACAATTCTTGCTGGAAAATGGGGTTTAAAGTTTAGTGAATTCCTCTGAAAATTGGATATTCTTTGATAGTTCTTTTAATCACAATTAGGATTAAGGGCTTAGATATTCCTGTGATGTAGCCTAAGGTATGCTTTTCTTCTTCAAGGCACTTCCCTAACAACCAATCAATCTTCACAGTGCTCTGCTTTAGTGTCCTGAGTTTTCAGATGTGATAAAAGTGATGAGTTATTTGATATACCCAAAGTCAGGAAGAAAGTGAGTATTAGCCTGAGGATGGCACCACTATTTCATAACCCACAGTACTGGACCAAAATAAATTCAGTTGATTTGTCTGCAATTTTCTGTCTCTCTTGTTTTTATTTGGACAGAGTACAGCAAGTTAAAAGCATTGCACAAGCTTCTTAGAGAAAAATCACTTCCTTTGGGGTTTGGTGGGCAACTGTTTAAAGGATTAGAGCCCATTGGAAATACTTAACTGGAGAGATTGCTGGGAATTCTTAAAAAAAACCTGAACTACTTAAAACAGCCACTGGCATAACTAGAGGGTTAATAATCTCTAAGGTATTGCCCTGGTTTATAGATACTGCTTTCGGAGCAATAAATTTTAACCTTTGAACATGTGCTTCTGCAAATAAAATCCAGCCTTATTTTGTGTACTTAACAACTTCTGATTGGAAACACATAGCAACCTATAGCAAGCATGCTTTCAGCACACTGGAGCAGAAATGAGGCAGATCTTCAAAGTGGTCACTTATCTTCCTCAATAACTCTTCTACATGTAAACAAGATAAACCGGGTCGTTCTGCCAGATCCCACTCGCTTTGAATGATGTTTAAATAATTTTAAAGAGAAAGAAGTTGTGTTCAGACAGATTTCTTAAAGTTCTTGCTTGAAGTACTTTTTTCCTTTTAGAAATGTTAGTGCAAAAGTAAGCTGTGTCATGAAAATGTAATTAAAATAGGTAGCTGTGCACTTGATTCTGCAGAACCCTGGGGCCAGGCTTCTGATCACTTAGCTTAGGAATTAGGTCTTAATTTATTGGATATCAGTGCAAAAGACAAAGTTTCCCTCTGTATTCTTACCTTTTGAAAATCTAAATCTGGAATTTTTATTGCTTTTTCTCTAGTCTGCAAGCACAGTTCCATTTAGTTGGCCAATGTGAGGATGCTTTTCCTGTTAAAGCTTTTCCAGTCTCTGTTAAGTTAAATATATGTGTATTTGTGAATGAAAGCTCTAGCATTTCCCTCTGCCAGCACAATGGCTGTGCCGTGGATTCCCAGTGGGTTCCTCTTTTGGGTTGATCCAATCTCTCTTTTGGGAGAGCAATTTGGTTGCAGTGCTCATTGATGCAGATGGGAAATCCCTTTTGTTCCCACCTGCTCTTTGTCGTGTTCCTCTTTTCCTACCACGTGGAAATGAGTAGGAGACTTTCTGTTGCTGAACTTTGAGTTGCAGCTTCTTCCCCTGCCCTGGGTTACCTGAGCTGCTGCCAGCAAATGGAGCCCCACTGTGACAGGAATGAGTGGGAGTTTTACAGTGTACCTTCTCCATTTCAAGTTGAACTCTACCTTTGTTTAGCACTGTCCTTCTTGCAAACAAAATGATAAATAAAATTATGAAATAGTGAAAGCTGCCAGCTCCCTGAACCATCCTGCTCTTCCCATGCTCCTCTAATTTCTCTAAACTCTTATACATCACCCTTCTTTTAAATTTGATATTGCAATTCGAGAACAGACTAAACATGAAAATCTGCAGGTTCACTTGCAGTAGCTGATACCACATTGCAAAATGGTTATGAAAAAAGGCATTTATTTTAATTCTTTATATACAAAGTAATTTCACATTACCAGCATTTTGATACTCTAATAGTACTATTTGTTATAATTAAAGCTCAAACCCAAGAATGTAGTGCCTAAATGACTTAATGCTCCTAAGTCTTGTTTGCAACAGTGACAGAGAGATTTCAGGGGATACCTTGATGGAAATTCCTGAGGATAGGCATCCTAAATTTCTAAACTGCTTTGGACAATGAGGGTATAAATTCCCAAATCATTCATGTGCTCTAAAAATGTTCCCTTTGCAGACAAAAGTTTTGCACATTGGGAATCATATTGGGAAGTAAGTATTCAGATTATTCTTAAGTACTGATTACCTACCAAATTCTGCTAAATACGGAAGGGATCAGCCCTTCAGGAATTGAGACCCACATGAAAAATGCTGAGAGCTTAATTTTAAGTGAAGTATTTTGTTTGCTTTGTCCTCTATTAATTTGGCTTCTCAAATTTTATTAGTGTCACAATAACTCATAAAACTGGACCAGATTTAAAATTGGTTGAATGGAATTATTGCATCTTTATCCATGGGCTCTGCTGTCTCATGAAATGCAGTCACTTTTCAAAATACTTCTGCCTTTAAAAATGATTTCTCCCCCGCTTTGCTTTCTTTTAGGACCCCAAATAAATCTGACATGAATTTTCTTTGTCCAAAAATGAACTTGGGCCACAATTCGCAATTCCAGAATGCTTTCAAAACATTTATAGTGAGACTGAAGAGTGCCTGTTTATACCAGTGTATGAATGGACCATTGGAAATCATACCTGTCTAACCCCCAAAAAATTCCAAAAAGCTCATCCCTGACCTTTGCCTTTAACATGTAGCGAGTGCAACCACCCGGCTCCAGGCTTTCCATCAAGTGGAGCAAAACACACCAGCCAGGTTTGCATTTCTCAAGATGCATGTGTCAAATCCACAAGTGGGATCAGTACATGGAACCTGTGTGGAGATCAAAGGAGCAGGAATATTCTCTTTCCTGGGGGCGAGGGACAGACACTGGGTCCAGCTGCCTCAGCAGTGTGGGGCTGATTGCCTGGGGCAGGTTTGGTGCTTTTTTTTGTGTCTGCAGTGGAACAAGTGGCTGTGTCTGCTGCTGGGCTCTCCCTCCCCGCGCCTCCCCAGCTGCTCCCAGGCCGGAGGGCTCCTTGCCCCTCGGCACAAGCATCCTCTTCCCGAGGGACTCGTGCAGTTCCATCGCCCTTGGGAGCCCGCGCTGTGCTGCACACCTGGCAGGTGGCTCTTGGTTTACTGTACTTGAAGCTTGTGTGCCCCAGGCTGTGTCACGCTGGGGACACACCCTGGGTCCTGTAGTGCTCCGGTACCGGGTCCGTGGGCTCGGTGCCCCCGTGGCTCCCCCGCAGCCTCACTGCGAGGCCACCACCTGCTGCAGGGTCCCGCCGTGCTGCAAACCGCTCATGGGGAGAGCCGCGGGGGGAGGCGGCGGCGCGGGAAATAAGGAACTGGGCATTTCCGAATGAGTCTGTGGGTCAGGAACCGGCATCGGGCTCACGGAGCCAGAGTCACTCTGCAGAGAGCCGAGATTGCTGCCATCAAAGTGAGTCATTTTCTTCTTCATTAATTTTCTCTCTTTGGCTCTGCGGTTCTGGAACCAGATTTTCACCTGCAGAGGAGCAGAGGAAAATTGTTTTCAGTTGCTACCAGAGTGCAATGTGGTCCTTTGTGTATTTAGTCACAGAATCATAGGGAAAAATCAGTGGCATGAGGACCACTGAGAAAGGCAATGACAAGCTGGGGCAAGAGAGCTGTTTGCTTGTTTTTCATACAGGTAATCTTTCCTATCTGGTAATAAAATATTTATTAATAGCTTGATAAAAAGTGAATTTTGTTGTTAGTTCAGAGTTATTTCTTTATGGAATGAGCTTTGATTTATTTAATTTTTTGAAACAAAATCTAACAGAAGAGATTATGATGTGTCATAGTGATGGCTGAAACAATCCAAGAGTGTTGTTACATTGAAAACTGTATGTCCTGCTCAGGGTAAGCCAAAATCTGCCACTGGCCTATAAACTGAGGCACAAAAGCTTTCTTGCTTGGATACTGCACGTTAATCGGTGAGCTCCAGCATGGAAGCCAGTGGAAATTCACTTCCTAGCAGAATTTCACCAGCAATACACAACATTAATTCAAAATATTATATCAGCAGTGCCTGAATAGCTGATTGCCTTCTATTTCATTTGTAGATGGAGCCAGAATCTGCTGCTGCTTCCCACACAGTCCAGTGCCACCAGTGTCCCTGCTCCATCACAGGCAGCCAGCCACTTCTGGGAAGGAATGAAGGACTTGCTGCAGATGGATCTTGAGCGGGGTGGAACAAGTGAGGCTGTGAGCTGAAGGTGAGTAATGGTCAGTGGAAAACACTGCAGAACTTGTTAAGGTGTGAAATGTTCTGTGGGAGCTGGACTGGCTTTGGATGTGAGTTGCCAGGGTTGGCTTTAAAGCTGTGCACTCCAGCTATTTATCCTTGGAAGTGGCTCTGGATCATGTCTAGTCAGTACAGTAAGTCAAGCTACCTCATTTGGGTTTGTTGCGTTTTCTTGTTCAGACAGCAAAGGAAACACTTCTGTCACCGTTTTCTATAACCCAAAGGAAAAAATCAATATTTTGCTGAGAAATACTGGTCTGTGCAGTTATTTTTTGCTGGAAACTAAAGAGGCAAAGAGAATAATGATTGGAATGGAGGTAAAACAGTGAGAGGTGCTAACATCTGTGGCTACCAGGTTGTGTTTTAAAAGAAAACCACTGGTGAAGCCCAACAAAACATCTTAAGGACTCTCTGTGACAGTCTCAGTGTGCTTCTCCTTGAGGCATTATTATTCCATTTTACAGCTGAAGGATTCAAATTCATGCAAAGCCTGTGTAAATTTAAACCAGGTCTCTTAAGTCCCAGGCTGCCTTCTGAGATGTTTGGCAGTTCCTTTTGTTGCCTTAGTTCTGGAGTATCATTTCAGTACTGAATTATGTGCCATTAAACCAGTCTCGAGTCCTCTCAGATCTCTTGCATTCTCATTGTGCCGAGATAGTCCAATTTCTCTCACTCATTTGCCAAAATGTATGAAAAGATGGAACAGTCTAAAAACTAAACCAGCATTTCAGAATCACCCTCTCTCTCCAGTGTTCTTACCTGCCTGTGAACTGAGGTTTTTTTCTGGTTTGTCGTTAAACTAGGGAAGCAGATCTGCAGCAGAGATTCAAAGAGAAATCAGTAGGCACTTCAGGGTCATGTGCCAATTATCAAATAAGTCCAAGTTAGAACAGGTCTGTAATGTCAGACTAAAAGCTAACAAGGCCAGTTGCATCTGTCTGATTTGTTCTTCACCTGTTGCCCTTTTTCCTTTCTTTTTACCATGCAAATATCTCTTCCCCTGAAGTCTATTTTTCTCTCTTCTTTCTCATCCTCATAATCTCCTTTATTTCTGTATCTTTCCTATGTTAACAATGCTTTACTTTGCCTCTTTTTCTTAATTAGATATTGCATCTTTCCCTCCTTGTTGAAATGATTGTTCTTTGTCCTTTTGAAATATTGCTTCCAGGGAATTTTGGATTTTGGCAGAGGCAGAAAAAAAGCTTTTCCAGAAAATCGATTCAGGTTTCAGGTGGTGTGCAGAGGAACTTGGGATAGGACAGTGTGTGTTCAGTCATGCTCATATAATGGAGTTGTTAAATTTGTACAAAACGGTGCTGCTTGGGAGTCTATCAGGTATTTTTTACTGAATCTTACATTTTTAAAAACACTTCAGAGATGAAGGTTGTATGAACTGGAATTCATTTTGTTCTTGATATATTGATGATGATGAAGAAGAAATATTGCAAAAGCTGTTGCAAGTTTCCCCAATATATGACAAAGAAATAAATCACATATTTTTGTTTCACCTCTTCAAATACACTAACAAAAACATTCATCAAGAATTATCACTGAACTAGGAAGTTTCAAGTAAATATCACTGGTTGTTTATATGAGGCAGGGTCATAATATTCAAATTCAGCATAATTAAGTCAAGTTATTAATGTTTTAACAGCCAGCAAAAAGACACATAGAGTATTTTTTATACCTGGCTGAAATAATTGCAATTTTCAATAATTGAATCCTGGCATTCAGCAGCAGATTGAGAAATATTTGCAAAATGGGTGTTTGCTTCTCCACTTGTGTAAGCTCAACGTGTGCTGCGTGAGACAGGTTCAAGTTGGATGGACAGTGCTCCAACTGGGTGGGTTTTAAACTATTCCTGCTCAGCAGAGCCCATAAAACAATAGTGAATCAGGCCTAATCATGGGATTGTGCTTTGATTTATCTTCTGGGAACACAAGTGGAATTTGGAGGGGAGGAAACGGGGCAGCAGCAAGGAGTAGCACGTAGGTAGGAAATCTTTAACAAAAGGTACAAGTCAGCCAAGGGAACAAAACCCTTCAAGTGTCCTGAACATACTTGAGCTCATCACTTCCATCTCCGCTGAGGCTGACCTTGTTGGATTTGGTTATGGAATTCCCATTGACCTCAGCAGAACCAGGACTTCTGCTTTAGAAAGTTCAGCAAGAAATTCTCCCTGCTATCACTGCCCAGAGAGAAATCCAGGCAGGATTTTGGTGATATGGCTTAACTTGTGTTCTTGGAATGGGAAAGAGTTGGTGTTTGCATTTCCTGGGTTATTGCGCAGCTCTAGTTTGGGTTCTACTGCAAAGGGAACCCAGTGCACTGTGGGGTTACTCGAGGTATTAACATTTCTGTGTTGTTAACCATACAGTTATCTCCTCATCAGCAATCATAAATTCAAAGGAAAGCCTGGATGGGTGATCCATACTCTACCTGTCTCTCGGAAAGTCTTAGGTTTGCAGCAAGTTCAGACTTCCTCCTGATTGTAATGTATCTGTTGTAATGAAACTCCTTCTCTAATTCTAATCTCTGATGATCTGTGTAAACCACTCGGTACTTCTCTCTCGTTCTTGTTTTACCTGTTTTGAAAGAAGAACACATTGCTTCAAGCTAGCATTTTTTCACTTGAGTAACACAAAATATCTGGCTTTACATTTGAAAATATCTGTGGGGGTTTTAGGCCTGATTTTCTATGCACTTACCCAGAGCAACTCCCTTGACTCAGTCGTGATTTACAACACAGGAGGTTCATACCATCAGATATTAGGTTTGCTCCTTAGTAAATAGATAGTAAACTGCTTCTTGTGCTCTTTATCACCCCTGTGTTATCATTTGGGAAAGGGAAGGCATTCCTGTTAAGAATAAGGAGCCAGGAAACCTGCGTTCTGTTCCCAGCTCTGCTGCAAGCTTCTTGCCTGCTGCTGAATTGCTCGTCTCTCTGTCCCTAGAGCTGACAGTCTTACCTGCCTCAGAGGGAAATTGTGAAGGACATTTTACTGCACAGAAAATACTGAGAGCTTCCAAAGTTTCTCACTTCTTGTTGCTAGAAAAATTCCTACAACCTTGTGATTGTTACTGCAATTTGGAGGCTGTGTTTTCCTGTCAAGTCTGGCACAATCTGCCCACGACCTGATAACAGCACAGGGAACAGTAACATAGATTTTCAGATGACAGTTCATAAAAAAGAGAAAAGGCAAGCAATAATACTTCACAATGGGCAGGGAACTGCAGCATCTGCTGTTTTGGGAGCAGCATTGCTGCCTCCCTTCAGCTGTGGGTGCAGCTGAGTGGAGCAGACACGGCTCAGCAGCATCCAGGGCATTAAAAGGCAATGGCAGATGACAGGAGCCAGGGAACACAGATGCAAGGAGCTGAAATTTTATGGATTCCATACGGGGTCATTTCTGAGGACAGAATGTGTGGCTGCACTGAAAGAGAGCTGGGAATGGGAAAGGCTGCTGATGGTTCCCTTCTCTGTGCTTTATGCTCTTATTAGACAATCAATATATGGGAGATCAGCACCTGCTTAAAGCCAAAGCCTGAGCTCTTCCCACATTTTTAACAGATTGGAGCATTGTTGTGTTAAGTCCAGTGTGATCATCTTTTTTGGCCACAATCTTACCATTTTTTGATGCTTCCTTGTCTTTCTGTGTTTCTATGGACATTCCCTCAGATGTGCATATTTAGCCAGTGAATTGTTTGGGACAGGGAATATATTTTTGGTATATTTTTGGGAATATATTTTTTTGCCACATATTCCACTGTGGTGCTGGAGGTTGTCAACCTGTGTCCTCAGTGGTCACTGCAGCAGAACAGCCCCCTCAGGTTCAGGTTCTCTCAGGTGCTGCACAGAACTCGAGGTGTTTGTACCTCTACCCACCTGCTATTGCTGCAGGTGTTGTGTGGCTTTGCACAGCAGCTCCTGTTTGCTTACAGAGCTTTTTCTGACAAGGCTATGGGGATGCTTAACTCCTCAAAAAACAGATCCCACAAACTCCTGTAATTACACTCTAATAAGAGCAGTTAATGTTGAATGGACTGAAACACATTCTCAGGCATGGAGTTGGTAAAATGTCAGTGTCTGAGTAGACTCCGATGGCACAGAGCCCCAGAGCCACCAGCTCCCCCTGGCTGGGGACAGGAGCTGGAGGGGCCAGTGCTGCCAAAGGCCTGATTCCTTCCCAGCCCCTTTGTTTCTTATGGAACCTATTTAAAGTTAGTATTGCCTCCCACTTGCCACGCACACTGCCCAGTCACGGCTTGAGAGCCAGGCCACTTTTGCCTCTTCCAGTGTTTGACAGTCAGGACTTTGCTACTTGGAAGAATTTCTGGCTTGCCAACCTACTGCTTGTGTTAGAAAGTTCTTCAGGTTCTGCTCCTCTTTTTATTGTTTGTATACACCCCACATCCAGAGTTGGTTAGCACCAGAAGTCCTGGGCAGGGCAATGCTGTGAATAAATCCTGTTACAGCCTGAATGGGGATGGTTCTGGTTTGCCCTACAAGACAGGGGCTCTCTAGGACTCCCCCCAGGCTTGTGAAACCAAGTCTGCCTCAGAATTTGTTCCTTCAGCTTCCACGCTCCATGGTGTCCAACCCTGGGAGAGCATCAGTAGTGTCTTTACAATGCTTCCAGCTCTTCTTAAGGCTGTCAGCCTGATTACCTGGAATATTTCAACAGGGAAAATAGATGTGGGATTGCTCTGTAGGCCGTGAGTTCTGCTCAATCCAAACTCCTTTGGCTCAAATCTGTTACCTGCCTGTGAAGGTGCTGCATGCCTGGAGAGGATGTACAGGACATTCTCATTTCAGTGGCATTTCCACCACTGTGAAAGTGCAGTGAGAGCAGAATTAGCTCAGTTTACACTGGTAATCAAGTGAAAAGTGCTGCTAATTTTACAACATTAAGGTAAGAATTTTGGAGTCTCTAAGGAACAGCAGTGATTCAGTTCAGTCCACATAAATACCGGGACATTTGTTTTCCTTCACTAGAAGTGTAAATTGTTTGTTTAACATATGGTCACCTGTGGTGCTTTAATGCCTCACTTGATATTTTTTAACTTTTGATCTCTCTAACTGGTGGTTTGGTTAAGGCTTTTTTTTCCTCTTCAAATGAGAATTTGGGGTCATTCTATGGGACAAAATGTTTAACATGTTTCCTTAGTGTCCTTTGTGTTGTTAAGATGGAGTACACAAAAGAGCAACAAGGTGATCTTATCTTGACCTCTACTCTCATTCAGAAGGCACAGACAAATATCAAATGTTCCTCTATTGCCAAAACAAGGTGGTAAACTTCAAGAAAAACCTTCCTGTTTCTGGTTTTAAGTACTTAAACCCTTACTACCTGACTAGGAGTGGGTTGTTTTGGTTTTTTTTTTCTTTTCAAGCTGAAGAAGAAATTAAATGTACTTGGGAAATAGAACTTTCTCCCATAAGATCCTTTATTTCTGTATAAGTAGCTCTCTGTTTTTAGTAGAATTGATAATATTTGGATTCTTTTTGAAGGAAGATTGGGAGCTTTGACATCTAATTTCTTTCTTTAAGTTAAGAAAATAATTTTAAAAGTAAAAAAGCAAAAGGAAGGAAATTCTGAGAAATGCTCTGAGAAAAATTCTCAGATTTGTTACATAAATCTTGTCTTTAATAATTTGATGATTTTTTTTTTCTGTGTAGAGTAATATTTACTCTGAGACAAGAGACAGTGGGAGCTGAGATCTGCCAGAGTCTTGCAAGAGACACTTTTAGCTCTGGCAGAGCCATATTTTAGTTTGTTAGGCCTTTACTCTCCTTGATGTCAGTGAGAGTCTTCCTACTGCCTTTGTTGGATGCTGGGCTGGAATTAGGCTGCACATGGCATTTCCTTTCAAAGGCAAAGTACACTTTTATTTGCCAGAGTTAACAAACAGCAGCTACAGAACCTATCCCTAAGCAGTTTGGGACTGTAGCCCCTAAATTCCATCTGTTAGCCAGAGCAGATCCACTCCACTGTGTTCTGGAGATCTCCTCCTGGCTCTAATTCCACGGATGCATTTTATTTCCAGGAGAATAAGTAAAATTTGAGGTGGGACTAATGGATTCACCCTTAAGACAGAGGGAGGATGTTCTTCACTTCTCAGGGCATAATGGCAGAATTCAGTGATGCAAGACTAAAAGTTAATATATTAATCCAATTCTTTAGTGAAATCCTGCATATTTTCCTCACTTAGGTGAGCAAAATAGCCAACATTTGACTTTGTACCATCTGAATTAATCTTTTGTTAGTGGCAGGTTAAAATTACAATCAGCTACACAGAGTCAGTTCTGTTGGAAATATGTTCTGGCATGGACAGTTATACCATGGAATTGTGCTTGGAGAGGTTATCAGTGCTCGGGTGGAAGAGAAATGAAACAAAAGGGCTTTGAAGCAGCTACCTTTGCAGTCTGCCTGCCTTTGTGCTGGGGGAGTGGATTTCCTGGGTTTAATGAGCTATTTAAGAAGAGGGAGTTTTGTCAAAACCCTCTTTTGCAATAGTGACTACTCCAAGAGGAGTGCCTTTGGACCAGCAAGAAATGAGACATCTCCAAGTTGGAAATCTTTCCATGGGATAGAGTTTAACAATTCTGCTCCATCATACCCACTCTGGCCATTTTTGTGACTGGCCAAGTTTTGAGTTGGGGGAAGGGAACAGCTTTCCCATTGGTCATAAAATTCACAGAGCATTTCTTCTGAAGACAATAAAGCTGGGAGAAGGCCTCTTTATTTGCTGTGAAAATCATCACCCTTTCCGGCAATATAACTCCTGAAGAAAAGAGGGAGAAGGAAGAGACAAGACTGCATATCAAAGCAAAGTGAAGTGTTAAAAGGGTCTGTTGCCTCAATATGACAGATAGGCCTCAAAACCTCAGACAATGTAGGCCAGGAAAAGAAAAAAAAAAACCCACCATCGGACCTCACAACTAGTTTACAAAGCAAAATAAATTAGCATTAGAACCAGCCCTGGGCCCTCTTTCAGAGCCTCCTCTCTTAACTTTTCAGGAATATTCTGCAGGCACTGACACCAGCATCTTTCATAAAATCTGCCTGAAGATGTCCTAGGATAGGGTAGTGTTGGATTACTGTGGGATTGCTCACAAAGCAACCTGGATTCCAGGGCTGAGCAGGCTTTCAGAGGAGGTTGTGTCTGTATTTGGTGACTGGATGTTACCTTAAATCATCACAGAAATGTGAAACAGCTCCTGGCCTGAGGATATTCCCAGTTCCAACCCACATCTCTCTGTTACTTTAGTATTAAAAAAACTAATGTTAATTTTTGAGTTTATAAAGATATAGACTGACAGAGATCAGGCCTTAGAGTTTTATTTAGGATTCTAACTACTTATGTTCTTTAAAAGTGTAGGAAAAGTAAGGGGGAAATTTTCCCTGACTTAAGGCAGTAATTTCACTGACTTAATTGAAGTTGTGAAGCAAAAGTAATTTTAAATAAGTTTTGAAGACAAACATTGTGTTGCAAACGATGTTCTGTAAAGCTAAATTTAAAAAAATCCCACCAGCCACTGCATTAGAAAATGTGACATGGATCCAATCCTGTACAATATGCCTGCCAGAAACCTTGGTGTGGAGGGTGGGTGTCCTGGTCCTGTGCATTACTGCAAAGTTAGGTTTGTGAAACTTGGTGAATTTTTCTGTTTGTCTGCTGGGTCTTGCTCATCTGTTCTTTTATACATGTTCAGATTATTCAAGCTGAAAAAAACAGAATGGGATCATAGAATTGGAACCTTTCAACAGACTTGAATTTTCCCTTCTCTTTTCAATTTTGAGTATGTTCTGCTATTCTGGAATAAAACTCATTGGTCAAATTCTGCTCTTCCCTTTGCTTGTGTAAATTTTTCTATTCATCATCATCATACAGAAGGAATTTGATCTGAAGCAGAGCCATTTTTATTCTCTTTAAGGAATGACTGGACAGGCAGAAAGACCCAACCTGCAGAAAATGTAGGTGGATTTCTGAGTGGCAAACCAGGGGAAATGCCATTGCCAATGACTGGGTAGACTAAAAGGGAAGTGATTAACTGAGATTTTCCCCAAGTGTTGTATGCTCTTTAGCATTCAGCATTTTACAGGAATGACCTCTAAAGAGGCTTGTTCCTCTTCCTTAGACTTGGGGGGAATATAACTTCTTCCTTCAAAGACCAAGTGTGATACATTTACAGTGCATTTGGTCATGATGCTCTCAGTACCTGTCATCAGCATCAGGAAAATTGTCCTTATGTCTGCAGAATAAATTTTTATTGGAGAAAAATGATGGAAGACTGGTCATCTACAGGAGAAATCTCTGCTCTGAATCAGTTCACCTGTTTCACGACTTGTCCCCACCCTGTTTTATGGTAACATAAGTGCAGATATTAAGGTGCACTTTCAGCTTTGTGAGCAAATTCTCCTGGGAGTTCTCTGCTCAAACTCAGAGTTTTGGGCACACTTTTACCACAGGTGTGTGTTGTTTTCTCACACAGTCATAAAGTCAAGTCTGCTCCTGTGTGGGTGATGACATAGCTCCATAAAAATCCTGAAATGAACAGAACGAGATTTGTAGCTTCTTCTAAGGTGGTTTTATTCTACTTCCCATCAAAGAATTTGCCTGTAATTATGCCTTGTGTGTGTGCGTGTGGAATTAGCACCTCACATTTCTAGCTGTGGCTTTGTTCTGCTCTGTGTTACAATTACTCCTTGTCTTGGCTGTGCTCACCCTCTCCAAATGGAAGCTGAGGAGAGAGGAGCAGTGTAAGGGTTAGAGAAGAGCCTTTTCTCTCAGTGTTTGTGGTTAAAAACACTCGGTGCTTCCTCCTCCAAGTGCTGTGAGTCAGAACACAACAGCTTTTTCCTGTATCCTCCACACACTGGGGAGTGCAGACACAGGGCACCCAGTGCTCTGCACTGAGGATCAAACCCCAGCCCCTGCAGTTCCAGGGCAGGGACAGACTCAGCCATCCTTCAGTCACAGACAGAAGGGTGCACTAAAGCCCCAGCAGGTCTTTCCTGCAGGAAATGCGTTCTTGTAGCATTAAACCAGGATGATAATCTCACATCAAATAACTGAGATCTTCCAGAGGTTTCAGGTAGCATAACCTCACAAATGTCCTTTTACATCAGTTGAACACATGGTTCTACACTGATGGCTTTTTTTAAAGTTACAGAGTAAAACTTGAAATAATTTCTTCCTTTGTTCCAGGTTAGTTGTGTAGATAACAGAGTATCCAAAGACCTGCAGGGCACGAGGCAGTGGTAGAAACTTCAATAAAGTGTTTTGTTTGTCATCTGTCAGGACATGAGGCCACAAAGGACCAGGAAGAGAAGATAACCGTGAAATCTCTGGAGATGGAAAGGCCACGGATTTGGAGCCTCATTTTTGTAGCTGCTCCAAGCCAGACTACTCAAAGTGAATGAACCTTTGGCAAGAATCTCTCTTAGTCTTAGAGGGATGAGATTACAGGAACATTTCTTGCACACTTCTGAGATATCTTGCAAAAATTACTTCCTTTAATAGTGATAGTTTTCACAGTGAAGAATTAGTATTAGTATTGAGAATTAGTGTTTTGCAGCATGTAATGAAGAAATAACAAAATTAATTTGTCTAAATGCTTTCTGTTGTGATCACCTCAGGTAAGTCTGAGCCTCATTTTCTTTCATCATTAAGAACAGTGGTTCTTATCTATTTAACAGGGAGTAAGAAAAGCTAATAAATAACAAGTGTGATTACTTCATTTTTGCCCACACCAAATCTCCACTGAAATTCCCAAAGGTTTTGTAAAGAGACAGAAGGATAATGCTCAGTGAACACAGACAGCTTTAAGGATGCAAAAAGAATTGCATTCCACCTAAGAAAATGCTGAGGGCTTTGCTCATGGTCCAGCAACCAGCATTTGCAGTGAGCTTGGTCACACGCCTGAAATCACTGCAACACCTGCCTGCACAGAACCAGATTCACTCAGGTGCTTTCCTAGAGCTGACACTGCTGCAAGGGAAAACATTTAAAAATCATTTTATTTTGTGGAAAACCATGATGAACAATAGTGCCCTTGCTTTTAAACAGAAAAAGACAGAGGGAAAGGACTGAAGGAAGAGAAAGGAACCACTCCAAGGAAACAGATCTGCTGGCACTGAACCTTCCTGGCCTAGCAGAAAAACTAATATATATATAAAAGGGGAAAAGAAGCAGCAGGAGAATTCCTTATCTGGACTTTCCCCTAAAGCAGGACTCAGTAGCTTTTAAATGCAGCCTTCCCCTGGCCCATGGGCACTGGGGAGGGTTTGTTCCTGTGGCATGCTGATTTCTGCAGGTCCCCTAGACACAGATATGCTCAATATCTTATTAGGCCATTCCAGAAAGGAGACACTCCCAGCTCTCCTGTGAATGCTCTGACCCTTGCAGGCTTGACATTTGGAAAGTTAGAAATCTCTAAGTGCTTCTTAAGCAGCAATTAGAATGTGATATTTTATATTATGTGCAGAGATATTTTATATTATGTTCATAGATATTTTATTTTATGTGTAGAGATATTTTACATTATGTGTAGAGATATTTTACATTATGTGTAGAGATACTTGATATTATGTGCATAGATATTTTATATTATGTGTAGAGATATTTTATATTATGTATATATCTGTGTGTGCTGTATCAATCTGGCCCAGTGGCCCCTCTACCAAAGGGGCAGCACAGAACAAATCAGGCCCTGCTCTCAGAGGCTGTGACTGGAATCCACAGGAGCACAAAGCAGGTAAGGAAGGGATGAGGAGAGGTGGTTTTTTCGTGCAAGGGTTCTGCCATCTGTAAATGCCACAGTTAGTGAGCAATTTATTGATCCTGTAAGGACTCCTCAAAAGTAAGCTGCAAGTTTTTTCAAAACAGGCCCTCTTTTGGTTTTTTTATGGATAAATTTTACTGGATAATATTCAGTGAAGAACAAATACGTTTTTAAAAATACAAACTTTTTTATCCCCCAAAATTCTTATTCACACAGAGCAACAGCCTGTTCTGATTGGTCTGTTGAATTCTGTGGACTCTCCATGAACTGAAGTTGTGTTCAGCAGGAGTGAGGGTGACTCTGCCCATACAAATTTGATGCATTATTTTAATACAGACAACTTTTCTATGCAGTTGCTTTCAATCCTCTCATGTCTGTTTTAAGTAATTGCTTTTCCACCAGAGATTGATTCAGCCCCTGCTTTGAAGACTTTTATTTACAGGCATGTGTGGAACAGAGCTGGGGTGGGAGGGAGGGAAAGGGAAGGAACCTTCCTGGGATGCAACACTGAAATACTGGGAGCATCTCTTTAGGGGAGGAATTGAGCATCCCTAATTTCTACTGATCTCAGTGCATGTCAAAGCTGCTCAGCACCTCAGAGGATCAAATACTTTCATACAGCACATTATGCCTCTGGTCTCTTCAGGCAGAATTCCCTCTTTTTCTTTTCTTTCACACCCTTCTTGTTTCACTTTTTTTTTTTTTTCATATGTAGGGTACAGATTTTTGTTTTAGGGATGCTCAATATTTATATTTTTTCTCTTGTTCCTCATCCCAACCAAACAGAACCTCTCCCTCATGCTTCATAGCTCAGTTTTACTGGTTAAATACGAATGAAGAATTGTTTTGTACTCCTTGACTGTCATGCAGCAGAGCCTGATCTGTGGCTGTATTAACAGGCTGTGTTACCATGGATCTTTGTATTCCTGCATATTCTGAGAGCTGCTACTACAAAGTGAAGCAAGCCTTTCCTTATCATCCCTGTTTTTAAAGCATTGACTCATTGTTTGATCTTGCAGATCTCATTTCAGTGTTCTGAGGTTTAGAGGGGTTGTTGCTGGTGTAAAGCCTTACTGCCAGCCCCCTGCTGTGCATATTTTACTTGAACTTTTCCTGGGTACTCCAAAACTTGAGGAAAGTAAGCAAAGTATAGGTGGTGCTGAATACCATACTTTCTGTTTTATCCCAATCCATAGGACTCCTATTAAAAGCAACTATTGGATATCACAAACTTTTTAAACATATTTGAAGCGAGAAGTGAAAGGACATTGCTTTTCATTTCCCACAGGATTAAAGGTCAAGCAAGAAACATAAAATAACCAACTGATCAAACGCAGCATCCAGTAATTGAACCAATATTTAACTGCTACCAAGGGAATCCTTCTGAGCAACCAGAATCTGCCTTTATTAATCTGAATCCTTCCCTCTGAACAGGGAACCTGCCAAAACCCCCACAACGACCCAATAACAAGTAAAAATCTCTTCTCAGCACAAAACCTCCGTGCCCTCCTACCTGTGGAAGTGGATTGCACCGTTTTCCTCATCCACTCGTAAGAGCTGTGCCTTTGGCTGTTGGGAGAGATTTGCTGGGCATTAATTGTATCTACAGGAGGTAACCCCGCGGCGGCGGCGGGATGCAGGGAGCTGTAATCAGCAGAGCTGTAGGAGCCCTGGCCAGGGGACGAGCCATTGATGTGGGCAGCAGCCACGGCGCTGGAAGGGCCTGGGCCGTAGGCGCTCCAGTCCTCCCGCTGGGGGCCGTAGTGGGAGCCCCAGGCTGCGGCCGGCTGCCCGTGGGTGTCCAGGGCTGGCACGGGGTGGTATCCCATGTAGTCGGAGTAGGCTGGAGCAGACACGAAGTTTTGCACGGGCAGGTTGTTGCTGGTGCACCTTGCGGATCCCGGATACATGCTGGTGTCTTTATCCAACAGATAGCTCACGTACATGATGCTCACAGCCTGCCTTTGTCTCGCTGCTGGGACATCCTGCTCCTCGCAGGGTTTGTTTGATCTCCCTTCCCCTCCTCTTTCTTTCTCTCTTTTCTAGCCCAGCCTGGCTCTATAAATGACTCCTGCTAGCCCTGATGTCCCTTTACTACACATGATTAACAATGGTTTTACCAGGTGCTGGTGGTAACAGTTTACTAAGGTCCTGCCTGATGTCACAGATAACTGCCTGCCCCAAAATTACATTTGCATTCAAATGAAGGGCTGACCATGCAGGCAACCCCACCTTGCTGCTAGTTTCAGTGCTTCCTTTCTCACAGATCTTTATGTATTGCCAGCCCCGTTCTTTACTTTGAGAATGTGGTTTGAAATCTCGTGGTCTTCAAGCAGAGCCGAGTGCGTTGTTAACCACAACTGTTCAGGCAGTAGAAGCTGTATTTTTCTTGAGCAGTGCATGTCAGGATCTCACTTCAGGCACTCAGAGTTACTCAAAGCCTGGTGTCTGCTGGTCCTGTAGTAGTTCTGCTGCAATGTGCTCTATTTAAAAAAAAAAACAACCCTAAAACCAAAGGAGCAGTTCAGTGCTTAACTGCAGCTCTTAGAGAGCTCCTCACATGAGCACTCTTCTTGACTTCAGCTCTTCGTCTGTGTGGGAGAGCACTTAGAAACCACAGTAATCCTGCTGATTTTACCATTACAAAGGATATCCAAGAAGTCTCATAGTCATTTTGAGCATTTGTTCATACGAATAGTCTTGTTGATGTTAGCAAGCTATTCATGAGCTGGCTGCTTGCCACGGCGATTGAAGTTCCTCTATTCTAACCTCCAACGTTCACAGAAAGGGAATCTGTTATTGAGAGAATGCAGAATTTGTCACTTTCCCTGTGCTTATGTCTTGGTTGTGATATTAAAATGAGTGATAGTTTTCCCTGAAGGTTTTTTTGTTCTCATTGCTGTGCTTCTTCACAATAAGTAACACCTTTCCTTGGAAATATGGGAACAAATTATAGCTTTTTAGCTCGGGAAAGCAGTTTCCTAACTTTCAGGAGCAATCTCATGTTTGTAAGTAACAAACCACTATGAGATCATCTGTAACCAGGAGCAAGGAGAGAAAGTGTGGATTTCTCTTTTAAAGCGAGATAGATACCTTAGCATTGTCTCTTAATGGGAGTGCGCCCTGTTTTCATTCGTGTTCCTTTAATGATGTGATACTTAATTGCACCTTTATTAATGATCCGACTTGTTAAAAGGAGTTTTTCCTTAAACAGGTGCAAAGTATAATGAGTTTTTTCTTTGTTCAAAGGTGTATTTTTTCTCTGAGTCTTTTGCACTTTAACACCATTTAAACTTCCAGGTTCTCACTTTGCACACCTGACCAACACCGTCGTTTCCTTTACTGAGAGAATGTGAGTGTCCTGAGGCTGCATTCATCACGTGCCTTGGGGCTGGAGTTGTGGCAAAAGCTTTTTTGACTGATAATTTCAGAAGCACAGCTACCTGCTGAGATTATTTCAGACTTTCCTGCTGTACACTTGGGTAAAATTTGTGCTCTTTTGCTTGTTGTGTTTTTAGGGGCTGATGTTTTGCTGGTGTAATTGCTTAGAGGTATTTTAAAAATCATTAGGTGGCGGGAAGTTGCCAGAAGCTGTTTCTGCTGCTTGCATATGTGAGCTTACTCGGATGTAATTTACACATCTGTGACAGCTGGCCACTCAAAATTACCCAGCAGAGCTGCTGCTAAGGACTTCTCAAATCCAGGGAAGTCCCTGATCAGTGTGTCATGGATCTGAAGTCCTTGATTCTCCTGCAGCAGCAAAATAAATCACAGCTGTCTAATTTGGCATTAGGTGTCCCTGCACAGCCTGCCTGCTGTTACCAATAAGTGTGATTTTAATGTAGTGGGATCTTACTTTTTGACTCCAGTGTTTTTCCCTCTTCTCAAATTTAGAGCACTGTGGTTGCTCTTGAGTTCACACTGTGTTGAAATAGTTACAAAAAAAGAGTCTTTACATCTTTTTGTTGTAAATTGATTTCATTTCCTTTCTTCCTCTTCAAAACTGTTGAAGCCCCATCCTTGTAGGCATTTCAGTGCCTCTCCTGAGTGCAGGTGTAGCAATAAATCAGCCAGAGGAAGAAGCAGCATTTGCTCCTTTACTGGAGCCCTCCAGCTGTCTGCAAAATGTTCTAATTACATTAATTCAACAAAATTTTCCTGCAGGCTTTATCTACCTGATATACCCCCAGCCCAGAGCTCTGCAGAAGGGCTGGATCTGCCCTCGTTCAGTGTTCAGGAATGTTGGATACACCAGGCTCCAGTCACACATTCATTCTCTCCCACTGCAGCACTGTTCCACGAGGAACATTTTGATCCGTTTTTCACAATGGTATAATTTGCCTCATGAAGCTACTGAAAGCAGTAAAATAGCGATTATTCCTGTCTGTTAGAAAAATGACATAAAAATACCTTTTGATGCTTTCAATAATGCATGGATATAATGACATGCAAGGAGATTTGTCCTCTTCCTTAGTGCCTGAAGAAAGGACTTTACAATGTGGGCTGGTTAAAGTGACAATGCTCTGCTCCTCTGGCCTCATGCTGTGCCCACTAAGCAGAAAACAGCTTCCTCTGGATTCCTGAGTACCCTAAGTTGGTCTGGCTCCAGCAAGCTCTGCTTTGGGTTTGGTTAGTCCCAGTTCTTATAATGTATCTCATTTCAGTCTTACCTATTAAACCACAGTCACAGTCTTACCTGTTAAACCACAGTCATTAGACTGTGATTGCTGGAGCTGAATAATCACATATTAATATAGTTCATTTAAAACGAAACGTTTTCAAAAGTTCTCAAATGCAAAGGGAATGGAAATGAGAAATTGCGCTGAGTTCTCAAGAGGGAAAAAATCTGCATTGAGATGATCCTAAAGCACCTTCACCCTTGGGCCTCTCTAAGATGCATTTTTCCAATTGTGAATTTGAATAGTTTCCATTTTCTGAAGCTGGGAAGTGGTGTCCACCACAGATACTGGTTGGGAAAACATGTCTGAGGGAGGTTTATCAGATGATGACGATGATGTGGGCAGAGACCAGGCAGCAACACTGGGATGCTCCAGTCCACTTTGGTTATTCTTCTCCTGCTACATGAATGATTCTCCAGAGCTTTCCTTTGTCATGTCCCAAAGCCATGGATCTGCTTAGGTCCTGTCCTTGTGTTTCCAAGCTCATCTGTCTCACACTGGAGCCACATCCCTATCCTGGGATGCAGGCCTTCTCCTACACATCCCATTTTCTTTTCTATGGCCTGACAGAACTCTGGTAGCTCTGGTTTATTTTTCAGAGCTTTTATTTTTCTTTTTGGTCTCCAAAGAGCATCAGCACCCATTTTTGGAGGCGTGTTCCCGTTCCAAGCCTGATCCCTGACTCCAGTGAAGCAATGGGGACAGCTGGTGGTCAGCTGCCTGCATGGCAAGGAGACCTTTCCAGGCTTGCAGGGACTGTGACCTTATTCAGATTTCAAAGTTCTCAGCCTGCTCTGTTCTGGTTGGACCAGGACTCGTGTCTGTCACATGCAAGATGCAGGAAGCAGCAAAGCTACTGAAGAATCCTGGCTTGGAATTCTGGATATGTTGCAGGGATTTTTGCTCTGATTTGATTAATGGTAACATCTCTCCTTTGGAACCTGGACTATTATGGAATATGCTTTTAAAAGTTACTTTAACCAGGAATTTTCTTTCTTTAGAGGGCCAATTTTTTTTTCTTTAGAGAATTTAGAAATTTTTTTTCTTTAGAGGGCTAAAAAGGCCTGACAGGTGCTGCAAGACAGAGTGGGCTTGCTGAGCAGAGACAGAGCTGGGGGTGTGAGCAGGCAGGGCTGGAACATTCCTGCCATCCAACACGGAGCCACAGGGCAGGAATGTCACATCCACTGCACACCAGGGAATGGTCTCAGGAGCTGATGACAGTGAGGAGCCAAGAGCAGCACTGTAATATTTTAATCTTGTATTCTCTGAAGAGTAGCTGTGCTTCAAATATATTCTCTTTGTTAATCGGTGTATATGCTCTGAAAAGAGCGCCACCAACTTCCAGCTAACATATGCTGACTTAAGTGTAGCCCTTAGCATGGCTAAAGTAAGCAGCTGTCTCACAAGAACTCTGAGAATATTGCTAGTTCTGAAAAAAACAATCTCCTTTCCTCACCGTTGTTGTCTGTGCTTTGAATTTTATCACCTTGCACTTTGCTGGATCTCCTTGGGCTGTGTGAGTCACAGCCCTGATGCAGTGGGATTGAAGTGGTGACATTGTGGCAGTTTAACCCCATAGATCCCTGCCATACTGGGGGGGAATCCAGCGGGCTCTGCTCCATAACCTTCCCAGAAACTCAACCAGATCCCAGCCCGTGTTCAGTGCCTGCTTCCCCATCTGTCCCTCTGCTGCCCACAGGAACAGCAGGAAAGGGCAAAGAGCTCCCTGTGCTCACTTCACACCTGGTGCACAACACAAGGTTCCAGTCCCTGCCCATGGCCCCCAGGCTGAGGGGAATTCCTGCTGTGAGCTCAGGGAGCAGCTGAATCCAACAAAATGGGATCCAGCATTCCCATCCGTGGGGTTTCGTGTCTGTGTGTGTGTGGTTTTAACACTTCTCTGCTCACCTGGCTGCAGCTGCTTGAAATTTAGAAGAAAACTGTTATTTTTGAGTATTATTAATTTTTTAAAATTTAAAATATCATTTTATTATTTAAAATTTATAATAATTAATAATCAATTATTTAAAATTTTAAGACATTATTTTAAATATTTTTCAAATATTAGGGCTGCTAAATCCTGTCTGGGGAAATTCTTTACCTTAGGTGATGGTTTTGAGAGCTCTGTGAACACCTGGCTCTAGTGGCATGTTCTGGATTCGGGCACTGCTGAGCACAGGCTGTATGTGAATTATTTTAATGGAATTCTTAACGACCGTCAAGAATTTTTATTTTTTCTTTTTTTTGAAATTTATTTCCCCCCCTCCTTCAGTATGGAAAATATCCCTAGATACGAGAGTGTCTCAGCGTAGATGGGTGATCCGCAGGTACATTTCCTACAGCTGTGTAGTCACTTCTGAATTAAAGGCACCGAAACGGCCTCTCCAGAGTGACAATTCCCACTAGGTGGCACTTGGAATCCAGCAAAGCCTCGGCTGGCGGGCTACCTGAGAACTGCCACTCGGATTTGTACTTAGGGACTGACCAAGCTAAAAAAGGATCGATGGAGTGCTGCCTGCAGCAACTTTCACAGCTCCGTTTAATACCAACATTGATTAAATCCCCTCCTCCAGCTCCCTGTGAAAGAGCATTAGCACAGGAATGATCCCTTCTCCAAATCCCTGCATCCAGCTTTCTCCACTGCCCCACCAATTTCCCACCTCCAAAAAAAAAACACCCCAAACCCTCCAAAAACCCCAAACAACCTAAAACCCCCAAACCCAAAAGAAACAAAAAAACCCCCTCAAAACAAAACAACCCCCCCACCAACCAACTAATCTTTTCTTTCCCTGGAAATTAAACTCAATAATTAACTCAATAATTTGTTCAACGCCCCAAATTTTATGGTTTTATTTGAAGCGTCCAGATAAGTGTCAACTCCCCAAGATCTGTTCCCATCGAGATTCAAGGCTCTCCTCAGAGTGGTGCAGGAGTTTGCAGTTTGCACCAATGAAACGGGCCAAAAGCAAGGACAGAAGTGACTGTGGGAGTAACAGGCAAAGAAATAAATGCCGTGGAGAAAAATGGGAGCTGCAAAGGGAAAAGTGCATGGGGAATATTTGGTTCTGTGTTGTCTGACACGGGCTCAGGGGGCAGCCCATGACAGCTCCAGCTCGTAACCAATTCACCGCTCCTGCTGCTGCTGATGCTTCTCAGCCCAAATTTCTGAGTCTGCAGCTGTTTGGTGAGAGCAGAGATGATAAAGATCCTGGACAGCATCTGAGCAAACCTAGAGCCAGGTTTTAGCACAGCTCAAGTCCTGTTTTGTTGTTGCCTCATTATTTAATATTTCGCTTATGACAATGAGTCTTGAGCTGTTCAGGGGTACAATGGCAAAATCCTGTTCTTTGCCATGGTTTATGAACAGGGGAGCTCAGCTCACAGAGAGAACTGGACTGAGTCTCTTCCAACGTCCTGTTAAGGACACAAGTTCATATTTAGCAGCTGAAATACGGGTTTGTGAGCATTAAGCTTGCATATGGCTCTCTGAGTGGTTTCTAGGGTTCAAAAATTACTCAGTAAACTCAGAAAGAGCCTTTCAGCTCTTTATGTTGGCTGTGCCCTTTGGAGGGAAGCTACTCTAAGTAGTAGGCTCACAACTGCCATTGTTAAAAATTCATTATGGACCAGATGAGATTATTAAAAATAAATCAAATACTTTGGGTTCACTTGTACTGGTTAGCTGAATGTATTTCTGCAAATCCTGGTATAAAAACTCATGACTTGGAAGCACTTGAGTTTGGTGTTAAAAGCAAAACTTCCAACATCACCCTGAGAGAAGCTCTGAAGTCTTTTAGTGGGAGGTTTGTGGCTGTAGAGCTTTAAGTGCTCAGCACCTGCAATGCTGCAGCAAGAGACAGGCTTAAAATAGCAATGTGTGGGCATTTAATCTGTTTATTTGGGGAGTGACAATACCTGTGAGTGCCCCTTTGATGGGAACCTCACTGTGCTGATCCATCCCTCTGAATCTGAGCAAAGGTACTCAAAGCAAACAGATCCAGGGGCAAATGTGTTCCAAAAGGGAAAAGGCAGAGATGCTCCCCTCCCTGCTCTCCCTGCCAAGGTGCTGAGTGGGAGGGACACTTGTTTTTAGCCCAGAACAAGCAGCGTGTGCAATTTGCTGCTGCAAGATATTATTCCTAACAAAGAGCTCAGGAGGAGTTGGATACAGGTGTGATAATTGCATGAGTCACAGGCAATACAATGTTCAAAGAATCTCAGTCCTTGGGCTTCAAGCTACAATTGTCAGCGTGGTTTTCCAGGGTTGTGCAGAGCGTGGTTTACTGAAGTCTTCTCTGACGTAGCTGACTTTAAATTCTGATTATTTGGAAGACAGTATGCTTGAATAAATGCATCATCGCATTCGTTTTGCATAACAATCCTTGTTTCTGCTTTTACAGCTGTATAATGGTATTTCATACTTTTTACAGTGCCTGATATTCGAGAAGATCAAAGTATTTAGCAGGTATTTTCTATCTTTGTACTTCCAGCAGTGGGATAAATATTTCTGCTCAAATCTAATCTTCTACTGGGACTTCTATGGCTGCTCAACTGAGCATGAGATAGTCTGGGGGTAGATGATTATCTGCATAGATACTTCTAGGAAGTAATTAGAACTTGGCATAATTATATGGAGTTAGGACATTCTGAGAATAAAGAGTCACGGTTAATAACGTTTATTTGAATGTTTGCTGAGCGTAGGATCCTACATTTAATTAAATATAATATTAGAAGCCTCAATTCATAGAATTCTCTAATAATGTTGGTTGTCTCAATGGCAGTAATTCTCTGTGTGTGTCTTTGCTGTGTGGACATCCCTTCCCAAAGTCCTGTCATGTCCCCTTTCCTTGCAGTTCCTGACTGGAACTGTGGGTGTACATGGAAAAAGAACCATTTATGTAATTCTAATTATTTCTGTACTATTTATTTCTCTAGGATTGCTCTGACTGTAACTCCTGAGTGTTTTTTCCTGCTAGATATCCTTTCCTTGACTAGAACTATTTCTTTATTTCTCTTAAGGCACCGGAAAGAATCCTTGAGGTCTCAAGCTCAGTATGTTCTCTTTTTTCTCAAAGCCTTCCAACAGGATATCCCATTTTCAAAATAAATATAGCATTTTGTTTTTGGAAAACAGGAAGGGCAGGCCATGGAATAGATGGCAATAAAGATTGTTGCTGGGATGTCCAAACTTGGAACTCAGATTTTAGCAGAAGGTGTACAGATCATGAACAGGAATCTTCCCTTTTAAAGGCTTCTAAGGAAAAGAAATTACAGCAGGAAATGCTAGATGAAATTTTCAGTCTTTCCTCTAAAGAGATGTCTTCTCCACAAACAAAGCCACTTGAAATAGGGACTGGCTTGTAAACATGAGGAGAATTCACTTGTAAAGTAGGTTTAGATGTTGTCTGCTGATCAGTGCACGAACAAAAGCTAAAAAAAGTTTTTATTACACAGCAAGCAGCCAGTGCATCTTATTCCTGTGTTTGTGGTGAGGGGGTTTGGTTTTGTTCTTTTTTGTTCCTTTTTTCCTTTCCCTACAACAGTCACGGTGCAAAAATTTAATGAGCCATCTGCTGAACCACAGTTCTGCTCTGTAAATCAACAGGGGAAAATAGCAGCCTCTTCCTTAGCAGAGCTATTCCTTAAATATGTTCAAAGCAGGATCTTTTTTATCAAAGTGCCATCAATTTCCATAATACAGCAACAATTTTAGCATTTAAAGCAGCTGGGAATCTCAGCTGAGGTTTAGCTTGTTTGGTTTTGTGGGGTCGCAGGATGCTGGATGTGGTGTTACAGGGACAGATTGTCCTGGTTTTTATTAAACCATAAAAATTCCTACATTGTCAAATATTTCCAGGCTCATCAAATCAGAGACAAAGCATCACATTTGATATGTTAGTTGCTTTTCCATTAGCACAGTTATGTTATGCTATGCTCATGTCATAGCTGCAGCCTGAGATGAAAACATCCTTCTCTTGCAGGCTGCACACAAAAACCTCTCAGCACAGCTACATGGATCTCACTAAATCCCACATTTGGGGGGTTTCTTGCCTGGTTTCTGAGGAGTTTATGATAGGAATATTTGTAATTGTAAGCCTCATCTCATGAACAAATCTTGCACGTAGAAATTTTTCAAAAGGTTGGTGCAACTCAGATGTTCTCCCATCTGATCCAAAAAGTTTCATTTAGTAAAATCTGGGCTTAAATACTACAATAAACTCCCCACAAAACCAAACAAACAGGGTCTGGTATAGAAATATCTCTGTAAGCTTGATTGTGCTTGTGATTACCCTTTCTTGTTACTTTGGGTGTTTTTGGTTGCTATGAGATCTAAGTAGTTGTTAAAAGAAAAAACTTGGTTTTGCTTGCTGGACGGAGCACAACACAAACACAGTGTGGTGAGATCTTCCTTGCTCCAGAAACTGTTGGGAAGGAAGCAGTAAAGAAGCTCTGATAGGTTTAGGTAGCCCTGGGAAAGACCAATGAAGAGCTGCAGCTTCTCCTGGTGGCTCAGTGTAAGGAACATTCCTGAATATATTTCTAATATTGCTGCTGTAAACAAGAAGAGAGTGGCACCCTTCTCCTGTTTGTAGCTGCTGAGTTGTGAGCATCAGCCACAGGGGATGAAATTGGGTTTCAAGGCATGTCCCAGTGATATTTCAGAGCCATGGATGCATCTGACTGCCTCATGAATAAGCCACAACAAAAAGTGCTCCAGCTGGTGATCAGTGCTGCTTCCTCAGCAAATGATCCCGTTGCTATGAGACAACAGGGGCTCTGGGCTGGCTGCAGTGCTGGTTTGATCCAAACCCCAACAGAAGGTTGTTCTTGCCAGTCTCAGTGATTTCAGTATTTACAGGACCTGCTGGAGGCTTGTTAATAAAATATTTCTTCTATTGGGATGTCACCAGAAATAGAAAGAATCTCATTTGTGATGTAGATTTTCAAAGAAAAATGGCAAATGAAGGGTTGGCTTTAAAATGAGATTCCAGATGGGAGAGGATCCCTGAGGCTTTGCATGTCCCGCAGGCCTCATGGATCAGGGAAGAGAGACTGAGGCACAAAAAGCTGCAGATCAGTTTGGAAATCTGGTGAAACAGCAGAGGGAGAGGATTTCTTTATAAATTATGCTGTAAAATGTTAATATACCACAGGAGGATGTACAGGAGTCAGACCAGAGGATACTGTAAGAGGTGTAGGAGACTTCCAGCCCCATGTGGTCTTTGAATCTCTGGTTAACACAAAATGCTTTGAAGGTGATTATAAACCAGCAGTCAAGCCATGATGTGTTTAAATGAGGAAGCCAGGAATGAACTGTGGCTTTGTTAGTGTCAACAGAACAGAGGATTTCTTCCTGCTATTTCCAGGTCCATCAATTGAAGGTTTAAGCAAACACTGTTACACAATAGAGTCTTGGAGCTTGTGATAGTGAATTTTAGAACTGGTGCATCTTTGTCTGAGAATAATCAGCCTGCACTTCTTGGCCATGACTTTGTCTGCTGAAATCCTGGAACAATGCTGTGTCTAAGTGGGAGGAGAAAGGTATTCTGGGTGGTATCTTTGTCAAACCAAGGTATTTCATAGCTGTGAAACACAACTGGAGTGCACAGCTCTGGAAATGGCCTCCCTGAGCTTCTCTGTTTGGAGGCAGGTTGGAATTCAACTGCAGGAAAGTGTGACTGGTCTCTGACAAGGAGAGGTCATTAAAAGGTGGGAGCGTTGTCCTCTCTGGGGTATCTCCACCCAAACTCCCCTGCACTGTGCCACTGCTCAGAAACAGACTGGGAGGGCAAGAACTCTTGCAATCTATTCCTCCCTAATTTCAGCTGATACCTGTGCTGCTTTAGGGAATAGGAGAGAGAAAATGAAACATTTGCAGACTGCTTTTTTCTTTTTCTTCTACTCTGTCCTTTTTTTCCCTCTCAGGGATGGGGTAAATATTAGCAAATTTTAAAAGGCACTTTATTTTGAACTGATCTTCATTTCACAATAATTAGCAAACTCTAATGGCCTTTAGGAAAACCCCTTTCCATTCCATTCTGTTTGATTAGAGAGCCCAACAGGAGGATGGAGAGAGAACTGCTTTCCTTGCACATTTGCTACATCATAGAGGAGAGGGGAGATATTTTTACTTCCTTCTGGTGATACTGTAAGGAAAGTAGCAGAAGCAGAGTGGTTCTTGCAGGTCCCTTCTTGCAGCACAGTACTGAAAAAATAAACTTCTACTTCAGAACTTGGTAATCCTTAAAAGGTTTGTCAAGATTGCTGGAGTCCACACCGAATGCTCAAAATAGTTCTGCTGCACTGGCAAAAAATAATTTGCTGTTATATTTGCTGTCATGCTATGTTTGTGTGGGGGGTGTTTTTTGGGTCACTCTCCTCACAATTAGGTAGTTCTGAGAAGTTTGAAGTGTCAGTCTGAGCCTCAGATTGCTATTGCAGCTCCCATGAAGTGCTGCTGGGAGCAGGTCCAGATCCGTAGCTCCGTGTGAGGGGAGGGAATGGGCTCATTCCTTCTTGTTGGAGCTGACAAAGAGACTGGTACCTGTCCAGGTGAGAGGAAAGCCTGTTCTGGCTTTGAGCCATGGCATCTTCCAAGTGAATAATGAGGGCTGGAGTTCAGAGCAGTGCTCAGAAGAGCTCCAATTAAAGGAGGAGCCAGCTAAGCCCAAGAAATGGGGCTGAGGGCTTGGGTTACCTGTATAACAAACACTGGCCAAAGCAGTTCCTTAGGATGCATTTTCACATGATGGAAACAGTCCTTTAAAAACCATAATGAGACGGCTCTAAGCTCAGTAGGATTTCAGCTGCTTTCTCCTCGGAGCTGAGTCACCTCCACATTCAGCCCCTCGCCCTCCCGGCACGCTGGGATCAGCCGGGCACTGCTGCACCTGCTGCAGGCTGCTGTGTGCTCCTGGCTTCACAGGAACCTTCTCACAGGAGAGGGCGAGGACGGGCTGGAGGCTCCTCTCCTGCTCTGCCCCCTGGCTGCTGAGGGGTGGATTCCCCACCCTGGGCTCCGTGGGTGCTGTGATTCCCCTGCTGAGGAATGCCCTGGAAAACAAGCAGCAGTGCTGGACAGGGGCTGCCTTTAGCCCCAGACTGGAACATTTCAGAGCAGAATCCCACAGCAGTGCCAATTTAATGTAAAATAAAATTTTCCCGGACCCCCAGGCATAGCTCAGTCAGATCACATCACTCAGCAGCACCTCCTTTGTTGTTTCCCAGGAGGATTTGCCTTGTCCTGGGCAGGTTTTTGGGCCTCTTCCCCCTTGTTCACAGTCCCCCAGTCCTGTCCTTAAAGGTCAAGAGTAGCCAGCAGGGATCCTACTGCTCATCACAGAGACAGAAGTGGCAGCAATACTTCCCTCACATCTGGAAGTTTGTGTCACTGTAATCCTCAGCCTGTGAGATCCTCCTCTGCTAGGAAATAAGGATACCTGAGGTTCTCCTGATGAGTTAATGAATGCAGCAGGTTCTCGTGCTTTGGGACTGTTTGGTCAGTATTTATCAACTGTGTCTTCATAACTGAGTGCACAGGGAGGGTGTTCACTTTTAAAGGAGAACCTGTGCTGTGATGTTTGACTTGCAGATTCCAAACCCCAGCTTATAGAGCAAATCCATTAATCCAGCCCTTTTTTTTATGTACTGAGTAGTTGTTTGTCACTCTGCACAGCAAGTCAGCTTTTCCAATCTTCACACGACCCTCGTCAATTTGGTTTAATTCCTGTTCTTCAAGGAGCAGTAATTTAGGCACAGAAAAGCTAATTGCCTCTTTCAGAATGCAGGGACTCCAGTTTTGAGTCCCTGGCACCTCGCTGCCTGGGTACACAGCTACATGGGAGCAGAGGTGATGCTGGCTGGGGCTTCTCTGAAAGGGAAGGAATGAGATGTTGCTGTTCCTTCTCTTTCTTCTTCCACCTACATGGGCTTAGCTGAAGGGGGATTGATATTCTATCAAAACTTAAAGATTTACCTTGAAGCTACTGCCGTCATTATTTCAAAAACATCTTTGATTTTCAAACTGCAAGTTCTGAAAGAATATTGTACAGACCCTGTTGTGACAGCCGCCCCCTGCTCCCAGGACTGAGCTCAGAAAGGAAGAGTTAATCTGTTATTATCATCATCTTCTGTTACAAGGACTTGGCGGTTTGGGACGTGCAAAAATGAATAAAACTGATTGTCTGCAGCACTGGCAGGGGAGTCAGATGTCTCATTCTGTACCAAGGGTGTGCAGAAGTGCTCGGTGACACCCTCTCACTGACAGACAGCAGGAGACACAGCTTGTATCATATATTACAGCTTTTAATATTTTATCCAGTGCTCTTGTGTAACTGCAACTTTTACATTCATGATTTGTGACTTTGGAGTTGCAAATTTTATGGCTTAGGCTTGCTGTAGAGTGCTGAGAAGCTTTTGTTGTAGGGAGCAGAGGTTCTGCTAAACATTTACCGTGTAATTCCTGAGGTAATTGGCTACAAAGATTTAAGGATGTTTCTCAATTGTACCTTCGTGTGTGCCTCCCTCAGCCTTTCCACAGAGGAACCAGCTTCTCTCAGTGCTCAGCCTCTCCACAGAGAGATTTACCAGATTTGCAGTTGCAGCTCAAACATTTGGCAGCTTCAAGAAGGGTCCCCAGTAATTCAGAGGAGTTTTTGATAGTATTTGTCTGATAAAAGTGGAATTCAAAGCTGGGACAAGTTGGGAATTCCTGACTTCAGTGTTTTCTTCCTTAATATTAATTGATCTTTTGATGAGCTATCATAAGCATTTCTCTTTTTTTGCATCCAAGAGTGCTCCTCACTGCACAGGCAGATGGTGACTCTCACTCCTCCTGCCAGAGCTTGCAGTCTAATAGATAGTGCAGCCAGAAAGTGGGAGGAAAAAAGGGAGAGAACATAATTGATTATCACTTTTCAGACAGCAGTAGAGCTAGAACAGAAGCATCACCTAAGAGCTGGATGGGAAGCATATCACCAGCTTGAGGGGGTCCAGATAAAGTGCAAGAGAGCTCAGGCCTTCAAAGCTTTCATATCAAATCCTCTTGTATCGCCAAAGAAAATCAAAGAGAAGCAATCATTTGTTTAAGGTTAAGGACACTCAGCCTTCTCAACAGGAAATCTGACAGAAGCAGCCTCCCTTTGGAATGAGATGGGCTGTGGGTCCCTGAACTTGTGTGGGCAATGAGGGATTTTATTCTGTAAGTGCAGTTTGTTATGTCAGTGTCATGTACAGTCCTGGCCTAGGCTTTTATTCACCTCTATTCCATCTCCAGAGGGAAAGTTATTCCTACAAGGTCACTGGGAGCTGATTTGTGTGGCTCCCTTACACCTCTGCTCCAAACCTTGGGGAATTCTGGTACCACTCCTAGAAATGCTTATTCCTAACCTTCCTTTGGATTAAAAGGTTGTGTTTCCAAAGTTAATAATTCTAATTTTCTAAGGGATGAGATGAATGTTCATCTACATGAGGAATAATAGGTTTTATTCCCTGACAGCAGAGGAGCACGGCTGCATCCTCTTCTTTCTACACGTGGCCATGAAATACTCTTGGTTTCTAGGAAAACAAATTCTGGTCTCAATGCAAACCAAGATTCCTGGCACAGTCTGGTCCTTCCTGGGGCCTGGGCTGGGTGGACATCAGCAGACACTGAGCCCAAAGTGTTGGAATCTGGAGGAATCACTGACTGCAAACAGCCCTTGGACTGATGCTTGCCTACACCAGGCTGTCCTGGGGTCAGGTGAGGAGAAATCCAACAGCACAAAGCACTGTCCCTGAGCTCTGATTTCAGCTACCAAACAAGCTTACCTGGAGATGGATGAGCTGAAGGTCTGGCTGGGTATCTTTTAATTTTACTTTTTTGAATAACATTATAATTGAGCTGATCTCTAACCAAGAAACAGTGATTAAGCAAAGTCTGCTGCTTATTTTGATGAATATTTTCTTTTTTTCTGGAGCAAGATGCCTTCTTCTTGCATACTGAAACACCTTCCCACTTTGCATCTGTTATTCTTAGCACCAGTCCTGTTGATATAAAAAATAACATAAAAATAAACATAAGAGTAAAAAAGCCCCTCAATTTTCAGATGTGAAATGATTCAAAATTAATGTTTTAAAATTTTTAAGTATCTAATTCAATTGATATAAAGTGAAAAATAATCCATGAAAATCAAATTTCGATGCAAAATTGTTCTGATCAATTCTGAGTCTGAAGAGAAGAATAAAGAGAAGTTATGGAGTAGATGCTTCATGTCTGTTACCTTTTGGCACCATGACCCACCAGAGCTGTGATGTCATTCCCCAAAATCATCTCCCCTCCCACATCTCTTGGGCAGCCTGCCCAGCTCTGCAGAGAGAGCAGCACTGAGCTGTGCAGTGGAGCTCTGTGGTCTCTGCTTTCTCCTCAGTTCTAGACACCCTGGGGCTCCTCAGGGTGGAGATCTGCTCAGAGACACAGAGGATCAGGGAACACCTCCTGCAGGGTTTTTCCCATTCAGGGAATTTTCTTGGAGGCAGCACCATTTCCCTGCCTGTTCCTCCCTGTGCAGAACAGCAAATCATGGAGTCCCCAAATCATGGAGCATGTGTCACCAGGAATTGCCAAGTGCTTATGGAGGGCACAGAAATGCTTGTAAAAATAAACTTGGGCTGGCACATGGATTACATAATGGCAATGTCCATGTCAGGGCCTGTAAGGACCTGTGTCACTCATGACTCTGCTGCTTCAAAGTCAGATGTCACTGCAGTCAAACAGCACTTAGAGAAGCTCTGGGAGACAGGAAATGGGAATTGCCAGGAGCACTGTGCCTGAGGAACTCACCCTTTGTACTTTACACAGTCTGACAAGGCCCAGACTCCCTTTTTGGAGGGTTTCCCAAGGGAGTTGCCGTTCTTCTCCCCTGGGCAGCACTGGAAGCGAGGGCCTGACTCCCCCAGCCACTGGCCACATGCACCAAGTTCTTCATTACAGTTCTGGGCAGGTGCTCTGAGAGGAGCCAGTGGGGAGGCTCTGGCTGTGCTACAGCTCCTTTCTGCCACTGGAGCTGACCTGATGTGGCAGCAAAGCTGCTGAGAGGCTCCCAGGAGGAATTGTGCAGCTGGGGGGACGTGGCAGTGGGTGTGTGTCACATCCATCCTCCACACTTCAGGGACATGCCCAGGGCACATCAGCCACGGAGAACTCGGCAGCAATGCTCATACCTGCCCTGCTCCCAGTCCTGCAGGGGTGCCCCTGCAGCTGGGGACACAGGGAATCCTCTGGGAGCAGCTGTGGCTCACAGGAGGTGGCATTTTCCTGTGGGTGTTCCTCCAGGATGCAGATGGATGAGCCACAAACTCAGAGCTCCTCTGCCCCAAAGACTGCTTGGTGGAAAAGCTTGGTTCAGACAGTGATATTGTGGTAAGTTTGATTCCTCTGAAAGGAAATGAAGGTGTTTAGGAAACAAAAGTCAAGTCTCCAACAGGGATTGGAGTCTTGGGTCTACAAAGTCTCCAGGAATGGCTGCATTCCCTCATCCTTTCCAGTGCTGCAAACCCTCTTGACTCACAGCTCCTCCCCCACTTGGCATTTCAGTTGAAGATGAAGATGAGGAGAAGCAAATCAGAATACCTGGATTTAAATCATGTAACCCTCTGCTGAGGGTACCTCTGCTGGTACCACTTTGCTGAGTAAATCAGCTGAGCAGAGAAGTCTGACAGCGAAATCTGGGGGTTTTTTGCACCTTCATGAAGCATTTATTTGGAGTCATGTTCCCAGTGGATCTGTGTGATGTTAATATGGGTTGTGAATGCTGAGTTCTGTGACAGGAGAACAACTGGAAGGAATTCCAGTATCTCCGTGGAAGAAACTTCNAAAAAAAAAAAAAAGCAAAACCACAAAGCCAACTAACTTCTGGGAACATGAAAATACCTCAGCTCAGAGTACATTTTGAGAAAATGTGCTCTATTTTAGCTCCATATTAAGCAACAGAGAGAAAATAAGTCACAGATTTTGTAGTGGAGAGAGACTTATGATATTTTTACCTTTTTTTTGTTTCTTCATTGTTTGTCCTTCATGAGTGCTTGTTCAGCTGGCTCTTGTGTTCCCCTTCACCCTGATCATCCACTCTGCCTTCCCAGCAGCATTTTGTTCCACACCATCTTCCTTTCATGCTTTTCTCTGCAGAACCTGAGTCATGTTCCTGCTGAACTTCTGCTTCCATGGAGTTTGCCAGCTCTAAGGCATCTTGGCCAACATCTTGTGCTTTTTGCAAAGTGTGGCTGTGCTGCTGCAGGGATGAGCAGCATCCTGACTTGGGACACTGTGGTCCTCCTTTTCCATATTCCTCATTTCACAGTTTTTCTTGACAATCCAAAAGCCTCTTCATGCACAGCACAGAAAACAGCCACCCCTCTGTGCTCAGTGTCTGCCTTTGGTACATGAGGGACCCCAGTGACTGATAATGCCAAGTCCCTGCATTCCAAACACTTGATTTTCTTCCTCCTCTCCAAAGTCTGGCTGTGGAACTTGCAGTCACTAAGTTGTTTGGACATAACAGAGTTCAGAACTTGCCCACAGCCTGAACCACACTTAAACACTGAATTCTGAGGAGGTCCCAGACAGCCACAACTCTCAGAGTCCCAGCTCGGAGACAACAAGGTGTTTAATTCAGTACCTTCAGTCCACTTTTAAAGCAAACCCCAAATTTCACCTCTGTTTTTAGCTGCAAACCATCAGCACTGCAAAACTTATGCCTGGAACCCTGGGTACACCTGAGACACAGCTGAGATTTGGAGAAGTTTTTTCTTACAGGGCCTGACAGTTCAGTCAAGTCAAGTGTGTCCCTGCCTGTTTGCCCGAGCTGAATGCACCTGGCAGATGGACAGAGTCCCGATGTGAGAAACAGGTCCACAGTGGGAAATGCAGGACAAAAGCATTGCTGGATGTGTCTGTGCCACACACCAAAAACTCTCTGCTCGTTTGTTTTCCAGTGTTTGCTTATCCCTGTTAAATGAGATAAGCTTGTTTGGAGCTCGGCCCAGTCAAATGCTGACCCTGCCTGCAAGAAATATTTTTCTCTATCAGCTACTTGAGCTAATTTTGGTCACTAATTTATGCATCTCTATACATAATGAGAGCTACATAACGTCTTTTGGAGAAACATTTGTTAAGGCTGACAATAGCAACTGCCAGATATGTTGTAGGTGGAGTTATTTGCAGTGTTTGCCATCCTTTCTAAGGAAAAAAGTTCTGTACTTCTCCACACTAAGGATTTCATCAGTAGCCTTCATTTAGAAACTGCAGAACAAGAACAGGAGTACAACAAAGAACAGAATTCCCAAAGCACTAAGTCCTGAGCCATTGGCCCAGCCAGTAAATCCCCTTAAAAGAACGGAGATTCCAGAGGTTTGGAACAGTGCTTAGAGCAAACATAAACACCAGGCAGTGCACTGGATCATCTCACAGGTGAGAGGACTGAGCATTTGCATGACTTTTTTATCTGCTTCCTGAGCGTGTCTGAGGAAATTCTGTTAAATTCTGACATTTCTCCCTCTTTTCCATCCTCAATTCTCACATTTCATTTAACAACCTTGCCATGGTCAAATTTGTGCTCTTGACTTAGCCACACTGCAACTGCCCTGCCCCAGGGAAATGAGTCCCTGGCTAAACAGCTGCCAAGGGGAGTTTAGGGTCCCCCTCTTCTTCCCTTTGGTTAAGGGAAGAAGAAATAAGGGGTTGCATCACTCTGCAGCCTGAAATCCTTGACCATTCCTCTGCTGCTGAATGAGGAATGCAGCTGAGCCCAGAGAACTCTTCACAAACACAAATGAGGGGTGTGGAGGCAAAGCTTATCTGCCTCTCAACACACCGTGGAGGTAAAGTGCATCCCCATGTGTGACAAGTGACGTTCACTGGGACTAAATATAGAGCTGCCTACTGCACACTGATGATATCTCCTGGGGTCAGCTGAGCTGCTCTGCCTAATTTTGGCCTCCTGGGTCTCTGGAGTTTGTTGTTAGCAAAAGGCAGCAGTGCTGTGGCGGGTGGAGCAGTTCCCTTCTTGGATTGTCAGCCAGAGGAGCATGTGTCCATCCTGTCCCACTTCCAGTTCTGCAGTGTCCATCCTGTCCCACCTCCACTTCTGCAGTGTCCATCCTGTCCTACTTCCAGTGGCACAGTGTCCATCCTCTCCCAGTTCTGCAGTGTCCATCCTGTCCCACTTCCAGTTGCACAGTGTCCATCCTGTCCTACTTCCAGTTGCACAGTGTCCATCCTCTCCCAGTTCTGCAGTGTCCATCCTGTCCCACTTCCAGTTGCACAGTGTCCATCCTGTCCTACTTCCAGTTGCACAGTGTCCATCCTCTCCCAGTTCTGCAGTGTCCATCCTCTCCATGTCCAATTCTGCAGTGTCCATCCTCTCCATGTCCGGGTCTGCAGTGTCCACCCTCTCCCAACTCCTCTAAGTTTAAACTGATGCAGTTCATTCCATGGATAAATATTTAAACCCACATTTCCCCTCTCTTGAGGGAGAGTTGTCCCTTTCAGGAGACTGCAGCTGGAGCAGTAGGAAGGTTAACAGAGTTATAGTCACAGAGTTTCTTACATCCCAGTAGAAAACAAATACTTATTTCCAAGCCTCAAAAGTAATTTGTGAATGATGTTAATGTTCAAGCAGCTCTGTCACTTCTCTTTGGTCAGTGTTATCTGCAAAGCCTCTTATTTTCATGGGGCATCCCTTCCTGTATTTCAAAACAAACCTTGTATTGGAGTAATTAGTGGAGTCAAATTGGAATGATTGAAATCTCTGGTTTGAATGAAATTACCCCCCGTGTCCTTTGCTTTGGGATCTCCTTCATCTTTTCTGTGTCTGCTCTTGAGAAGATTGGTTTTGTTCTTGCCTCTCCCTCTGTGAGACTTGAATCCCAAACTCCTGCTGTGGGATTCAGAAATGATAAAGTCACCCTGGTTTATCAGTTTAGTGACCAACAGAGCACCCCAGAGAAGTTTCAGAGCCCAGCATGACTCAGTGCATTGCTAAAATCTCTGCTACATCAGAGCCTCATCCTAAGCATGGAAAATAAACTACATCTTGGAATGAAGTTCATTCAGAAGCTGGAGTCTGGAGCATCTGGGAATTGGTTTAGTTTGCCTTTGGGAGGCCTTCAGTACCAGCAGCTAGGGAGTGATTCAGTGGCAGCAACAGCTTGTTCCTCAAAGATTTAACTCGGTGTTTGTGGTGCTTCCAGGGATAAGGAAATAGTTTCTCCTGATCACTTTGAATAAATGTTTGATGAACACACAAATAACTAATGTAAAAGGAATTTAAATGTGTTATCCAGAAACAGCTCCCTTCTGTCTCCCCATTTGTTCTCTGTGGACAGAATCAAGAGCAGAGCCTGCACCCCATGCAGAATCACTGCTCTGCACCTGGCTGAATCTGAGGCAAAAATGATCCAAAGGATGAAGTGGGAGGATGTGAAATCTGCCAGGTCACTTAAAATGTACATCTTTAAAACTGGAGAAGTAATTCAGATCATTAAGAAGAGTAATAGTAAAAAACCTGCCGATAAAGGAACACATTTATCTTGAACTAGGGAAGCTGCAGAACTGGCTGAATTATCTTCTTCACAAAGCCCTTGGTGAACTCGGTGCCCAGAAACATTCTGGAATTATGGAGTGACCTATTTTGATTTCACCAAGGGAGGAAGGAGCTGCCTTGTCAGTCACCTTTGTGCAGGAGTTGTCCTGATTAAGAGGCATCACAATGGGAGCCGCTGGAACTCCTGCTAAACTTCTGGCACTGCCATGGAACTGCCTTTTCACTGAGAGTATTTGCATTTAAATGGGGAAGTCAGAGATGCTGACGTGCAAAAGGACAAAGCATTGATCCCTGAAAGCTGCACTGCCTGTCCAATCGTGCTGCCACATCTGGAATGTTCACCTGGAAGAGACAAGGCATCTTCAACTCTAATCCACAGATCCTCCAAATACAATTCAATTCCTTTATGAGGAGACCTTGTCTTTCTCCTCAATGTTTGTTAAGCTACCCTTGATTTTGTTATTTGTTAAATGACAGGAGGCCAATTTCAGACAGAAACTCTTCAACAGCTCCAAGTTTTCATGAAATCTCTTCACAGCCACCGAGGGTTCAAGCACAGACAATCATCCTCTGCTGTCACCAAAGGGCAGTGATGGAGTCTGAGGGACTGTGATGAAAGGAGTGATTTCTTATTTTCATGCCTGCTTTGTTGGAAGAATGTAATTACTGTAATAGCAGTAACAAGCTATAGAGGAACACCTTCCAAGTATTTTAAAAGTTACTCAGTACTGAAATATGCAGTGGGTGATCTTATTTTTAATTTTTTTGCTAGCCAATAATACAACTGGAATTCTCACAGCCAACTTTCAAGTTTTCCTGAACTACCATGGGTGGTTTTGATACCAAGGTGTTAAAAAATGTTTATGGGCTGGTTTGTAAATGCACTTCTACTCTTCACCAGAAGCAAGAATTTTTGTGAATTTATAGAATCTGAAAACATTGATTACCTGAACTACTTGGAATGAGATTGTGCCAAGGCCTGGGAGGGCACAGCATGAAGCAGTGACAACCCTGACATCCCAATTAGGCAATGGGCTGCAATAAGTCTGGAAAGCAAAATTTTCCCTGTGAGGCAACTCAAAAACCATGATCCAGATTATTTTTAAAAAATAAAGAGACAGGTACTGAGAGGTGACCAAGTAATGAGTGCCCACTTAAACCGTGCTCAGCAGAGCATTTGTGAATTTGGCATCTGACCTGTCAGGGCTGCTCCTGTGCCTTCACCATGGGGAGCACCACGGGGAGAGGAATGTCAGCCCCACAGGACAGCAGCACTGGGGCTGCAGTGCCTTTGCCATACCCAAACCCTTTGGCTGCTCCCCAGGGACAGATGATGTACAGTATAATTGCATATTTAGAGATGAAAGGCTGAGCAGGGATTTACTGACAGCCTGGGCAGCACCATGAACCCAACTGGCTTTTGTTACCTCTAAGAACTCGGCTCAGATGGAGCTCCAATCACACTGAGAGAAAGTTCCTCTGAGGTGATCGTGGCAGCTTTTCTCAGTAGATTAGAGCTAAGCCTTGACAAGCATCCTCTCGTTTGTGCCCAGCCAAGCTAAATGGCAAAGTCAGGAATATTTCCACCTGGCCAGATTAAAGTTCTTTGACTGTAGAAGGGTGGAGGCAAAGGATGAGCTGGCCCCTGTATGCTCCTCATGACTTGAGACAGGTGCCTTTAACAATTCCACGTTCTCCAACACTTTTAAAGGCTCCTTTTCTAATGGCTTGTGGTGCTTTAAAGAAATCTCGTGTTTGAGGAGCATCAGATCTGGGATCTACAGGAGGCACACTCAATACTGGAGCAGCACCCGGGTGCTGCAGCTGTTGGCAGAACAAGGTTTGGGTGGGAGCTGCAGTGCTCAGCCCTACACCAAAATAAAGCCTGGGCTCAGTGCACAGCAGCTGTGTCCAAAGGAACAGGAAAAACCCACCAGGATCAGACCTAACCCAGGGGAAACCAGATAACATCAGCCTCCATTGATCCAAGGGATCTTCATGGGAACAGCTGTTCTGGGAAGGAAGGGGGACAGCTGCTGTCTGCAGAAGGAATTTAACCCAGCTCAGCCTGGCTTTGATTTGTCCCTGAGATGAGTCAAGAGTCCCCCCAGCAGATCACTTTAACATTCCAGCTGGGAATGGATGAGAATCCAGCACACATTGTCCTCTCCAGAGGGAGGAATTTCATTTCCAGCCTCCGAGGCCCATTTTAGCTCAAAATTCCAGATGGACCAGGTTTATCTGAGGGAACTTCAGTTTCTCTGCTTTGTTCAAGGTCTAGTTGAAGCCAGTCTGTCTTTGAGGAGAAATTTGGAGTTTCACAGAGATTAAACACAAAGAACTCCCATCTGAACAGCTCTACCTGTTGCATGAGTGAATTTCTCTAGATTTGAAAACCCTTTAACCTATTTAAAGGATCCAAAATACAAAGAGATATCACACATCCCACCAGTGCAGGACTTATTTGAGCTAGATGATTATGAGTTCAGAAAATGATAGAATAATTGCCAAAAGAAAGCACCAACTGTTCTATAAAGAAATTGACTATTAGCAATATCCTTCAGGCCATTTTACTTTAATTACATCTGATTTTACTCCATAACATTTTGATAAAGGAGTCTTCTTGATTTTTTTTTCAAAACCCCTAGAACTCAAATAACAGCCTTTGTCTTCAAAGTCCTGGACACTGGAGTTTAGAAACTGAAATAAAGAAACCCATTGTAAAGCACAGAAGGTGCAGTTTCCCCCTGAACTCTCTCCCAGCCAGTTTGGCAGTGTCAGGACAGAATTTTTATTGCTTTGACTGTGCTTGTGTTGCACTGAATTAGTTACAGTCCAGAGGGCACTTTTAAATCCCACCCCAGAACATGAGGATTAAATATTACTCATCAGTTTTCTGCAATTTAGAAGACAATTTTGGAAAAAAAAAACCCAACCCAAACCAAACAAATTAAAGTCCCCTATGAATTCAGGGCCTCAAAAATGATTTATGTGTATTTATTTTTGTGAATTTTTGCATTCAGCCCATTTGGACCTCACAGTTTAGAGTGGTTTCTCATCAACTTCTCATTTCTCTTTGAAGCTGCAGGTTCATTTTGAGCCAATGTTTTAAAATTAACTTAATATCTTAATTATTAGATATTAAGGTAGGTCCCAGATCACAGTAGCCTGCTTTTCATAAAACATAATCACTGTTTCGAGAGTTTGGCATTTTCGAATACTTCATTCCAAAAAAGTTCTCTTAAACATAAAGATCTGAATGGAAAAATTATTTCCTACAAGCTGAAACCTTTCCTGCCTCTCTCCACCTCCATAACCTTTCCCGGAGGTTAAAAGCTGGGGGTTGAGGTTGCCTTTTAAAATGTTTTGTGCACAGTAGCACCTGCAATGTTGAAGAAGGGCATTTAATCACAGATAGGAAGGGATTATTAAAGCTGCTGAGCTGTGTCAGTGATACAACACTGAGAACATTGCACCCACCCTGGCTCTGTGGGAGAAAGGCAAAGCAAAGCCTGGGAAACCTGGGTTTTTCTAAAGGAAGGGAGCTGGACTTTCTAAAAGATTCAGCCAAAAAATGGCAAGTAAGATATGGATAAACCTTTGGATTCATTCCCATCTCTTTGCACAAAAGGTCTAAAAGCAAGAGGCCCAAAGCTCCTTTGGGAATGCACTGTCCAGCCCCAGTTTGCTGGGCTGTGGGAGCAGAGGCTGCTCAGCCTCAGTGCCAGGGGTAGAATTTGTGGGAATGAGGGCTGAGGAGCAGAAAGGACAGGGCTTGAGCTTGGGCCGCTTCATATCAGGCTGTAATTCTCAATTCTACCTTTAAAAAATCATTATTAATACTTAATTTTTACCTTTTCCATTTAGAAATAGGAACAGACCCCTACTGTCAGGGAAGGAGGGTGGATAAGCTATAGGTTCCTCGTCTTTCCCCGATTTCCCATCCTTTTCTCTTTGTTTCTTTCAGACCTCTCTGTGTATCAGGAGGGGTTATCGTCTGTCAGCTCCTGCCTTGGAGTCTGGATCACACCGGCTCAGGGGAGACACAAAATTGTCACCTTGGAGTCTCTGCCTGAGCAGTGACTGAGTGCATGAGGAGCACAGCTCCCCAAGGGTGCTGAAACACTCCTTAAGAAGCCTCCACGGGGTGATGCAAACAGCATAAATTACATTAAACACGCAAATCCAGCCCGGAATTTGGGCGGCTTTCACTGCGCTGGGTACGGGACGTTTCTGGGTGCTCAGAGCCCCTGGAAGCCTCTTCCCAAAGGCGCTCCTGGGCTTTATATTTCTATTTTTATTATTAAAAAAAAAAAATTATCCAAGCGATGCTGCAGTTTGCAGAACTCTGTCGCATCAAAATATCAAAGTGAGTGCTGGATGCCAAGGGGAGCTGTGCCTGTTCCGTGTCGCAGCGAGAGCCCTGCCCGGGATGTGGGATCGCTCTGACTTTCCCGGTGCCACCGTTAGATGTCCCTGGGAGACCGGCGTTCCTCCAGCCGCTCCCGGCGGGCAGCACTGCGCCATTCCCGCATCCCGGGGCGCGATGGAAACTCGGACAGCCTCGGGGAGGGGACCGGGGCTCCGGGGAGGGGACCGGGACAAAGAGCATTCCTGGTTCCTTCTCCGCTCTGCGCCTGGAAAGCAGCAAACCTGTCTCAAGCATTCCCCAAATGTAGAGCATTTGGTCCTCTGTTTAATGAATGCTGCTTTGCTTAATGTACATTTGTCTCCTTGATGGCCCTAAAATAACAAGTGCTAAGTGGAATTATTTTGGAAATAGAACTCAGGCACCTTTGGAGCAGGAGCTGGAGTTTGCCGGGATAAAGTTGGCTGCACACGGGGATCAGGGAAGCCCCCGAGCAGCAGAATTTCCTCATCAGGGAGAAAAGAAGGGTTCTGTCCAGGATTAGGGATTACATTTGTCAGAGGTTTGCTTTGTTCTCTAGAGCTGGAGCTATTGCAGGGCTGCTCCTGAGCCTCACGGCTCTGGGGATATCGCTGTGGTGTCAGGGGACCACGGTTCTGGTCATTCCTGCCTGGTCATCCCTGCCTCTGGCTATTCCTGCCTCTGGTTATTCCTTTTTCTGGCCATTCCTGCCTCTGGTCACTCCTGCCTCTGGCCATTCCTGCCTGATCATTCCTGCCTGGCCATTCCTGCCTCTGGTTATTCCTTTTTCTGGCCATTCCTGCTGTTTGCCACTGACTGCATGGCTGCACATGCCAAGGGCTTTGGGAGCAGAGAGATTCCCTTTGGCCATGGAATCACAGCAACATTCACCTCTCACTGTGCCTTGTCACAAGCACTCAAACCTTCCCCCAGTCCTGCTGCAGTGACAGGTTTGGGGATACAGCTTCCCATCCCAGAACTTCAGTCACTGTCTTCCCTCTGAAACAAATGGGCTTTAATTGTTTATATGGATATGCTGAAGCTGGGTTTGTTTCTATAATGATTTGTTAGGTAGGTAGGGATAAATAAATTTAAAAAATGGATTAGTGGTTCCAGGTCAGCACTTGGTTCAGTAACGATTCCAGTTTTTCTCTAGAGGGGTAACAGAGTGAGTGACAATTCTGACAATTTTTTATTCTGTGAGCAAACACAGAGAACAAATTCAAATTCAGCTCCTGAAATGAAAGAAAATGGGAGGAAATATCTATTAAAAAGAGTTAATATAAATGCACATTCCGAGTGAATGTTGCTCTTATGGTAATGTTGCTGTTTGCCTTTATAATCAGGACTATTTTTATATAACCCACCTCATTTTTTTTGCTCTTTGGTTCTTCAAATACCGTTCTCACTGTTTAAATTTGTATGTATGAGACTGTGTATATGGCTACATCCACAGTACTGGAGAATAAAGGCTACAAAGATTTGCTGTGCAGGAGATAAGAGATTTGCATTACTCGTCTGGTAAAGTAAGATGATAAAATAGTCCTAAAGAAGGCAAAATCATTTTATTCCATATGCCTTTGTGCCATTCACCTTGGGGAAAATGAAATAGAACACTCCTGTGGTTATAAAAATAGCAGAGAAGTAGGATTACAGTGGTGGAACTTACATATACCACTGTAATCCAAACCCATCCTTTTCCTTTCTCATCTGATATTTCCAGTGTACAGTCCAAGCAGGCAATAAATACTTGGAATTGTTTATCAGTGAGGTCATCCCCGGAATGGGCAGCTCATGGAATTAGTTCCTAATGAGATTATTAAGCCAGTGTTTATTCTGTGGGCTCTGAATGGCTGACATAAACTTAGACATTGTTATTTTGCTGTCAGGATTGTGTCTGAAGCTCATTTTCTTTTCCAAGACTTTAAATCTAATCTAGCCCAGCTCCCAGAAGTATCAGGAGTTTGTGTTGTAGAGATCTTCATCCTGCACTGGGGAAAAATGAGCTTGAGCAGGTTGCCAGCCAACTGCGTGCTTTGTACTGATCAGGTAAATGAAATACACCACAAAAAATCAAGGAGAGAAGTGGGACTTCTCTTTTTGGATGTGTTTTCATCCAGCCTCGTTGAAAATGTGGTGATTTTAGATGAATAAACTTCCTTCCCCACTGAAGGTGAAGTCTTCCATGGATAGACAGGGTTATGCAAGAATTCTGCCTTTTAATGGTGTTGATAAAGTGGAGCACAGCAGTCATTGAAAAAATCCCACAACTGAGCAGTTGAGATGAGGAAGTGCTGAAAGATTCTGTCTCCATGTAAAACCACAGGGGAATTGTGCAAAAGCAACATTCAGTTACACAGGGAGCAATTTCAATTTTCAGGGCCATTTCTCTCGAATCCATTTGACTTGTCTGTGGATTTTTTTTAAATGCAGTTCTGTTAAGTGCACAAAATCATAATTGACAGTGGTTGTTCTATCAAATCAAGCACTAACTATCTGTGATTATGTTCTAGATACTGATGATTAGTTATTTTTGATCTTTATCCTCACTAATACCAGAGTCCTTGATTCCTGAGTTTGACCTTCAATAGTGGTGAGGGGAACCTGCAGGATTCTGCACGAAGCCTTTTCACAGAGCTAAATTTACTTCGTGCTGCTCCACTGAATTGTGGAAGAGCAAGTAAATGTTGATAATGGCTCTTTTGCATATTCCCTCCCCTGTTCCTGGCTCAGACACCTCCTTCAAGCATGCAACAGAATGTGCTGGTAAAGAACCCCCCTCAGAATGCAGGAATATTTCAGTTCCCATCAGCAGTGGCGATGCTGGCCCACAGAATGGGATCCTCCCTACAGCTCCAGCCAGGGCTGATTTGGTCCAGCAGGGATTGATTTGTTTTGCAGAGCATTTCCTCAGCCAGGTGCCTTTGAAGGTCTCAGGGCCAGCGCAGGATAAGCAGAGATTTTTACCTACCCCAAAATTCCCTTGATTTTTTTATCCTGTTTTGAGGTGAGGAAGCTCTTTGAACTTGAACTTTTTCCTCACTACAGCTGAGTTACTGGAGAATCAAATTCATCTCCAGGAAAAGCCATGAATTATTTTGGTCCCAGTTTTTCCAGGATCTGTTCTGCTTATTGAGACCTTGGGTATCCAAAGAGCAAAGTTAAAGGAGCTCCTCAGTGTCGTGGGATGGTCAAGGCATTTCTCCAAGGTGGGATTTCATCTTTTTCCAGTTCATGTTCATACTGGTGTAACATCACATCCTGGTGTAAAATGAGCAGCTTGTTCTCCAACATGTTCTCTCTCTACCACTTTTTCATGGGTTTTGTAGCGTTTTGGGTTATTCTTTCCCTTAAGAATGAACTTGGGAATAATTATTGCCTTTTAGCATGGAGTTTCCTAGAAGCTTTTTTCTTGAAGAAACATTTACTTTAATTGTTGTGAGATTAATAGGCAGGGGAAGGAGATACAATAAGAGCTAATGTGTTCATATTTATAAAATCTTTAGACAGGCTTCAGCGAGTTCTCTAATTAACCACAGGAAGACTTTATGGGTGCTGAATAAATTAACATAAAAAATAAAAGCCTTGGTCGATTAGAATGCCTGAAACCAGGTTATGTATTGTTGGTCTTGCAAACAGGGGTCACAAATGGTCAGGAGAACCTAAAACGAGGGTCTGATTCCCTTCTCTTGTGTGAGAAGAATATCAGGTGGCTCACACTGATTTACAGTGATGGAAGAGGAAATCAGGTCTCCACTTCTTACAGACTTAAGAGAGTCCATTAACTCTATCTTAGCTCAGTGAATTTGTTCTTTTCAAAGGTGTTTTAAGTCAGAAAAAAACCCCAGGAATGGCTCTTTAATGAAGGCAGTCTGAGAAGTTTTGGAGGCTGAATTACCTCACTGTGTGTGCTGCCTCAAAGGACACTGAAACCCCCCATGGGTGCTGTTCACACCATCCCCTCACCAAGGGCAGGCTCAGGATGGAGATCAGGAAAGGTTCTGCCCCCAGAGGGTGCTGGGCACTGCCCAGGCTCCCCAGGGAATGGGCCCGGCCCCGAGGCTGCCAGAGCTCCAGGAATGTTTGGACAGCGCTGCCAGGGGTGCCCAGGCTGGGGTTGTTGGGGGGTCTGAGCAGGGCCAGGAGCTGCACTGGATGATCCTTAGGGTTCCCTTCCACCTCAGGACATTCCATAATTCTATGGGATAGAGATTTGTCAAATGACACATACTGACCCCTTGCTCAAAATGCTGTGTATAAAACATTAATCACAGCAATTCCCTTGATGGCTTGAATGCCAGAGTAGGTGATATTTAAATGGCTTTGTGAGTGGTTCCCTGTGCAGATGAGATTTTCTCCTCAGTGCAGCTCTTCCTGTTGTCTGCTTGACTTCAACACAGGGGAAGAAAGAATTGAATCAGAGAAGGAGCCTTAGGGGTGGGATTCATGTCTCGAGGATGCATTGCATCATTCCCAGTGCTCCTGCCTGTGCTCTTCCATGTGCTCTTCCATGAGCAAATGGTGGCCTTCAGGTTTAAGGAATCAGCTTCTGAAAAGCTTGTGTATATCCATGTGGGAATACAGGGAAAAGGGAGTGTGTGGTGCTGGACTTCTGCAAATGCCCCTCGAGTGCTCCAGACCAGGGCACTGGGATGGGTCTGGATTATCACAGGTTGTACAGACACTTCCCAGATGCTCCTGAGAATGTTATTTCTCCACTGGCAGGATGTGTAGGTGAGAACTTTTAGTTCTCAGTTCACAATGACTGCTTTGAAGTTGCTTTTTACACAAGAACACAGGATTCGAACCTGTCCAAAAGAACTCCTTGTCCCAGCTGCTGCTACATTTAATGCCCTGCATTTTCTAGGACCACAGGTTTCAGAGAAAGGTGCACAAAGCTGCCAATAGGATGAAAATGTAACAAGCAACTTCTGGGAATTTTTTTTTTTTCTCATGTTTTCTGACTTTGAATCCCAATGGGTTTTTATTTCTCCTCTAACACTGTATTTCTTTGACCCCTTCTAAATGTGGACGTTCTAATTACCCACACAAATGCTCAGCTCTCCTTTGGCTCTTACTGAATTCCTGCAGGTCATCAGCCCTGGCTCATAATTTCATGAGTCACTGCTGAATATGCACAACTGTTGGGAGTTAGGACAGCCTGACCCTCAGCTTCAGCACGACGTTGTTCCATGCACTCTTCTGAGAGGTTATTTCACAGCAGCCCTGCCCATCCCAGGCCCCATGCAATTTTGTCATTATCTGGAATTATAAATGCATTTATTGGGTAGGAGCAGCAACCAGCAATGTGTCTGTACCTCTCACTGCCCTGCCAGTTTTCCTCCTCCCAGATTTGCTCCTGGAAAGCTGCAGGTGGAGCTGATGCAGAGTCAGAACCTTTCACAGGTTCTGGGAAAAGGAGGGGTTGGTTTGAAATTACTCTTCAAACACAATCAGACTGCTCTGGAAGATCGTTCTGGTACAAGTATTAATCTGTATTAGCATTAATGATGTTCTTAATGAGGGGACAGCAAGAAGCTTATAACCTTATCTCTACCATATAGGACTAAAGATAAGAGGATGTAAACCTTGCTGAATGACCACTTCTCCTCCTCCATAATCCACAGCTTCCATTAGAAGCTTCTCCCTTCATTTCCAAGCACTGAAAACGCTGCCTCAGAGATGCTCTTGGTTATTTAGGGACAAGGAGTTATTTTAGACACATTTGAATCCCGTGCCCTGGTCAAAGGACTGGCTGACCTCAGACTGTTTAATTTCTCTTTCGTTTGTTTATGGCAACCAATTCCCAAAGGCAAAGCCATTGTTTGGATTATTTTGCTGAGTAAGTCTGGAGCCACAGAACCAAGCTGATAAATAGAAGCAGCTGTATATATTTAGTGTATTCCTATAAGCTCCCAGTGCAATGGATTCACCTGCTGAGCAGCAACTAAGAGAATTTCCAACCTGTGATCCTGGAGGGATGAGCAGTGTGTGCACGGAGGGTGACAGTGAATTGGGTATTGCCCTTCAAGTGTAGTTTCAATTAAGTCTTTGAAAACAATCTATTTTTTCAGTGCTTTTCAGACTAAAGCATTCTTCTCTACAGAATTCCTTACAAAAAACTGGGTATTATTACCTGCTCTGGAATGCAGCCTCTTCTGGAGAGCAGAGTGGTTTGAATTACTGAGAGGCACTTTGAGGAGAGCAGGTGAACAAAATGGTTTTAACTCGAAATGCAGGAGGAGGGAAAGCAAAACAATCCCTTAGGATTTAATCCTGCAAGGGGCAAAAGGAAATCCTTTGAAGTCAGCCAAGATTTATTTCCTTGTTTGTGACCTGCAAGGCCAGGGCGGCCTTTAGATCATGGGGAGTGTCTTGGTGTGTGACAGAGCTTGGGATGTGAGGGATGTGCCAGGTGGAGCTTCCAGGGACCATCCAGGACCAAATGAATTGGGATGTGCAGGTGGGGAGTGTGCAAAGCCATGGCTGAGGCAGAGCTGGTGGCTGCTGTTCCCCAGTGGAATATCTGCTGTGCAGAGCTGGATCCCAGCTCTCCTGCTGCTCCCAGAGCTGGGGTCACTCTGCCATTCCCTGGAGTCACTGTGAAACCTGGGAAAAGCCAGTGCCACCAGGCTATGGATGGCTTGGGGGGCTTGTTAATCACCTCCTGCGCTGGGATGGGAATGGAGCTGGGAGTGCTGTTGGGATTTAGCTGAGACCTCATTTTACTCCACATTTTATGAGCTTATAACCTTAACAAATCTGTAGGAGCCATTTACTGTCAGGAAGATAAAACTCCCATTTGTAGACTTAATATTTCAAAAGATTACCTTTTTTTGGTCCCCTTTGCTACCTTTTCATAGCTCATAAAGAATGATTTGGTTTTCCTGCTTTGTTTCTGTTGTAGTTTATGAACCTGCCAGCTAATAAAATTTCAGGAAAATCTAATTCCATTGAAAAGTTCAATTCAATTTTTTTTAATAGGAATTTTATTTGAACACCCTTGTTTTAACATAGCTGCCAGCAACATGAGCAGTTTTAGGCTTTGTTGGAGAACACATTTCATTTCTCATTCCAAAGATGTGCTGGATTTTAATAATTTCCAAGGGCAGGAGTGGATGCTGAAATGACAAACTGCTGTTGCCTGCACAAAAGCCTCCAGGCACCCTCACAAAAGCATTGCCAGCAAGAAGATTGCAAGCAAGGACACTGTGCCTTGGAAGTGCTGTGGGAGTGAAGGAAAAGGCTGGAATTCCCTTGCACCCATTCCGTTCTTGCTCAGTGGACACCAGGCTTCTGAGCTAATGAATTAAAAGTGTTTTATCTGTGCACAAAACCTCTTGTAAAAACCAGGAATCTCCTGACTCATCTCAACATTGCTGGCATTTTGGGAATCCTGAGACAGGCCAGGATCATTGACTTTTGGTGGAATTTTGAAATATCCTTTTACACAGCAGTTGGCTCTTGGATCCAACTTAGCCATGGTCTTGCTGCAGCAAGAAATGTTTATAAATGACCAAAATCTGTTCCAATACTAAAAAGCAAGAAAACAAATCTAAGGGCAATCAGTTTTAAGGGAGGAACTTCCAGAAAGGTGGCAGATCCTGATCAATAATATTATCTATAAAGCTGAGTGCATTTATCCCAGTCTGAACCAACATAATTCCAGCTGGAAATTCAAGGAGGAATTGTCAACATTTGTGCCAGGAGCTGTGGGGAAGTGACCAACCCGAGATCACAGGGCTCTTTTAGGGCCTTCAAACCTTTCCACTGGCACTCAGCTGAGTCTGGCAGGAAGGGAGTTGGGCTGCAGTGTTTCTCGGGGCTCCCAGCTCTGTAATTCCTCAGCTGTTCCAGTGAAGTGGGCCCAGCTCTTGTGTGGTGGGCTCCGAGTCTGCCTCATCAGGGTTCAGCTGCAGGGTGACAAAGACACTCTCCCTCTCTTCAGATGTGCACTGGAATGGCTGGGATGAAACCTTACACCTTTCCCCAATAAAGTCAGTAATCCAATTCTCCAGATGGATTTTCAATCCTAAAACCATTGAGATTTTAATTTTCTTGGCCTTCTGCAAATCTTCTTTAAAGGACTTTTCCTCTGCAGACATCATCTAACACAAAACAAACCTTCCCCTCCACAGGCTCTTTTGTGTGAAAAACTACAAAAGTTGAAGCAATTTAATAAATCCATACCCATAATCCATAACTTTCCAAAGAATGAGCTACAGTAATTCCTCCTTCCTGTGAAGATGAGTGCCTCACTTTACTCTACACTTACTACACTTTACTCTGAATTGATCAAAGTTGATATTTTACCAATTTTTAAAGTTTCTATGCATTTTCTCAGCCCCATAAGACATGTGAAGTAGTGATGATGCATTGGAATGATTTTGCAAGTGGATAAACATTCTTATCTGTGTGGCAAACAAAAATATTGAAATATGAAGTGTCATTATAACATTTCCAATCGTTCTATGAGCAAATGATGTTCACCAGCAAATGTAAATATTGAAGCTGCGTTAAAATTTCATCGACTCTCTTTGCAATCCCTTTCATCCCTCATTAAAATGGAGCCCTAACAAGCATTCTTTGCAGGCATATGTGACAAACTTCTCCTGGGAAGTGCTTCCCTTTCAACTTCACACAAGAAACGTTTCATATGATGCTTCCCATCACTTTTGAGGATATAGATTTTAAAATAAAAATACAATGCTAGTCCTTCCTTTTACGGGAGTTTTTCTTTATCTCGAATATATCTTATGCTCATTTCCTCTGAAGAATCATTCTGGAAAAAAAGATATTTTCCTTTATGGCAAAAATGCAGGTCTAGAGCTTTTAATTTCTATCAATAACAGCTGGTTTTGCCAACCTGATCTAATTGTCTTCTTGCAGGATCACTTCCCTAAATTTCATCCTGCTATGACTTCACAATCACATTTGATGATGGGGACAGGAATTAACAAGCTGCAAAAATTCTGAAAGCTGGGTTTGTAACCTGTTCCAAAGACCACTTGGGCCACGAGTGGCCTCTCCTTGGTGTAGGCCTGCCCTGACCTCCTAAACTTCTCTGTGCCTGTATTTTTTTAGGAGAGAATCTTTTGTTATCAACAACAACCAGAAATGTGCCTGATCGCTCCAGGCCATCAGCAAAGACCGAGCCCAACCCAAACGGAGTGACTGGGAATGGTGAGGTGGGACCTGAAGTGTGGGAATATAAGCCCCAGCTAATGCAAACTATGCAGTGTTTCTTCCCAAATTCCAGGCTTCCATTGAAGAGTCTTTAAAAACAAAAGGAGGGTCACGAATCCACCTTGGGATTGATGCTGTCCTTTATTGGCATTTTTCATCTCTTTTGAGATAACTCGTGCTGTGCTCACAGAATGTTTTACAGCCTTTGCCTGCCTTTAAAGAAATTGAATGTGCTTCCCAACACTGTCATTTGGTTTGAACTTCCTAAATTTCCCAGCCCCCAAATACCATGGGGAACTAAAATAATGGAAAACTAGAAAGCCAGGCTGTGGTGTGATGGGCTGCTCTGGTTTGCTGGGAGCTGTTTGTGGATTTCCCTCCAGATGAAGACCCCTCTTCTGCAGCACCATTTGGGGCACTTTGCACGGAAACAGGAAAGGAGGGAATTTTCTGAAGGACAAATTGTGCACTGAATCTGAGGGAGTCAAGTGATGTGACTGTGCACTAATCCAGGTATCAGGGCAGCTCTGTCTGGTGGGTGTCAGGGGGACTTAACTAAATCCTGGATATCACAGAATTTATTAATGTCACAGCACCAAGATCCTGCTGCCCTTGCATGGATTTTCCAGCTTCCAGGAGGACTCTCCCTTTTCAGGTCTTTTCCCATTGTATCAGGCTGGAGTAGGGCAGCATGAACAGGGTGTGCAGACTGTTCCACTTTTCTTTACTCGCAAATTACTCAGTGAGTAGTTAGTGTTTAAGCCCATTAAAATATTGCTCTTTCCTGAATGGGGTAAAACCAGAAAAACAGATGGGTGCTAGTCTTGCTGAAATAAAGAACTCCCTGACACCTGTGTACTAAATGAACTCTATTAATAAATAGATTATTGTTAATTGTACCACCCTTGGGATAATATCAGGAGGAGGGAATTACTGAGCATGAGTTAGGGCAGCATTACATTACAGTTTTTCTTTAGAGAGCTTTCATCTGCTCGAGTCCAGAGAAAATTTCTGCCTGTACTTTGAATAGGTCAAATTTGTCCTTGGGTACATCTGGAATCTGGTTTTCTCTTTGTCAGCTGGGAATTTTCTTTCTTCCCTCGACTGGGATGAATGTTGGCTCTCAGGGGGACAGACCTGTGGGGTCAGTGCTTCTCTGTGGCTCTTCAAGGAGATTTGATGCAGGACCTGGCCCCAGTAAGATGCAGGTCTGTACTCCCAGAGCAGAGAGAAGCAATGCACCATGGCCAGCTCCAGAACACCTCCTGAAGAACAGCACCTTTTTTTCTCCTCAATTCCTGCCTTTTCCTTCCTGGAAGGAAATAATGGTCCAAATGCAAAGAAGAAGAAGACAGCGTCACTTTCCTTTGCAATCTGTTGGCATATCCATTTATTACAACATCCTGAAGGCATCTGGGATCTCACAGATTCAAAGATTAACATCGAGGCCGGAGAGTGTTTCATCAGCACAGGAAAATCTCATTCAGCAGAGGAGGGATGCTGAGTCAATCAGTCTCAGTGTCTGAGCTGGCCATGAGTCATCCTGACAGAGGAGGAATCGCTGCTGTTACCTCCAGTGCAGTTTGGAATCAGAACCAACCCATCACCCAGGCAAGGAGTCATTTGTGACAGCCAGATTTGGATCCAGCTCTCTCAGTGCTTGAGGAGACGAGGGTTTGGCTCCACTCCACCCTCCTGTCCTTCCTTCTTGGGGCTGTAAATTCGTGTCACACTTTCACGGTGATCCTGCGTCAGGAGGGGCGTTTGGTGCTTGCTTCAGAGGCTTTGGGGAAAGCGAGGAATGCAATCCTGCCCATCCCAGATGTTCCAGCAGACAAGGAACCCATTACCTTGAACCCCACATTGCTGATTCTCACCCCCTTCCACCTGCTCTCCTTGCCTTACCCCGCTTGTCTTTGTGGTTCTGCTCCCTGCTAAAATGGCTTGTGACATTCTAGCTTGGGGCGTAAACAGTACGAGGCTGCCTTTGAAAAATATACATGAATAAAAGGTCAAAACTCTCCCAGAAAATAAGAAAGTTCTTGGTTGGTTGTTGGTTTGGGTTTTTTTTTCTGTTGTTGTCTTGGTTTGGTTATTTTTTTAATGCAAGTTATGAAAAACAAATTAACCTTTGGGATTTTGAGGAATTCACTGTGACAATGGCCCAGTTTAAAAATAACAACTGCTGCTCCAAGATGAGTGTCCAGAGCTGCCAGGTTTGTTCTGCTGGCCCTGAGGATCACTGAGTGTGTAGTCCCAGCTTTAAAAAGTCGTGCTAATATTGCTCCTCCTGGAGGGGCAGGAGGCACAGCCCTGCATGTGAGAGTTCCAGGGACTGGTTTTCTTAAGTGGCAAAACAAGGACTTCATTATGCTCCTGGTCTCTTTGATCCTGCCTGCTGTCAGGTTTGAATTTTTGTTCAACAATGTTACAGGGCAAGAAAGAAAGACAAGAGGGAAAAGGCAGAAATCACAGTTTTCACAATAACAACTGTGAGCAGAAAAAGCTGAGGTAAAAGGAGAAACACTCATCATGTGTGACTCAGACAAGGATCAGTGTGTTATTGGCAGGTGCTTGGGCCTCTTTCCCCCACATGACATCAGAGAGAAAAATTCCTGCTTCATCTGCAAAGGAGAAGACTCAGGTTTTAACAGACTTTCTATCATGATTTCAGGGATTTGATTTGATTTTGGAGACTTGACATTCCAGAGGATCATGGCATTATGAACCTTTTCCTTGAAAGAGATTCAGCAAGTGGACAGTTGACAATTAGTAGAGTGGACATGATTAGCTAATGTCTAATATCACTATTTAGGTGTAATAAAAGCATCAGTTCTGCCATGAGAGAACTCTGAGTGCTGTTTGTTGTCTGACAACTGAAACAGAGGAGCAGGAGGTAAAAAACAAAAGGCACAAGAGTATCTATGAAGCTGTGAGATAAAATTGCCTGGGAGTTTTCTTAGAAAAGCCATCTTAGGCTTGTCTTTACACAAGAAGAATGTCATTTGTTTTGTTTTGCTCTGCTACGTGACATCAGTGTTGCCACATCTTTTGTTTGGATGCAGACAAAAAAGTCATTAATTATTAGCAGACTCCACTTTCCACAATTCCCAGAGCTCTGAGAGGCTCCAGGTGAGTCACCAACCCCATCTCTACTGTTTGGAAAGGCCAGGCCTGTGTGGCTTGGGGGTTATCATGGGGATTTCACTTCATGCTGGGATAAAACAATGACTCAGACTTGGCTGGCAGGGACCTCAAGGGGTCTGAGCTCAACCCTCCTGCACAGAGCAGGGTCTGGCCCTGCAGTCAGCCCCAAAATGTGTCACAGAGAGGGTTTAGTCCTTCTCAAGTGCAGGATTTGTCCTCAGTGAATGTCATAAGGTTCCTAATGTCACTCTTAATATTTGAAAGAGGATTTTTGCCTTTGTTTGGATGGGTCAGATCACTCTGAGTGAAATCACTGAAGCGACTGAACCACCTGTGGAGCTGCAGTTTGCCCTAAAAGTATGCAAGAGGTGGGCTTATCCTGGGGTATCCTTACCATGGATTTAGCCAAGAGCACCCTGTGGACACCTATTCCTGCCCCTTGCTACAGTGGCTTTACAAGCATCACTCATTTTTCACAGAGTATTTTAAGTCCTCACTTCAGCCAAAGCTCCTTCTGTGTGCTGAAGAAGAGCTGACAGAATAACTCCATCTCTTTATCTCCTTTGTGGTCAACTCACATGCTGAAGAAAAAGCTCTGGATCCTGAAGGTGAACATTTTGAAGCTCAGAGGAAATACATCTCCTTTACTGGCTGTTATTTCTGCTCAGTGAAGAAGAGGCTGGAATCAGCCCCAGGGATTCTGTGTGGATCACATGCTCAGGGTGAGCATCACGAGTGACAAACTCTTAGGAAGAATATGGGAGGCTCTCCTAATTTATTTCATTATCCTGACATTTGGCATTTGATATTGTGACAGCTTCAGGCCCGTTACTTCCTGGGAGCCACAGCCCTCTCTGAAAGGCTCCTTGAGGAAATCTGGATCAGGAGTTTTTAGAAGCCACCTCACTCTGCCCTTGTGGCCGGTGCAGATGCGGAGTAAAGTCCTCAGTGGCTGCAGAGAGGAGAGGAACAGACAGGTCCCACTTTGTGCCTCAGTGCACCTGCAGAGACGTGAAGTGAACTGCCACAGCTGTGATTCCCTGAGTTCTGGCTGCTGAGCCCCTGGAGGAGTTCAGACAGAGCAGTTTCTCCTCTGGGAGTTTTAATAAATCCCATCAGGCTGTAGGAACAGCTGCCACTCATCGCTGACTGTGCTGACAAAAGAATGGTTATTCCATGGCCCTGGCAGGGCTTCTCCCACTCTCCACGTGGAGCCAGCTCACTGCAGTGCAGGCAGCAGGGGACATTCCATGTGCCACCCAAACTGACCATGGAATGTGTGCTGGGAGCCTCTGGAAGCTGTGGGATACTGGAAGGTTCTGACCCAACATTATCATCCACTGCCTGTGCCCTCAGTGTGTCCAAAGCACTGAGAATGAACAGCATTTTGTACTCTTTCTAAACCTTTGCACTTTATAAACCCTCTCAGCTGAAGTCTGATTATGGGAGGAAGGAAAAAGAACCTGACTGGAAATCAGCTGGATTCCCTTCTCAGCTTTCTAGTGTCACCACCACCAAATCTGTTTATCTTAATCCTAAATCTTTCTCTTGCTAGTCCTTATTTTCTCCTGGGATTCTTATCACCCAAAGCCACCAAGCTTCTATCCTTTAGGCTGAGATTTTCTGATCTGGCCTCTCTACGTGCTGCTGCTGTAAAAACAAAAATCTTTTCCATCCCATCCAGCAAAAGTAAGGGATGGAGAAATTACATCCCCTGACCAAGACCTAAGAGCAAAGCTTCCATTTCTGCATTCCCAATGTTGTCCATTTCCCCCAAATTCCTTGCCATAACAAGGATGCCTTCCACAAGTACAACTCAAGCTGGATGTGATTAATAATTCACATTTAGTGCTAAAAGCAAATCAAGAGTTAATTTTGTATATTTTGTATATTTTGCTTCCCCTCTTTAATGCGCCGGCTTCTGCGGGAAGGCGGCTCCGCAGCGCGGGGCTGGCGGTGACTCACGCCTTACATAAGGAACTGAAACATTCCTTCAGTTTACAGAGAAGAATGTTCCTGCTCATTATGAGGACGAAAGGAGATTGCTGCATTTCAAATGACATGTATAATTTAGACACTTATTTCTAGGACTGTTTGGAACGGGGAATGAAGAGAAACTAAAATGTTTGAAGTGACTTGAGTGCTTCATAGTTTTTAACGTGACTGGCAAAATACACATCCCGATAACTTTCAAGGCTGCTAATGGAAGAATGGCTCTGAAACTCTAACACACTTCTTTTTTTCTTTTTTTTTTTCTTTCCTAATACCAGTATTTATTTTAAGCCATGAGTAGAAACTGGTATTTGTCAGTCTGTAAAAAGGAAAAAAAAAATCTGATTTTTTTTCCTGCTGGTAGTTACCCGCTGTGCCACCAGAGTGGAAAGAGGAATGGGAAATGGTATTCCAGAAAAACCAGCCAGCTGGTGAGGAGCATGGCAGCAGGTTTGCTGCACTTGGATGGAGCTGGGAGATTTTTTCCTTTGGCATTCTGAATGTTAAACCTTCACTGCAAAAGGAGAGCATGGAATATTCTGTATTTCAACAGTGCAGAGTTCATTCAAAAGAGAATTCAATAACATATTGGGAAGTATTTATTTAATTGTGTTCCTTTTAGAATATTGTGGCAAGCCAAATCCAACACAATTTCTGGAATTCTGAGGCTGAACAAGCCCAAGATGCCCTCATGCTCTGCAGATTATCTCAGACTCCTGTACTTCCACACTTTGGTGAGCACAGGCTGTCCTTAGAAGGGAGAACTGTGATTCTCTCTTCTCTCTCAGCCCCATTTATTGAGATATTTCAGAAGTAACCAGACACAGTGTCTGTGTTCCATGGGCTGTTCTTGGCAGCAGCTGGTTTGGTGCATTTCTCCAGCAAATTGCCCATTTTTTTGGAGGTTTGTGAATCTTTTAAGCAAACGCAGTGGGCAGTTCTCTCTGAGCAGGGAGGGTATGGCAGCCTGCCCTGACTTTGGAACCCCCTGTAGAAATTTGGATGAGATCTATGCCTTATAAAAATCTCACAAAACTGTTGCATTATTTATTTTTATTCTGCTCCAAGGACAATGCTTTTTGACCCAAGAGATGACACAGAGGAGCCCTGGGCTGTATAAATATAGAATCTTTTTATTTTTTTGGTTAATAGATACAGTACAATTTTTGACTACATAAGAAAGCGTTGTTTTCAGTGCATACATTCTTCAGACAGACAGGAACATGGCAGACAAACATTCCTTGGTGGTTTGAACGTGGCACTCGGTTTATTTCTGTAAGTCCCAAGTTCCTGGCTCTTCCCAGCTTTCCTTAGTTTATTTCTGTAGGTCCCAAGTTCCTGTTTTTTCCCAGTTTTCAGTGGCTGCTTTGACGACTCAAGGTCTAAGGAGAAATGAATTGAGTGCTACCAGGAGAGCAGGATGCTGCTCAGTGCATCCCACTCTGTTCTCCCTGTAACCCCTGTGGGCCCAACTGACCCAGGCCAAGTTTTCCATTCTGTGATCACAAAAATATGGGAATAAAAACGTCAAACAAACCACCCAATGCTTGGGCTCAAAACTTCCACAGTCCTCTGTGCACTGCCTGACTCCTGAGAGGGTCAAATCCCAAACTCCTCCCTGAATTTTACTTGTGCAAGATGGTGCTGGTGCCATGCCTTTGGCAAAATTCTTTCTGTTCTTTTGTAGTAAAAACCCAGGAAAATGGATCCCAGCATTTGGCCATTACATTTTCAGGGCAGGAGAATTGTTGCTGCCTTTTGTATTTTTTATTTACTGTATGATAAGAAAAAAACTCCAGGCTGATCTGTGAGTATGATACTGATCCTGAGCAACTCCTGCATTCAGGGAAACGTGGTAATGCCAACAGCTCCTGCTGTGTCCAGTTGGTGCTGGTGGGATTTAGGGATGCTGGAGCCCAGCCCACATCCCCAGAGCTGGGAGAGGCCAGGTGGAATTTGCAAAGTGAGGCAGGACGTGAAGGATCAGTGAGGAGATAAATCATAAATGGTTGCCTGGCCAGTTCCAGGCTTACCTGGCAACTGGCACTCCTGCAGTGTACAGGAGAGCAAATCCAATGAGAGAAGCACGTGGATGCTCTGGGGTATCCTGGGCATTTGCCAAGCAGCTGACTGGAGACAGGGTTTGTGTCAGTGGGATGTCAGGCAGAGCAGCTGAGGTCTGCAGGAGCCCTAAATGTGTTCACCTTCAGCAGTCAGGGGTTGGTTTGACACCATTACTCAGACTGTGAGTTTTATCTGATTTCCTTGATATCCCAAGTGGATACTGTGGGCTCAGCATCCTGCCTGGGACCCCCTTCTTGTGAGGATAACTTGGGAGAACCTTACAGAAACCTCATTGCTTGAGGAAAGGACTCTGGCAAAGATCAGATTCACAGTCACCAGCCTGCATTTTGCTCCAGACACCAATATTGAAAAATCAGTAGATTAAAAAGCTTCTCCTGTTCAGGGAAGGACACAAAGAGACTTCCAGACAAACTAATATAAACTCGTGTTCCATGGCTATATAGTGAGGATTTAATGTGAAAAAGCTTGCTTTGGGTTATCTACTAGCCCCTGCAAGCACAGGATAAACAGCAGTGAAATGATCCTACACCTGATCTTAAAAGGCAGAGCAAAGCAATCCAAAGGGACTGGGAGGGCAAATATCAGGAAATAGATGAAAATAGAGAAAAGAGGAGACAGGAGATTGTTACAAACACCAGCCTGAACACGCAGGTGAAGGCACTTGGACACCTAAGTGGGAGGTGATTGCTGGAGAGGAGACAACACAATTCCATGGAGAGCTCTGAGCTCCTCTGCCCCGACTCTCCAGGCTTCCAAGAGCACAAAACCAGTAGGAGGGAGCACCACCAAAGGAAACAAAGGTACATGTTAATGCACCACTGAGCTCAGGTTAGAGAAAGCAGCTGGCAGACAGGAGTCGAGTAAGAATCCCTGAGACGTTTGAAAAAAAAATAAACATCACATCATTTAAACAATTTACCCCTTCTGATCCTCTGGCCAATCCACCAGCCTCCAATTAAAACCCAGGCAGTGGAAATCCCTCACCTTTAACATGAGCTGCACGTGGTGACACTTCCAGGAATGAGATAAACCTGCCAAATTCTTCCAGATTCCTGTTTCCTAACTGAAACTAAATAACGTGGAGAGTAAGTGAGAGGCAGAGACAGAGAGCCAGGAGAGCTGCTGTGCCATGGCACTGAGTGGGGCACTGTAAACTGGAGCCTGGCCTGCAAGCATTAGTGAAATGTTTAGTACTTAATACTTAACTCTGTTACATCTGGGTATCTCTTTCTCTTTGGACTAAAATGTTACAAATGTTACCATATAAATGAATCACTATATTTGTTGCTCCAGGGTACATTATATACATCGTTGGAAGAAGAGAACAATAATTAAATTAAGGGAGGCGAGAGAAGGACAAACAAAATATTAGTAAATAAAATATGAAGACAATATGTTCAATAATACTTTTCAGGCAATACTTTTGCTTGTTACATTTACTATAAGGAGAAAAATATCTTCCACTCAGAATAAACACTGGAAACAGCTGCCCAAACATCAGTCAGTCCCTTCCATCGCTGGACACTTGGATCCGCTCAGAACGTTCTCAATTCTGCCACTGCAGAGGAGCCCTCAGATTCGGGGGCTGTCAGTGCAACCAGGGCTTTAAACATCTCGAGCACTGGAGCCTGTGCCCTGTTTCACCACCTCAGGTGGCACAGAAATGCTGATGTTTGTCCCTGGGAGCCAGAAGGGCCCTGGCTCCCCGCAGTCCGCTGGGCTCAGCTCCCCAAGCGCGCTCCTCGGAGAAACCCCTGCATCTCTTCCTTCAGAGAGGGGGAGGCCACGAGCTCAGCTCAGCCAGCAGAGCTCCCCATTCTCCCTCAAAACACAGAGCACACGTGCAGCTTTGGTTCCTACATTTCCAAGTTCACAAATGAAGGTTTTTCAATGCCGTTTTCTCACCCTCCAGCTCAAGGTACAGTAACAGAGGTCAGCTGAGGAGATCAACAGCAGAGCCACTGTCTGCACCTGCTTCGCCTTTGCCTCATCAGTAATTAATTTCCACAAGAACTGATTGATTACTTGATCAGAGCTATAGGTAGCTAATAAATGTTTGATGAAAAACTGATCCAATGAGCTTTCTGGGGCTCATCAGAATTCTTTCCCGGTAGTTTCTTCTCTTCTATGACCAGCTCTACTTAATATATAGGTGCTAAGATACAAAGCAGTGCAAAATGACCATAAAGCAACTACAGCCCACACCTATCTACAGGTGCACTACGAGCAGGGGGCTCTGGAGGGGCTGCAGGTGATCAATAAGTGACTCTGAAGTCAAGGAGAAGGAGCAGTGCAGTTCCCCAGAGCCCATCCATCGGATGCTTGAGCGTTCACAGTTATGGTGGTGTGGGCTTTGGAGATTTGTTTTCCCCGTTGATAATACCTGAGGCTTGTTTGTGATTCCTTCAGCATAGCCCACTGCAGGCACTCACCCAGAAAAGCTTCCTTCGCTGCTGCGAGGCTGTGCAGCTGTCTTTGCCAAGGTAACATCATCATTTTGCAAGGGTTGGATTTCACCCCCCTCTACTCTGAATCATGAAGAGAAATTCCTTTTCCACCGAAGAAGTCAAATCAAGGAAGAAAAGGAAAGGGTTGTGCAGAGCCTGGAGGAAACTGCACAGGGAGCCACTTACAGATCAGTTTGTAACTCAGGAGGTTACAGCCCTCGCTGGCTATGAACATCTTGCTCATCCGGGCTTTTCCTGCTTGGAGACCTTTCCCATGAATCTCTCACATGGGAGAATTTGGGATCCTTTCAGTCCTGCTGCAGACAAAAGCTTTGAATTGCCCTGAACCCAGGGAGGGATTTGCATATGACGTCGGTATTTACCTTGGCAAGACAGTCACAGATAAATGTGAGTCACATGGGCTTTGCAGCTCAGCACGGGCGAGTATCCCCAGGGTCAGATCCTTGGGCACCGCCACAGAATCCAGAGGAAATGCTTTTATTGTTTTGGGTGTTGTTTTAGTAAATAGCCTGTGTGCAGAAAGGAAACGCAAAAATGCTGCTGCACCTCTGTGCCTCAGGGGTGTGTGTGAGTTTTTGTGTAACTCTTGTGCTGGTAATGAGAGTTTTCTGCACATTCACACAAAGGTGTGCTTGTGAGCTGGGAAATTCTGTTTGAGTTAAGAAGGTTCTTATTCAAGGCAGTGATTTTGCAACCGTCACAGGTGCTTCTCCAGCAAGGTTCCCTATTGCATGTCTGCTGAATAAACTGCTGCTTGAAGAAGGGGAAAGCTCAGGGGATCAGATTTAACCACACTGTGTGCCCTGCTGGCCCAACAGAGCAGGCACACCAGCACTACCAGCTTGCTCTGGGCCATGCCATCTTTAGGAGTGTATCCTCTGGGCAGGAGAAATTATTAAATCCAAATTGCACCCAAAATACCTTGGATTTCAAAATATCCCAACCAATCCCTGCAGGATGTGTGCAGGGCCAGGAACTCGAATCTTGTGTTCCCAACCAGCTTGGCATGATCCTTATGGAGTGAAATGGGAATGCAGGAGCCAGTGCCAATGGAGAGCCCCAGCCAGGGGGAAGGAGAGGCAGCAGTTCAGGGTTACAGCTCCTGCTACGACTCTGATGGACAGAATGTTATTAATTCACTGCAGACCCTGCAATAGCCTTTAAAGAGAAGACAGAAGATGCCCTTAAATTGTTTCTAATCACATCCGAGAAGAAACAAGTGAAGCATTATCCCAGCAGAACTCCCTTCTGTTTTACCCAGGCTCCCTGGAGGCACAGGAGAAGAACCTGGCAAGGCTGAGGTGCAACCTGTGCTGGGGGCACTGGTTACACTGGGGGGGCCGAGTAGTGGATGACGGAGTTGTAATCCGGAGGGGGGCTGTGGCATTCCAGGTTGGGATCCATTGGCAGCAGGACAGAGTCTTCCAGGGGGAAGTCCATGGTGTCCTCTTCCACCTGCACTGCTGGCTGGTACTTGACTGTCTCGTGGTCAGACAGGATGGATTCCTTGCTCCTGCTCACAGCTCTCCGCCTGTTGGGAACAAACATTGGGATGTATCCACCCTGGCCCTGTAATTCATGGGCAAAATTGTTTCTTTAAAAAGGAAATATACAACAAATACAATTTACCTCTATGGCACCCTGCAAGACAGTGACATTTTACTGACTGGTGGAGCGAACTGAGATGGATATTTTAAATAACTCTGTGTTTTAAAAGTAGATTTAGGAGAAATTGCAGGAGCTCTGCTGCCCTGTCCTTTCAGCTCACCACAATTCGGATCTCTTACTTGTAAAGGCACCTGTCCTGTACAGACAGTAATATCCTCCCTCATTGTTCTGACACAGGTCAGCAAAAATTTGACTTTTCTGAAAGCAGAACTGAAGGCTATGACTTTTCTTGAAGCATAACAAGGGATGAAATAGTGAATAATCTTTGACAGACTCTAATTTAAACTGATACTGAAAGCAAGAGTGTGCACTGAACATGCTCACAGGCAGTGCAGGGCAAAGTCCCTTTCATACTCCCCAGCCCTTTAACATTCCCGAGCCAGGGGCTGGTGAAGGGCAGTGCTTTGCAGCATTCCTGCTGCTTTTATCTCCTGTCCTCCCTTGTTCCAGGTGATGGAGGCATGGGGCAGAGCAACTTCCATAACATGGAGCAGCCTCAGGGTTAAAAGCACCCTGAGAGGATTTCTATCTCAAGGTGACTCTGAGGAACAGAGGGCTGTGGGGAACTGAAAATTGAAAACTGCCTTGAAAATAATGTTCTGTCAACGTTGGTTTCTGCCACCTGAGCAATTCATTGGAAGAGGCCTGGATAACTGAGGGGTGGTTCTCAAAAGGACCCCAGTGTGAGAATGGCTTTGGAGCTGCTGCACTTTGCTCAGGAGCCCTCCACTGCAGCTCTGGGGAGGGAAGCTCAGCCACAGACTCACCCCAGCACTGCTCAAGTGTCAGTTCACAAGGACTCGAATGTGCCTGGGAGAATTAAAAACCAGGCAGTGCCCAAGCACTTCGTGTGTGTATTTCACATGTGTTTAAAGTAGTATAAAGTTACATTTTAATGACCCTAAAGCAAATCTGAATAGTCAACAGTTCATCAAATAATTGTAGAATTCCTGACACTCATTTTATTGGCACCGCTGCAGTCCCCAGCAGCTGCTCAGGGGCTCACTGGGGTGCTTTAGGAAGAAGGCAGAGCCAGATCCTGCTCCAGGGAGGAAACCAACAGCCAGGAGGAGCCAGGCACAGCAATTGGAGGGAGGGGAGCAAAAGCCAGGAATAGGAAAACAGCAGTTCCAGGGCAGGAGCTGCGTGTGTGTCTTGTTTTTGGGATGGCACAGCAGAGAGAGTGGGTTGGATGGTCACACACAGCTGGGAAGGGTAAATCTGCACTGCTGGATTCTGCTGCTGGGACTTTACAAGTTGTGTTCTCTTGCCTCTGAATTTGGAACCTGTCAAAAGCCTCGGGTTTCCCACAAGCTGCAGGTATTGTCATTGGTGACAGAACCAGTGTCACTATACTAAAAAAAAAGAAAAGAATGATTTCTGCTGGTTCTGGGAAGATCCCAGGTGGTTTCTGCTCTGTGCACAGCCACAGGAACAGCCTGTATCCACAGAGGATAATCCTGCCGTACCTTGAAGGCCTGAGTGACCTGCTGAGGCTTTTTCTCCCTGCTGCACCAACCAGAGATTTTGGAGGTACAGAAATACTGAAATCATCAAACAGCTGGGAAACCATTAGTGGAGCTGTTTATTTTATGTGAGAGGGAGCCAGTTTCTGTTAATCTGAATTTCGGGGTCAATGGCTTGAAGAGGGGTATGGAGGAAGAGGGAAGGCTGCAGGAAAATCACCCTGAGCAGGGAGGGATTGCAGCCCCAAATGCAGCACTCACTCCAGAGCAGCTCCTACTGCTCTGCAATTAGAAACCCAAATGTTCTGCCCTCACTGGGAAAAACTCACAGACTTTTCTGTCCATGTAGGAAACCTGGCTGTGTTCAGAAGCTGTGTTTAGGAAAAGATAAGAAATTGGGCTGATTGCTGCCAAGTAGAGCAGTTTGTCTCATGACTACATCTCCTAATAACATGTAGGAGCTTCAGGGATTTGTAGGAGCTTTCAAAGGTGTTTAATGAGGCTCAGAGTAAGAGTGGTTAATTTTTTTTAATTTTAATTTTTCTGCAATTAAAGAAATAAAAGGGATTTTTTTCCCCTTCTGGTAGCTATGACTGATTCACAGTTTGCTTTAATACATTTTCAATGGAGTGCTGTGCAGTAGGAATTTCATCCTGGGTTCCCCTCTGGCAGTCCCAGTGCATCAGCAGGCTGCTGGCAAGGAGAACTCGAGGGACTGGGCTCAGGAATTCGTTATTTGGAACCACTTTTAAATACAAACTGCAGGTAACAAAGTTTTCCCAGGCCAAAGCCACCCTTGTGTCCCCTCACATTTGTGGCCAGGCTGCTCAGCTGTCCCTGTCCAAAGACAGTGGGATGGAAAACACTGCAGTCAAATCCACTGGCTCTCACAATTCCCTTCTAGTCCTTGCTACTGTAAGCACAGAGCTTAATCCTTGAAAAGAAAAGTGGTTTACATAACTCCTGAGTAGCTACTCATTCCAAGTTGTAGTTTGGAGAGCTCAGATCAGGTCATAGTGCAAGGTGCTGCATGACACACCAATAAGTGTATTTATTATCTTCTGAACTCCACTCTGCCCTGGAGCAAACATGTTTCCATGCCTCGTTTCTCTGAGAAGGTGCAAAAGGATTCCAGCCCAATCCTGGCTGTGTTTCTGTTGTGCACTGTGTGTTTGGACATGACTGCCTGCTGTTCCTGAGCAAAATCCAGCATTTCTGTATTCCTGACTTGTTTTAGGCCCAGCTTGGCTTTGGCAAAGGCAGAGCCCTCAGTGATGGGATGGGGATGCAGCATCCAGAGCCCAGAGGGGATCAGCTGAGCCTCAGAACCAGATCAGGGATTTCTGAGCAACGCAGGATAATTGGGTTTGGGGGGAGAAGGGGAAGGGCTGGGGGAGGACAACTGAGCAGATATCAAACCTTTTGTCACCTTAAACAATAAGTTGATTATAGAGTCTCTGGGAGAACTTAAAGCAGTGCTTGGCAGTAGCCTGATAATATTGTGAGATGGAACCTGACACCAGAGCCATCCTATCATTAAATCCCTCTGTGCTCCCTGTGCTTCCCTGAATGCTGATTCCAGTGTTGTTATCCCAGTCAATCTCTCCAGCTCTCACTGCAGCTACTGCTGTGACTTTCTCCTTCAGCAGCAGAAAATGCTCAGAACTCCCCTGCTCTGTTTTAGCAGCAGGAAATGCTCAGACCTGCTTAGTCCATCCTAAGAGGGAGCCCAGGCCCAGAGCATCAGATCCATCCTCACTAAACTCTTGACACTGACACTCCATGGTGAGTGCTGTTGGCAGATTTTAAACTCAGCAGAGGAATGAATGCAGGATAAATAAACAGTGAGATTTTGGCAAAAATAATAAATGCAGCCACCCTGGTTTAGAAAACATGCTAAGCCTTTGAACAGTTTTGTTTTAGAAAAGAAGGACTTTGAAAAGGATCCAGGGTAAATGTTTTTGATAGAGAGAGATACACAATTAACAAGGGTGACTTTATCTCCCCTGTTAAACCCATACTCCCTTCTGACCTCTCCAGATTATTCCACGGGCTTTGGAGCCTTGTTTGTCCACTTATCAGTGCAGGAGCACCCAGGGGTGTCCTGTCCTCAAACAAGAGGTGCCCTGCACTGTTAAAGCTGCCCTTTGTGCCAGTGAGGGTCTGCAAGAGTCCAAATAAAAGGCAGTTGACAAAAAAGCTTCCTTGGGTGGACCTTGAACACTCAGGGAAGGATGTGGCCAAGGAAAACCACCCCTCTGTCTGTGCCATGGCAGCCCAGCTTGCTGCTGGGATGGTCTGTCAGGGTCTGCCTGGCACAGAAAGGCTCAGGAATCTCCTGCTGGATGGAATCCCCATGGAAGTGTTGACTGGAAGTGGGGAGAGCCCAGATGGTGGGGTCAGGCAGGGATTCAGTGACCCCCACAGAGCCTCACATTCACTCCTAGAGGGTCTGACATCAGTTCAGAAGGTTTTCCTGGAAGTCTCTAAAGAACAGGCTGTTGTGGAATTTTTGTGTTTCTCCATCTGGCTGGATGTTGACTTTTCAGATTTTCAGGAGAAAGCCTAGAATGGGCAGAGAGGGAACCTTCCTCTGCCAACTCTTTACCCAAACAGGAGAAATGCAATAGAGAAAAGCTGTCAGGGGTGAGTGACAGAAATCCTCAGAGGGATAAATCCCACCAGGGAGGCTGCTGTGTGCGCGTTGGATTTGTGTCAGTGTGACATCATGCAGGGAAGAGGTGAATCAGCCCAGGTAAAGCAGCTCCTGACATTTGAGCTCCTGATTTTAGAGCTGGTTTGGTCTCCATAGCAATGGATTGTGCTGCCAGGAATGCTCTGGGTGTGTGCAGGGGATAAAATCATGGGACTGGATCAGGATCTCTGCTAATCCCACCTGGTCCAGCCCTACAGGGAAAACACTGCTGGGCAGCAACATTTCTGAGGCCTCACTCCTGTCCAGCACAGTCCACAGCATTCTAATCCTCCTCTTAGGGCTGTCCACCTTTCCTCATGAAACCTTCTCCCTCTTCCTCCTCCCCTTCAAACACCAGGGAATTGAGGCTTTGGAGGCCTGAAAAGACAAGGCAAGCCCCTTGCATCTGCTTTTCTCTCTGAGGGAGAGTCAACCCTTCCAAATCACTGCCCACTCTGACTGTGCCCTCTCCTGGGAGCTCTCCCACAACATCCAGGCTTTTCCTCTCATCCCTCATTTCTCCTGAATGCAGAAAAGGGGTGACTTGGTCTAGAACAAGCAGCTGCTCTGCTGGGAAAGGTCATGGAGCTCGTCAGTATGGAGAAAACTCATCCAAATCTCAGTAGGTTTCAGAGGCAAGTCAGCAATTAGCTTAATTAACTGAATCGACAAGGAATTCATTGCTACAGAATCATTTCATTTGTTATTATTTCGGGCAGCTATCCTTTGAAATTCTGCATGTTGACATCTGAACCTGTAAAGTGGGTTACTGTTGTTAGGAAGGCTTTTTCACTACTGGGGCACCTCTGCCTGAAATACAAAGCACTGTGAGCAAAAAGCTAAAAATCTGCTTTTGATCTTCTGTATTCTGCTATGAATGGATAAAAAAACCAGCAAACCCTGTCCCAGCCTCTGTTTGTAAACCAGGTGTGAACAATACAACCCTGGGATCACGGAGGTGGTGGGATTTTGGGAATTCTCTGCAGAGTGATAATAAAGCAAATGTAGCAGGTAGGGTTCTGATACAGGCACTGCTTTGTGCACTGTGCACAAGCTTTTCAACTTTACTCACATCCCATGAGCTGCAAAGATGCCACTCCTTCTGTCTGAGTTAAATATACACACTGGTAAGATTACAAATGTCAGCTTTTGGGTTAATAAATCCAGTTCTTCAAACTTCACTCCATCACTAAGAGAGAGCACTGGGGAGGCAGTGAACAAACAGCTAAATTCTCATTTTTTCCTGTGTATTCTCTTTTTTTTCCTCCTATCATTCTCCATTTGCAGAATCTGCTGCCCCTTGATGTTAAAACACATTGTCCAAGCTCTTCTGGTTACGGGGCTGAAATTCAGAGTCCATCTCCTGGATATCCCGAGGTTTCCTTTCGGCATCAGAAACAAAACTGCAAATTCCAAAAGCATTTCTGTGAATGGAAGAACTGCCTGAGGAAGAAATCCCCCAGAGTACTCACGCCAGGGCCATGATCCCATAGGGCCAGGAACGGATCTCCAACCTCTTGGGGCTTTTGATCTCATCCGATGTCAGCACCATCCCACTGTCCGACTCCTGGGGAGCACAAGGGAGGGAACATCAGGGATGTCTGGAACCCGTGCTGGGACTGCTGTAGGAGCTCCCAGTCCTTCAGGATATTCTCTCATCAAGGCCTGTGTTATTAATTTTTATCCAAGTGTTCCTGATAATGCTGCTCTGGAGCCTGGGAACTTTCCCCTCGTTTTTATGACATTCAAGGTTTTGATCTGCATTTCTAAAGAGCACCCTTAAAATGAACACATCAAAAAATAATTTGACATTTTCAAATTGGAAACTGGTATTAAGTGTGACATATGGGCACCGTGTTGGTGGGATGGCTGAGATATGAACAGACTGAGATTCATAAGGAATAGATCCAATAATTCTGGCTGGACTCCTCTGAGGAAAAGCTCCCTAAATACCTGCTGGAAACACACAAATGGAAACGCTGGGGCTTGAAAGAAGTTCAGCAACGTTTTGTAAATGCAGGTGCTTTGCAAAGATAGATTTGGGCCTTTCTGGATTTTTTAATGAGCTGTCCAACAAAACTGTCTTGATTAAAGCTGGGGTTGTGCTTCTGCTGCACTTAAAGCTGAGTCTTGAGGCTGCAGTTAAACTTTGTGCTGAGTTTATACACATACACAATCATCACAGTCCTCCTTTGAAGTAATTTAATAATATTAAATGGTCTGGGGGTTTCTTTGCATTTGAAATATTTTGTGATGCTGGAAAGTTGCGCATCTGTGCATTTGTCAGAACCAAGACAGCAAAAGCCCTCAATGTAGAAATGAAACTCTATTTAGTCTTATTTTACCAGTCAAAGTGATCAAGATATAAAAAATAATCTCTTCAAACAATAAATAACAAGCAAAAGCCTTTTCATACATGCTCTGGTCATCTATCAGTTGTTAATAAGATCAGTTTATAAATGAGTTTATAAAGTGAAATCCTGAATTAATGAGGCTTGTCAAACCCTCAGTAAAACCCAGCTTTTATCTGGAATTTATCTCGACTGTTTCCCTTTCAAACTCGTGCTTTAGGAACAGTTTATCTGGGGGCTGCTCTGCATTTTGCTTCCACCTCTCTGGCGAAAGGATCTCCACAGAGATTGCAGATAAACACACAATGGCAGGAAGGTGTGGTGGAGCACTTGGAGAGCTGGGGGCAGCTCTTTGAAATAATGCCCTAATGACTATTCAGGGTGGATAATTAAGAAAGCTTCAATAACCCAAGTGCACTTACTTTGGCCAAAAGCAGATCACACACTGATTTTGCTTTAAAAGATCCTGGTTGAAGCATCACGTTTATTTCTGATCCCTTGACAGATTATCACCCTCTTGGGAAACCTTTCCTCCCTCATGTAAAGGCTGATTTGAAAATGCCATGAACAGGGAGCACTTGGGCAGGTAATGCTGGTGCTGGCAGCAAAAATCTCTTACTGAGGCTGGACTGATCTGGCAAACGTCTTTGTGTGATTCACAGGGACAGATTTTATCCTGCAAGAAGGAAGATGCAGGAACCAGGGAAAATTCTGAGCCTTCTAATCCCTGAGATGCAGAGATAGAGAGGCAGAAATTCCATCAGGCAATAATGGGCCTCAGTTTGTGCTCAGCAGAGAGAAAATGAGAAATGGGCTGTGTCTGTCAAGGACATGAAATATTTGGAGACTTGAGCCTTCCCAAGGGAGCTGCTCTGAGGAATGGCTCTGTCCAAGAGGGACTCTCAGCTGGAAGCTGCTCCTCACCACCTGAGGCTTCTCCTCCTGTGGCAGGAGGATTCCTGAGGGATTCAGGCTTCCTCCCTAAATTTGGATCCACCTGGAGCGTTTGTGCATTGCAAAGGTCCCTCCTTAGGGACACAGAAGGTGCCACTGAGGCAGCAGGTGGGGACAGCACATGGAGCTGCAGCCAGGGGCTGCCTGAACCACAGAGGGAATTCAGGAGTTGTTCTTGCAGTTTTTTATAAATAAGAAAACCCAACCTGTAATTTCAGAGGAAGCCAACATGCAGAGCCCTCATTCTGTAACAAAACAAGCCTTTGTTTTCCCCTGGAGGGAAGATTAAACCCTTTAGCACTCTCCCACCCTGCAAAGGCATTAAACTAGCAATAAATACATTCACTTGCAGTGAGGAAAATCCAAGGTTAAAGTCATTTATGTGAATCAAGACCAGGATCTTGCATCTTGGTCTTGTCTACCCACAACTGAACACCTTCACCCCCACCAAGTGAGTGACTGTCAGCCAGCCACAAGGTGTTCTGGACACATTTCCCTCAAAGAGCTTCATTTCAATGAGCTGCCTTTTTCTCGTGGTGGAAAAATATCTTGAAATAGGTAATATAAAGCCCTTTAGCCTGATCAAAGCCAGGGCAATCACACATGAGCTCCTCTTTAAATTTTTTGTTAAGAGAAATGCAGGGTGTGAGATGCCAGGGCCAAACCTTCTGCCTGATTTAAAGCTCTCTGCTACCAAACACATTTCAAAAGCTCTGATGAGTGTTTCTGGCACCGGTGACGAGTGATCTGTGAACCTGCTGGGGAGGGATGCAGCCACCTCACTTACCTCATGCACCACTTTCTCCTTTTCCACTGGCACCTCATCAAATGTCTTCACACTCAGGGGTCTCTTCTTGCTGCTGTTGCTGAAAGCAGGGAAGTTGAGGGGTCAGCGTAAAACCCAGGCAGATGCTGCACCAGTTGCAGCTCAGTTACATCCCCACCCAACCCAGTTTCTCTTTTCTCATCTCTCATGCTAATAACCACAACCCTGTGATAAATTTGGCTGCTCCTTCCCCCAGCCATATTAAGAGAGGGCACCAGGCAGTGAAATGGTTCTTTGTCCCCCACCCCTGGTTTTCTCACCCAGTTTCCACTGCACTCCAGCGATTCACTCCACTGTTGGAGTTCTCTTCCACAGGGCAGGTTTTGGAGCTGGGTTCTCCATCTGGACACAAGGTGATGTTCAGTGGAATGTAGTCTTTGCCATCCTGTGAAGTTAATGACAGAAAAGAGCACAGAGCTGGTGAAGTTCATTTTGTGCTGCATCTCAGATGTGAGAGGTTATTGTACCCTACAGAGCTTTGTGCTGATGAAGGACTAGATTGTGTTTTAACTTAACTCTGTGATGCTTGTTCAAGGTGATTGTGATGTTCCTCACACCCTGTGGAAGTCATGGAAGTCAGAATGAATACTTCATCCAGGAATTACTGTGCAGGAGGCCTTGTGAGGAAGTCAGGGCACTTTGGGAGCCCTGTGGTGTGGGATGGCTGAACAGGGACCCAGACATTCCAGTCCTGCTCAGAAGCAACTGCCCATGTACAGACTTCTTGGTTTTGTTCAACTTCAGGGGTTTGGCAAGAGCCAGACCTTAAAATGGGAGCCTGAAAGGATTTAATTTCTTGTCCTTCCCAGGAATTGCTTCTGCTCATGGTAATGAGCTCTGCATTGTCATTACCCCCCTGCAGCAATCCTCAGGAATGACTCTGCCTTTAGCTCCTGAAACTATTTGTCCAAATTTCCCTGTGCTTCTTTTCTTTTTTTTTTTTTTGTTTGTTTTTAATTTTGAGAAGCAGTTAAGTGCCCTATTCCCTTATCATGATTTTTATGTCTCCTTAATTTACTTTGGTTATAGAATCAAACTCACAAGCTCTTCATATTGCAGACTGGGCCCTCTGCAACTCAGCTCCACTAAATTTGTTTACAAACAGGAAGGAGCTGGAGGAGAGGTTTGATTTCTTCTTCAATTAAATTGACAATTGCATAACTGGTCTGGTTGTTCTTACTGAAGAAGAAAACAACTGCTTTAACTGTTATGAAATTAATAATGATATGACAGAATTTCTGTGCTTTAAGCTGCATAACCATAAAGCTCCTGAGAGCACACCAACTTGGAAAATGAAAGACAAAGTTCAGAAGTGGAGAAAATCAGAAGTAAAATTAACATTTGAGTAGTTAACATTGTCTTTACTCATCCCAGCAGGCATTTTCCTTGTGAGCTCTGGTAGGAAGTGAAATCTCACATTAGTGCTCAGTAACCTTCCCCTCTGTACACCTGTCCACTACAAACCCCCATTTGTTACAGACAGGCTGTACCTGCTGCACGTTGGCCTGAAGCAGATCCCCCAGGCGCTCCACGAGCTCGGTGAAAGTCGGCCTCTCCGTGGGGACTCCATGCCAGCAATCCAGCATTGTCTGGTAGCTGCAGAAAAGAAACAGGGATTAGGAATGGGAAAGGATGGGAGCTTTTCTTCCAAACGGTTTCATTCCACTGCTGCTTGGCTTGGTCAGTCTTTGGATGAAGACAGGTTCAGATCTGCACGTGCTGAAATTCTCTTTCAGTTTCCATGTGGGATGCTTTTCCTTCCATGTTGCTGCCTCAGCTGAGCCTGCAGGCTTTTGGTTTGCACCTAACTCAGAGTCTGGGCCCTGCTGACACTGCTGCTGTAAGTCCTGGTTATGGAGACTGGGTTTCTGTCACAGAATCTGAAGTCTGAGCTCCATGAGTTACCACTGCCATGGGGCAACCTGATCATCTTCCTACTGGCAAAGGTCAGGCTGGTTGGGCTGTGCTGAGCATTAGTCTGTGCTGTCAGACACCCAAAATATACTGAAAATAAAACACACAGCTGTGGTCTCCTTCCCCCTGCCCCCCTTCCCACTTAAACACAATCTCTTCTGTGGGATGTTTCAGCTCCCAGCACAACCCAGCAGCTCTTACACTTCGGGAGTGGAATACTCTGGAGATCTCATCCGGGTCCCTTCCTTGAGCCGCCGGCAGAAATCCTCATCTATCTGCACCCCAGGGTATGGAGAGGCACCTGGTGGGGGAAACAAGAGGGCTTCAGGATGGCACAGTCCCAGTTCCTCAGCCCAGGGAGCTGCTGATCTCTGCTCAGCATTCGAGGTTACCCAGAGCCTGGCAGTACCAGGAGTTCAGGTGAAGAAGAAGTTTCAGTCACTCACAGTTTCCATTTTCTGTTTGAAACCTGTTACAGACTCACTGTCTCTTTAGAGATTTCAATCACACTGTCTCCTCTGCATCTGAGATACACTCAGGACCACTCCAAGGTAAAACAGGGCAGAGGAGAAATAAACTTTATTAGTTTAAGACTTTAAAGGATGCCTTGGTCAGTGGTAGAAAAGTTCCAGCTCATTCAATGGGTGCTTTCTGAGCTGTTACCCAGCCAACATCCTGCACTAAGGGGGTACACATGGAGGGAGTAATTCCTGCTCATCCTTCACTGCCTTCGAACCCCTGTGAGTAAGTGCAGAGGGGGCTGTGGGCACTTGGCTCCTGCCAAGAACCATCAGAACCTCGGTTCAACCCCAGGTGTGGAACTGCAACCAACTATTGAATAAGCATTACCCACTCCTACAGGGAAAACTCCCTTGACAGTGACCTTCCAGCCTTTCAGCCTTGTTTTCTTTCCTGACTGTGTGTGCAGTGCTGTTTACCTTGAGTGCCACTCAAGTGTTGGCTGAACCCTGGGAGGACAGCTCGTGGCAACTGGAATTGCTTTGGAGAGCTTGAGGGCTGTGAAGGGCTGGGAGCTTTGTGTTAACTCCCACAAAAGTTTGGAGAGTGCTCTGAGTAATGCAGACCTCACAGGTGAAATGCAGGAGAAGTCTAAGCTCAAGTCTGAAGTGTTACTGAACCTACTGTGGATAAAACAAAAAGATTTCTAACTTCCCCCTCCCTCCTTCCTCAGCAAAGGCTTCCTGTGCAGCACAATCCTTGTCTTGGACATTTGGCATCCCAGAGGCCGGATGATGAATTTGGAAACAATTTAATCAAAACTTAACATAGGAGATTGAATGGAATCTGTGTCCAGCCCTCGAGGAATCTGTGCATGATTTACTGTCCGTATCATTCCTGCATATTTCCTGTGATTTCTTTCCCCATTTGGGAACACCATCATGTGCTGTGCACTTGGGGGCACAACAAGAACAGCAGAAATCTTTTGGATAAAGCAGCCAAGATGGGCCCAAAATGTGGCTGCTTCCAGAATTATTGTGCTCTGTGAGCCCGGCTGCTCAGTGTGCAGGACCTGCACTGGGGAGCCAAGATGCCAGCACTGCCTGAGAGGGCATCTCAGCAAAAAGGGGCTCCCAGGCCACCCAGAGCCCAGGGATGCTCATCCACAGCACATTGGAATTCCCTGGCTGTGCAAGTCCCAGAGCACAGGACTGACAGTGTTTCCTGGAGTGATGGGGGTTGGAGATAGGCAGCACCATCATTTCTGCTTTGGACCCGGATTTTCCTTCCCAGTCTTGCCTTTGGCTGTCACTGTGCTCAGAATAACCTGGTAATTAACTGCTCATCCCACAGATGGAGAATTCCACTGCATCTCACAATCTGAGTTCTCTCTCTTTGGTTACATCATGGAGCAGACCAGCTGCAGGATGTTGGTGAGAGCAAATACAGGCAAGGCAAAGAGGAACAGTGACGGACAAGGAGTAATGGGACAGACTGAAAGAAAGGACATTTTGGTTAAATATTAGGATGAAATATTTTACTGTGGGGTGGTGAGGCCCTGGCACAGGCTGCCCAGGGAGGTTCTGGATGCCCCAACCCTGGCAAAACCACGTTGGATAAAGCCTTGAGCAACCTGGTTTAGTGCCCCTGGCAGAAAGGATTTGGACTGGAGGATCTTCAAGGTCCATTCCAACTCTTTATCATTCCATGATTCTGTGACCCATTTGTGACTGCAGGATCTTTAGGTAGGTTATATTTTGGCTGCTGCTGGCCTCCTACCAGCTGGAGGCAGCTCAGATCACAAAAGCAAGGAACTCTCCCTTTCCCACTTGCACTCAGCACTGTCTTTATCTGGACTATGGGATAAGTCTAAGAACTTGGATTTGGAATGCTGAGACAGCCTGGGAGAAATGCAGGCTGGAACATATGGTGTAAGGCCTACACATGATGTTTTCCTTAGGGGAAATCTCCTCCAAAATGCTCAAAGATGTGGCATGCATTGGATATGGGAGCCCTCCTTTGATCTTGGTTTAATTTTAGTGGGATAATGAGATGCTGATGTTACTACCAGGCCCTGCTTGTTTACATAATTATCTCTGATTGCTTTTGGAACAGTGCACATTGAGATTCCAGGAGACACCGACGTTCTGCACCAGCGGTGATTTCAGGATGTGTTAAACACTGCTGGCACTACCTGACACGAGGTGTGCTGACCCCATCTGAATAATTTAAAGCTCGCTGCAAACTCAGCCCCAGAAGGAAATTAATATTCCCTCGAGTCCTGATCTCCCTGTGTATCACCAAAGCAGATGCAGGCTGCCAGCCTTTCTGCAGGCAGCCCATTGTCCTTCACTCAGCTTCTGACCCTGCAAGGACCCAAACTAAACCCTGCATTTTCTTAATCAGTATTTTTCCATTTTTTAGAGGGTGCTCAGTCTGTGGGACCCAGTGAGAGCAGCAGCTGTAAATGGGAGCCAAAACACACCCTGTGACAACGACAAATAACTTCCATCCCGTGGCTCTCAATGATCTGTAAAACTTTTATATGAGAGAATTCAATCAGTGACACAAATCCTTAATTAAATATTTATCGTTTGAGCTGCAGATGTGAGCAGTGCCAAACCACAGGCATGCCTGGATGAGCTGGATGAAAAACCCTCTCAGAGAAAATGACTGGTTTTGAGCCTGTGCCACCAATTGAAAAAGCAGTTTGTGATCTACGTCACAGGCAGGCAGAGGCTGCTGCACGGGTGGCAGCCCCTGCAGCCATGGGGGGAGTCAAAATTCAGAAGGGGACAGTGCCAAGCAAACACTTCCATTAAGAAAGGAGCTAAAAGAAGCCAGATCAAATGGGTTTTTCTTTTTTTTTTTTTTTTTAGAAATAGATTAAAATAGAGATTAATTTCAGTGACTGGATTTTAATTTGTGTTAGTGTTCAGTATTAAAGGCCATCTGTTAAACTCTGTCAGGACCTTTGGGAATGATACAGAGTTTGTTCCTGCAGTGCCCCTTGGATTTGGCAGCATTCCATTCCTTGCTCCCAGAGGAGAGCCTGCACCCCTGAGTGTGTCTCTAGGTGCTGATGCTAAAGCCTTTTCCTGAATAATCTGGGGGAACTGGGCCATTCCTGGTGCTTCTGGAGCTGTGCCTGTCTGTGGTGTCCCTAAACCTGCAGCAGGTGATGCTGTCACAGGGCCAGGGAGCTGTCACCCCACAGAAACAACACCCTCAGCAAACAGGGCTGAGCCCAAGGGAAAGCAGGAGCTGCCACTTGTTTCAAGCACTCGAGTGTGAACTTTCTGCTTGGTGTGCAGATGTGCACTAGGGAAAAGTCCAAATCAAAGACTTGGACTGAGAGCAGGTTATGATTTTGCAGCCAGCCCTAAGTAAAGATTAGGATAGAAACAGTTCCAGACTTTGCATTTTCACTTGGCATCTTGAGCCCAATCATTAATTTCAACTGATCCATGAACTAAAGATAGAAGGAGATTAGAGTTTGCTTTAAAATCCAGCAGCTTAAGTTGACAATGCTTCTTGTTTTCTTTTGTCTGCAAATGCTGATTAAAAAGCCAGAGCTGACATTCCTAAATTCCCTCAGGAAAACAAATCTTGCCACTCTGCAAGGAGAATCTGAGAGCAGCAAAGTCCAAGTGTCTGCAGGGCTGCTTGTCTGAGTTTCACAGCTTTATCTGCTGGACAGTAACCAGAGCTCAGGGAGGCTGAGATTTCTAACAGCACCCTGGGATGAAACCTCGAGTACATAAAGAACATCATTATTATTCTTTCAGAAATGTTGTGGCTTGCAAATGATGCAGCCACAAGAGCCCATGTTCTACCTTTGGTCTGCTGCCAAAAGGATTTAGGCTGAGCCCAGCACTGGTTCTTGTACCAACCCAACAGCAGCTGCTGCCAGTACATTCTTCTTAACTAGAAAATCTCAGATTTTGTGGGGTGGATGATCAAGCTGGGATAAAACATCAGATGGGCTCGTGTTCCATGGGCTGCCAGCAGCAGCAGCAGCAGCCACTGTGCCCACAGCAGGGTGACCCTCTGCAGCCTTGCAGCTCTGGGGCTCCCTGGAGCAGGGATTTGATGGGAAACTTCATTGCTCTCCAAGAAATCTCCCCACTCCCCAGCAGCAGAGGCTTGCATTTTATCTCTGGGCTCTGTTGCTTTCAGTGGGTACAAATGTCAGGTCCAGGGTTGGGGATTTTTGATCCCCCTCCCCAGTATTTTCATGTCCTTTGTCAGGTGGAGCTCTCATAGAAATTGGCTTTATTTTACACCCAATTTGCACTGTGCACTTGTCCTCAGTGAAACAGAAACACTGCCCCACATGATCACCTTTTGTTAAAAGCTTTTCTTAGCTAAGCAGCCGTAAATTAGGGGAAAAGAAGGGTTTGAAACAGTTCTTACCTAGAGAAAATATTTCCCACAGCAGCACTCCGAAAGACCACACATCACTCTGCGTGGTGTAAATTTTGTCAAAAATAGCTTCTGGAGCCATCCACTTGAGTGGGAGCCGTGCCTGAAAGGCAGAGACACAGGAGGTTGCCAGATCTGCTGTCACTGCTCTGCCCCAGCCCAGTGTGACAGGAACAACTGCAGCTCCTGGCACTCACATCTCCCTTCCGGACGTAGTCGGGGTCTTTATAAATATCCCTGGCCAGGCCGAAGTCACAGATCTTGACCACGTTGTTCTCGGACAGGAGGATGTTCCTGGCTGCCAAATCCCGGTGGATGCACTGCCAGGGAATGACACGGGGTCAGAGGGGTGCTGGGCAAGGAGCCCCTGCTCGAGCTGGGAGCAGGAGAGCTCCTCTGGGAATGGGGAGAGAAACGAGCTGCTGTGGGGAGCAGGTTAGAGGAGGGAGTGGGAATCTGCTCCAAATACACTGTGATATGCAAAAGAGAGAATAACTCAGGGCATGAGCCAGTATTAGAGGCAGTTTTCTGATTTTTCTGTCTGAGATAACTTTGCAGTTAGAACAGGGAAGGGAGTCCTATTTTCTAGTTAGCTGATCACTGGGAAATCTGGGAGAGGCCAAAAAGCAGCTGCAGCTCCATTTGCCAGTGCAGGTCCAGGAGGGTGTGAGATGGGGGCAAGTGCAAGCTCCCAGCTGTGTGCACACTTTGGCCTGTGGATTACACTGGAAAAGGTGTTCCACAAGCTACAAACCACTCCCTGTAGCATCCAAAGGAGGTAAAGGAATAGCTGGGTGCTGCCTCCTCGTTTTTCAGTAGTGCTGTTGCTGACAACACTAAAAGGAGCTTTCTCTACAAGTCCTTTCTGCATTTATTTGTGAGGCAGTTCCACAAACTGTCCCCCAGTCTGTATTCACCCCTTCTGTCTAAACCCTCCTGCTGCAGATCCTGGTCCCTGCAGCCAAGGCTGGATGTTCCTTCACAACCCCTTCAGTGCTAATTACTGCTTAACCCCAGAGCTAACGTGATCTCCAACACTCTCATGTGGGAGCAAAAGGCAGATTCCTCAGGCTCAAAGGTGTTGTTTGGGTTCCTTCATGTCTGATACTCTGTGCAAAAACCGAGCTCACTTTTCGGGAGGCGAGGAACTCCATGCCTTTTGCCACCTGGAAGCTGTAGCAAATCAGATCCTCCAGAGTCAGGGGCCTCTTGTACAGATCCTCAGCATCTAGGAGAGATCAGAGACGTGGGTCAGGTCTGCAGCAGCAGCAGCAGCTCCAAAGCTGGGTGGCACTGGTGACACCTGTGTGCTGATGGCCCCAGCCCCACCCTGAGCTCTGGGGGTGGGATCCCAGCAGGGCTGCAGCTCTGGGTGAGCAACCACTGACTCAAAGGCAGGAGATCAGATGATTTACAACGTTCCCTCAGCCTTCAGTCACTCATTTAGCTGTGGGCAAAGCAACACCTGGGGATGGGAGCGAGGGAAACTTTAGAGAGAGGAGCCCAGGGCCAGAGTGACCTCACAAATGGGGTAAAACATTCCTTTTTCTCCTCACACGACAGGAGCAGCTTTTGTACCCAATACAGTGCTGCCAACCTCGTTTTGTGAGAAAGCTGGGGTGGGGAACAGGCAAGAGAAAGAATTTGGGATTTCAGGAATGACCCACACTGTGTAAGGGCTTGTAAAGTGTGTGACAGTGTGTGGCACTAGCCAAGCGACAGAAATCTTTCCTATAAAAGATCTGGGATGAGGTGGGGTTCTTTTACCTTCTTCATCATCTTCTGAGTCACTGTAACTCTTATCTTCAATAAATCCTGAGCTGGCAGAGCTGCCTGTGCTGGCCACACTCTCGAGGCGCCTCTTGATCAGTTCAGTCAAATCACTGTTGGACTCATCCAGACTTTTCTCTGCTTGGTCAGAGTTTTCCTGGGACTAGAAATGGCATAAACCTGATTTTTAGCTTTGTGTGATGCAATGCTTGAGGATTCAAAAGATGTGACAGAATGGCATAAGGAGAAAGGCTCCTCTGAAGATGAGCGTGTTTGAACATGATGTTCCCTGAAGAGCAGAGCTAATAAAGCCTGGTTTCCTATTTATTCCTACTTATTATTCCCCTGTCACTGATAGCAATATTCCACATCAGAGTCAGCTGCAAGCTGGCTGGGTAAGACTGAGAGGTGAGCAGAGAGAGGCTGTAATTCCCTTGCTGCCTTAGGAAAGGATGTTAAAAACCCCCTCAAGGTGTGTGCCCAGTGGGCACTGACTGTGTCTGTGCTGGGGAGTGAGGCACAAGCAGCCCTCAGTTCAGGGCAACAATGGAGAGAAGGAAATTCTGAGTGACTGCACCAGGAAAACCTCCTTCACTCACACAAAGTCCCCCACGTACTCTGGTGCCTGTACACAATAGCTTTAATAATAATAATAATAATGACGGAATCATCTGGGAAAATAATCTTGGTGAGGCTCCAGTTTCTGGCAGGGCTGGGATCACAGAGCCTGTTCCACGCTGGATATTCACGAGGAGGAGTCAGTCCTGTCCCTCCCCAGCACTGATTTCTGCCTCCTGTGCCCTGCTCCCACCCCAGCACAGACAGATGTTTGTGTGGATGCAGAGAAGTGTTTGGGAACCAAAGCATTTGGTTGGTTTTGAGGCAGAATATCTGTGATCCAGGTGGTTGTTGCAGCACAGACCTCAGGGCTGGCACAGGGAAGGGACACAGGGTGGGAATGAGCAGATGGTGGAAGGATGAGCTGCTTTCACTTGGGGGGTGTGGGCCTAGACACAAAAATCCCCAGATCAGGTTTGTGTTTTGGGAGGGGTCACCTCCTCCTAGTTCAGTTAAAGCCAGTTTTTCACTACAGCTCTGTTGCCCCCCTCGTGCAGGGAAGGATCTCCCAGGTAATCCCCTCTCTCTCAAGTGCACTGCAGTGTTTGGGCACTTGCAGCTAATTCTTCAGGAGGTGCTAGAAGATAGCAGTGAGATCCTGCAGGAGGAAAAAATCCCTTTTCTTGCCTGTACAAATCGAAATGTGGAGAGAAAATAAAGTGCCCAGAGAAATACCCAACTGCCTCAGAGCCAAGGCAGAGCAAAGCCAGTCAGTGGTTGTTGATTCCCCACCCTGTGACTGTGAGAAGTCTCATTTTCCTACCTTGTATGCAATGAAATCTCCTCGTTTTCCTCTGAGATAGTTGGACAGATTTCCATATTTGCAATATTCCACTATGACCATTAAAGGACCTAAAAAAGACAGAGAAAGTCAAATGAGTTTTGAAGCACTGCAAAGCACATAATTCTAATTTATCCTCCCAAATCCTTCTCAAAATAAGTGGCATTCCTGTTATAGAGACGAGGAAATGAGGAACCAGAGGAGTGACACTCCTGAAGGACACATCCAGTAGGGGTGTGGAGAGAAGGGAGCACATTCCTAATTTTCCCCATTGGATGGTGACAGTTGGTATTTATTCCTTATTTATAAACAAGGAAAATTCAGGATGATCAACACAAGCCCAGATGCTGTTAAGGTTGGTTTGCTCTGTACATAGCAGGGAGCAGTTTTCATTTTCTCTGCTGGCTTCACAATTGTTTGTTTTGGGTGGAGTTGATGCCACCAGAGGAAATCAAAAGTATGCAGGGCCATAGACAGACCTAAATGAAAAGCTGCAAAAAGTTTTTGAAAGCCTGGGAAGTGCTCTCATTTTCTTCCTTATTCCTGTGCAAACTGCTGCGGACTCAGTGCTGCTTTTCTACAATTATGCAGCTTTTTAAGGTCTGCTTGAAATGCTTTTATAATGCAGTGTGAGCTGTTAGAAGGGAAAAGCTGCATTCTGGACCTTTGGTTTTTGTAATCATCACATGGAGGATAAGGTGAATTCACGGGAGTGGGAAGTGGATAAACAGGGATTATTATCAATCCCAAACAACGGGAATTTCATGTCCAGATCCCTTTTCTCTGGAGAAGGTCTGCGCTTCAGCCTCAGGAGTTTGCACTTCAAAGGGAAAGCGCTGAGAGCCGCACTTGGCCTTGGGGAAGGAGCCCGGCAGGGTCTCTGCCGGCTGCATCCTCCGGGCTCGGCAGCGGGGCTGCAGCCGGGGGGGAACAGCGACCGTGGCACGGCGTGGGGCGGGCAGAGGAGCAGCCCTTGGGGGCACACGGGCCCACGGAACGGGAGATGCCGGAATCCTGCGGGCAGAACCGAGCCCGTGGTGCTCCCTGCGGGGTCCCGCCGGGCTCCGTGTCCTCATCCCAGCCCTACAGCGCCGCTGCCTTGGGGCTCTCCAGGACCCGCAGCCCCTCTGCCTGCAGCTGGAACACGTTCAGCCTGCAAACCTCGCAGTGGCTGCAAAAACACCGAGCCCAGATCCCCAAATCCCCAAATCCCGGTGGTTCCAGCGCTGACCCCAGAGCGCTGCTCACCAGGGCTCAAGGCACCAGTGCCGGGATCTGGCCGTGCTCAAGAGATTTGGCTCCGAAGAACCCAAAATCCAATGTCCCTCACGGATGCCCTGAGGAAATGCAGATTCCAGAACAGCTTTAAAGCTCCGCTTAGTGATTTATTCATGTTTTTGAAACGCTTCCTGGACGTGGCCTCCCCATATTTCGTTCCCTCATTGTAAAGCACACGCTGTGCATCAGTTGTGACTGCTGAACATCAGACACTCGGCCAAAGTGTTAAAATCTGTTATTTGGTACCTTGTTAAAATAATGTATGTGCATACTGAATCCCAGCCTCCATCAGGAATACAAGGTTACATAAAGCCTACCAGGGGAGGGGAGACTGCTGAGCTCTGCGCTGGAATTTCACAGGAGCTCGGATCCGTGGCTGCCTCTGGAGCTCAGGGCTGTTTTTCTTTAGTCTGAGCTTGCACCGCTCAGAGGAAAACAAAGCAGTGCCTGCCCCGGGGCTCCTCCGTGCCCTGTGAGGTCCTGCTGCACCCCTCCGATCCAAACTCTGCCCCACAAAGGTTTCCCTGGCAGGGGGGAGGGAGAGAGGGTCACCTCCCACCCAGGATGGGACAGGCTGGAGAATGGGAAATCCAGAGACTCCTGGGAGGGGAAGTTTCTCAGAAAATGGACACTCAGAGCCTTTGATCGGTTCCTGGGGATTGCTTGCTGTGCAAGCAGAACTCCGGGGCTGCTTTGGTCCAGAACCACCGACCCCAGGTCCTGCTGCCAGGTGTGAGGCACCTGTTTGTCCCAATCCACCTCAGGGGCTGCTCAGCCCAGGAGAGTCACCAGCATTCCCAGTGTTCCTGGCCCTCTGCTCACAAAGCAAAGGCTCCTGGCTGCTGCATCTGAACCCTAAATCCCTCCAGCTGGAGCTGCCCTTGCTCCCTCACAAGATTTTGGGGTCTGGAGTGCTACAGTTTTTGAGAGTTCCCCATCCATGGCTCCCAGATTCCAGCAGTGTCCATGGCTGCTGGTTGCTGTTTCCTGAGGAACTGGAACTGCCTTGCTGGGGGCGGGGGGAAGATTTCTCCCCTGGCATCCTCCCAAATCTCCCTCCATGAAGTTTTCCTTTTCCCTCCTGACTGGACAACAACTGTTGGAAACTGATGGGTTTGGGCTCTCAGATCTGTGCCCCGTCTCTCTCACTTTCCCCCACTTCATTTATTTTCCTCTGGGGCTTTCCTTGCCCTCGGGTCACCTAAACCTGTCCCTGGTTGTGAGGAGCCATCCTCCAGAGCTGTTCCCCTGGAGCTGGAGCACAGTAAGAGGCGCGGGTGCTTTGCCTGGCACTGTGGGAAGGGAGGTTTTGGTGACAAAGGTCTGGCATTTATGGGGCCCTTTGTCTGAGTGCAGTCTGTGTGATGCAGGGCCAGCCCTGCCAGCTCAGCCCCTGCTCCTGCTGCACCCAGGGCTGCCCCAGGCTTCCTGCACACGGAGCAGGAACTGCTGCCTTTGCCTGGAGAGGGTGAAGTGCTGGGGAAGAGCGGGCTCAGGCAGCCAAGTGCTCAGCCTGGTGCATCCTCCTGATAAGGCAGGGAGGGACAGGGAGAAGAAGCCTGGAAATGACCACGGGGAGGAATTGAGCACCTCAGTGCAATCCAGTGTCCTCCTCCCTTCAGTGCAGAATCCCTTCTGGGAACAGGCTGCCAGAGAAAACACAGGAGTGGCACCACAGGTGGGGCACGTTCAGGAGCCCTGGATGGGATGAGGCCACATTCTGCAGGGGCAGCAGCAGCTCTCCTGTGAGCTGGAAATGGCTGTACCTGCATTAACTGCACCCCAGGCACATCCAAACACCCAAAAAAGTGTCTGAAAAGTGTTTTCTTTTTTGTTCCTGATTTACTGAGGATTCCTCACCTCCGGCTTTGGTGCAGGCTCCCAGCAGGTTGACCACATTCAGGTGATGTCCTATATGGATGAGGATCTTCAGCTCAGACATTAAAGCCTTGCATTCATTAGTAGTTGCACATTCTGCTTAAGATAAACAGGAAAAAAATCATCTTTACACAACAGGATATTTTTAACAGGACACAGCAAGATCCTGTTTATACTTTGGAACAAAACCCACCCAGGTTCCTTGCAGTATCTTGGCTTTTCAGACTCTCACACAGATAATAATTCATCCGTTTCATTGTCTGCTGACCTTTCTGAAGTGGGCTGACACTTTGTCTTTTGGGTGACTCTTCCTTTCTCGAGCACGACTAGGGAGGGTTACTGTCCCTTCCCCCAAAGCTGAGCCCACAGAGCCTTTGCCAGGACTCAGTTTTGCAAGCTTAGCAAAGCCAAGCTCAGTGTGCCCCCACAGCACACAGAATGTGTCCCTTCCTCTCTGCTGGCCTCTGCACTTGAGCAGGACTTGGTTACAATACCTCGGAACGGGTTTTTCCACAGCACTGAGCAACATCCCAGCACTCCACTGCAGCTGATGAGGAATCCACAGATCTGGAGGTTGTGTCCCAAAATGTGCCAGGGAATGCACAGCACTACTAAAGCTCAGCCCTGTAAGATCTTATTGACCCAAGAAATACATTTTCCAAAATCTGTGTGCGAGCCATGAACCTGACAGGGGAGGCCCTGCCTGGCCAGTGACATTAATTTAAGGCAGGCACCCTCATACCAGAAGGTTTTTCAGGTGCTGCTTCATCTTCCTAGCCTTTTCTCCAAAACTTTCATGTTGTATTTTAACAGGAGAGGCTTTGGCCTGTTTCTTTTGCAGCATGTAAGATTTAAATATGAAGAAACAGTTACATAACAAATGATTTGGTGTAATGGTGTAAGCTCTTTATCTGTTTGTAGATTCCCCATAATCTTTCTCCAAACTGTGTCACAAAGAAGGAGCTATTCCCAGATCCCTTCAGTCAGCAGTGTTTGGAGCAGGGTGTGTCCATGGGTGGTATCACTCCTGATTTCCCCTGGCATGTGCTGGGACACGCAGCCAGCTCCAAAGTGTTTTAGATAATCCTGCACATTGAATTTCAGCCTTCAATCCAGAACAGACCCCAGCCTCCTGCATGGAGGGGACACACGGTGCTGGCATGGCAGAAATGCCTTTTGAATTCCCTGGATGGATTGGCTGATCCCAGAGAATCTGGTTTTATTCATGAAAGCGATGAATTGCGGGCACGTTAGTGGGGAGGGGCAGACCAGAGCAGGAGGCAGCTGCCTCCACTGGGGGAAGGAGGTGTAAAACGATGGAGAATCTGCCAGATATTGCTGAACATGTGCTGGCAGGGCAGAGCTGACATGAGGATCAGTTGGGAAGTGCAGCATGGAAGGGAATGAAACCCCAGAGCTGTCTGGGATGGACCCCAGTTTTGGATGGAGATGGGAATATGTCTGGATCAGGGGCTTCTGGGATATTTCAGGGATCTGGAAATGGGCATGGAACACAAGATACAACAGCAGGAGAGGAGATGATCTGAAGGATGAGAACAGAGAAGGGGAGAGCAGACCTGAAGGAGGTTCAGGGAGGTGATAAATGGGTGTTTCTGTGATTTCAGAGAGATGGGAGCAGCAAAGCACCAGGAGAGAGAGATGGCAGCAGAAGCCAAATGCCATGGCAGCGATGGCTGGTGGCATTGCAGGGGTTAATGGTGTCATGCAGCAGCGATGGATGGAGCTGTGAGGGCAAGGGGAGCATGGAGTGAGCCTTTGGAACCATCCTCAGGAGCAGTCACCAAGCAGGCAGTGAGTGGCTGATGTGTTCGTTCCCCGCTGCTCTGTGCAAACCCAGCGTGCAAGAGCAGGCTCCGAGTTCCCTCCTTCCCTCCACCGACTGGGGAAAGCTTTCCTTCATTTCAATAATTGCAAGCAAGATGTCTCTAATTTACTCCCCTGGCACTGGGGTTTTTTTTTTTCCAGCCCCTTGAACTGTTCTACATCTGGCCGGGCTGCTATGGAAGGCTCAGCTCCAATTTCAGGCTATCTCGTGTAATTACACTCCATAATCTGCTTCCCTCCTCGCCCCACAGACCTGGAAGCTGCTGGTTTCTTCCTCGAGGAACACGAGCCTCAATCAGCAGCACAGCACGGAGCCCTCTGTCCTCTTCTCCCCCTGCATCCACCCAGGGTGACCCACTGCTCCCCATGGAATCCTGCTCCCTCCTGGGAGCTGGGCCCCGCTCCCTCCCTGCCCCTGGCTCCCCTGAGCAGCCTGGGGAGGATCTCAGAGGGGTTTCTGTACCTTTCAGCATTTTTACAGCAACTGTTTTGCAGGTTGAAGATTTATCAATGCCAAAAGCAGACGCCTCCACCACCTTCCCAAAAGCACCATGACCCAGAGTTTTACCTAGAGAGGCAAAGAGTCGAGAGTGAGCATCAGCCAGGAGGGGGACATGCAACCTCAGCTGTGCAGGGAACCAGGCACAGGGCACGGGCACAGCAGCCCAAATCACACCCTGCAGCATATGGATACCCAGGGGGGTCTATCCATATGGCTGGAATGCAATACAGCACGGAGAGAACAGAGGAGGGGGAATCAACCTACCCTCACCAGGGCACCTACTGAGGGAGAAACCTTACCTGGGGCTGTGCTGGAGGCTGGGCAGGGCAGAGTTTGGGTTCATTGTGGCACCTGGATCTCTGGAGAATCGTGGAGAGAGCCAGCAAGGCACTCAGGGAGTCCCAACCCTTCAACCCTTCAGTTATTGCCACTGATTGGAAGGAAATGCTTCACTAAATGGAATTTAGGGTGGTAACCTTTATTTTCCTGCCTGTATTGCCTGCTGTGCTCTGAGGGCTCTGACCCAGGGTCTGGCCTTTTGGTTCTGCCAGTTCCAATCTCTGGCCCACCCTCACCTCAGATTTTGTGATTTTTTTCTGTCCTCTCCTCCTTCCACGTTTTCCAGCTCCAGCACCAAGAGAACACAGAAATACAGAAATTTTCCCTGCACTCCTCAGTGCACACAGATGTTACAGTTTCACTGTACAAACACAGCCAGCTTTTCACATTTCCTCACTCCATCAGCCAGGGAACTGAGCTGTTCAGTGAAATGTGGCTCATTTTTCCATGAGAGCTTTTTACAGCTCAAAGCTGAGTTCCGATGGTCGATAAGGAAGTGATTATTTGATGAATTGATAGATTTCTTCAAAAGAAAATCACTTTCCCTTTTCCTCTAGGGGAATGAAATCACACTTTTGGCAGGAACAGTATCTGGAGGTCCCTTTCTTCCCTGTCAAATGTTTGGCTTCCCTTTTCCAAGGAAAAGAGGTGGCAGCTGTTTTGACAGAGTCTTTCCAAATCCCTCATTTCACCTTCCACTCAGGCTGATCTGAACTCTGCCATGCCAGCTCTAAGGGTGGCATTACCCTGGCACTGTGACAGGCTCTTGCTGGGTTATCCAACAGCTCCACTGCCACTGGGAAGCATTTGGGACCATCCTTCCCCCCAGCTGTGACCCCAAACCACTCACCCAGGCGCAGCCTGTCCCTGGGGAACTCCCATTTGCTGCTGTCGTAGGGCAGGCGGTCACACTGCTCGTCCAGGGGCATCTCCTCTGGATCCATGATAATGGACAGGTATCCTGTTTTGATATCGGTGGCATCGGGCTGAAAAGGGGGCGGGGAGAGATTATTCAGGGGATTCGCGCTGCAATTCCAGAGGGAGGGAGCTGTCTGGCAGCCTGGGGAGTTCCCTGCCTTCCAGGCAAATTTATTCTGAGCCAGGATCGCATCACTGCAGCTTCCTGCCTCTCTCCATTCTGCAGCTGAGACACACATGTTTGTGCCTGGCTGTCACTCGTGGCTCTCAGGAAGAGGCACTGGTTGAAACACAAAATCTGTCGCTGCCTTCTACCTGGATCAGCCAAAGGAAAGCACTGATTTCCCATGGGAACTGCAGGAGTTGCACTTCCTGGGGTGTATTTTGGTATTTTCGCCGTGTTTTGTTCTGCAGTCTTGATTCTCCACGTCATGGCTACAACTTATTGCAGTTTAAAATGGGTGGGAAGGTGCTGGAAATTGCTATTTCTGGTGCTGCCAAAGTGAGAAATTGTGGTTGGGTGGGTCCTGAGAGCAGACTTGCACAGGTGGGAAATGTAAGAGGAAATTCAGTGTTGTCCACATCTCTGGTAAGCTGAGGTCAAGGATGCAAACATGAATTTAATCCCTGTATTTGCAAGAGGAGGGGAAATTTACTCAAATATTGGAGATCAGCACTGGGACTGCAGTTTGGTGAGAGCAGAGCACAGAGCTGTGCTTGCCCTTCTGTTTGCTGTTTGTTTCAGGAAAAACAGACCTAAATTCCTTAAAACCTCACTGCAAGTTGACTTTTGGAGTCACAAAAGGGAGGTGAAACAAGAGCAAGGAGACCAAATCAGCTGTGTGGTTTGAGCTCATTTCATGAGTAGACAGCCTGGGATCTCTGTTTAATATCTTTGAGACACAAGTGCTGAAATCCAACCCTCATTGTAGAGGATTTGGGGCATTTTTTTGTTATTCTCACCAGCCAGTTTGACTCATAAAGAGGGAGGAGCCTCATTTAGCCTGAAGTGGATGGAAACCTCACAAGTGCAAGGGGATCTGTGGAGAAGTCAACAGAAACCTTGGAGTGAATTTTACAGGGATGTTTTTCCCAGTTTTCCTACCACCTGCCCCAAACACTGGGCCCTAAACTCTGCTGCCACACTGAGCTGAGGCAGAGCCCAGCCTCGGTGCAGGGTGGGAGCCCTCTCACCTTCCTCAGTTTGCGAATGAAGAGGGTCAGGAGGAGCCAGAAGAGCGTGGCAGCCAGCCCCGTGCACACCAGAATGATCACCTCGATGTTGGATTTCTCCTCAGAACCTGCAGGTGGATGGATGTACAGCCAGGTCAGAAATGTGCCCAAAGTCCCTGGGTGAGCCCACTGGAATGTCTGCATCCCCTCAGCCTCACCTTGGATTTTGATGAAGGCTGATGTGCTGTCCTGGCCCAAGTCATTGGAGGCGTGGCACTCGTAGAGCCCCTCGTCGTCCTTCTTCACTCTCTCAATCACCAGCGTGTTGTTTTCCATGGAAATTCCTGGTTTAAGGCATTTTGGTTAATTTTGGCACAACAACCTGCCTGCCAAAAATGCATTTAGGAGACAGAGCTGAAGGTCAGCTCCCATCCGTGCAGGCCTGGCATGTTCTGCTTTTAGGACACATTTTCATCCTGTGCTCCTCCTGCTCTGGCAACTTTTTCCCTGACACTTTTTTCCTCTTCAGCACCTGGATAAATGATTTGGCATCATTTCACCAACAATTTAGAGTGGGCAGAGCCTGGAAGCTATGCCAGAAGTTAGCAAAGGGATGGAGGATTGCTGTCTGACAGCAAGAAGATTCACTGGAAAAAATGGGAACTCAGTGGAATTACTGGGGGCTGTGGGAAGGGGTGGGACCCCATGTTGGGGGTTCCAACATGGGGAACATGGGACTCAACATGGGACAGGCACATCCCTGGAAAAATAACTGTGTGGAGCAATCCTGGATTCACCAGCAGCCAGGTGCAGTGGGAAGAGGGAGGTTGCCTAGGTAGGACCTATGAGAGACTTTTCTACATTTAATTTTCCAGTTTCGTTGTTCCTGATTTGTGGCACTGCACTGAGAGCTCCTCTGCCTCACTGAGGGGATCACTGGGGTACAAACAGGGAAACGGGTCAGCCTTGGAATCCAAAAGGGAAGGACCTTTGGAATTTCTGAGTGTTCTGCCTGTGCATCCCGTTGTTGTTAACAGGAAGTCTGCACACCACTTGCCATGCACTGTGCTGAAATATTTACCCTGAGGTGTTTTTTCCAGATATTTTATTTATGTTTCCATTGGTTGGATGAGTTACATGCTTGTCCCTCTAGAATTATTTATAAAATTTCAGTAGCTATAAAGAGTTTCTCTCAGAACATTCTGATCTGAATTATGGATGATCCTAGATTTCCTACCTAGTCCAAGTTGCAAAATTAAAGTCACAGGACCAGCTGCTGACATGGGATTCTCCATGATTTATGGCAGGACTCAGGACATACTCAGCTCTGCACTGGAGCGGCCTCACCTCGAGTTCTGGGAGCAGTTTTGGGCAGCAGAATTTTAAAAAGATAGAGATGCTCCAAGTGCCTGTAAAAAAGATGGATGCTCTCCAATGGAGAGCATCCAAAGGAGGCCACAAGGATAGGGAAGGCTCTGGAGGGACCTGGAGGAGCAGCTGAGGGCACTTGGTTTGTTCAGCTGGAGAAGAGGGGACTGAGGGGAGACCTCGCTGAGGTCTTCAACCTTCTCATGAGGGGCAGCTCCGATCTCTGCTCCTGGGACAGGGACAGCACCCAGGGAAGGGCTGGAGCTGTGTCAGGGGAGCTTTAGGTTGGAAATCAGGGAAAAGTTCTGCCCCCAGAGGGTGCTGGGCACTGCCCAGGCTGCCCAGGGAATGGTCCCGGCCCCGAGGCTGCCAGAGCTCCAGCAGTGTTTGGACAGGGCTCTGTCCCCATGGAGCTCTGTCCCCCACGTTCCCATCACTGCACTGTGGGAGGTGGAGGATGCTCCATGTGCCATGGGATGCCCTGGGCCCCTCTGCCAGGTGACTTGGCTGCAGTGAATCGTGCCCCAGGAGAGCTGGGAGCTCAGGCCTGTGTCACCAGCCCCCCTGCCAGCGGGGACAGCCCGGGCTCAGTTCTGTACCCAAGCTCTGGTCTCACGCGGGCAGCCCGAGCAGCGCTCCCCGATTTCCCAGTGCTGTGCTAACGTGTGCTGGGCTGGCTCTGCACACTGCAGCCTCCTCTCACCTCAGACTCCCAGCTTGGAGACCCCTGCAGTGCTCTGACACCCTGGGATCTGTGTGTGGGTGCCCCAAGCCACGGGCACAGTGGCAGGTCCCGTGTGGTGGTGACCCTGCCGGTGCCTTTCCCTCACCCCACGCCGTTCTGGGGAGCAGGACCCACCTGAGGCTGCTGAGATGGGGTAGCCATTCTTCCTCCAGGTGACCTGTGGCTCGGGGGTCCCGCTGACCTTGCACTCCAGCAGGATCTTGCCGCTGATGTTGACCTCCAGGTCCGTGAGGTTCTGGATCACGTACGGCGCCGCCTTCGCTGCAGCCACAGAGGGAAAGAGCCCCCAGTCACCTCCCTCACCTCACCTGCCCTCCTTGCACGGCCTCTCTGGGCTGGCTGTGGCAAAGGTTGGGTTGGTCAGTTGATCAAAAATGCCCCAAAAGGTTCGGGGAGGAGTGGGGGAGTTTATTTGGTTTATTTTCATGCTGCCTAAGTTGAAGTTCGGCTGCAGCTCCAACTCCCCACCCTCTGAGGAAAACAAAGGACAGGGAGTGGGAGGTGCACATGCAGAGTGAAGACAAAAAAAGAGAAAGGAGGAGGCAAGAGGAAACTGTTCTAAAGGTTTCATATCCTCCATCAGGAGTGCAGTTTTCTCCTTATTACAACCATGGTAACCCCCACTTGATGTTCATTTATAAAAGGTGCAGGGCAGCAAGGAGAAAAAATCACAAGCACAGCATAAAAAATACCCCAGGCCTGCAGTAAGGACAGAAGCTGAGGGGGATTAGAACATTGCAAAGACCTGGTTTGAGTGGGGAAGGAAGGCAGGTTTGGAGGGGCATTTCCATGTGTGCTCTCCACAAGAGCTGCCTGAGGTGTGCCAGACTAGTGACAGACCCCAGTCATTCTCAGAAGAATGTGAGCCTGATTCCACTTCTCCATGGGTGTATTCCCAGTCTAGCTGGGCTTTTCCCACAGCCCAGCTGTGTAGGTGTGTGTGGAGGTGGAAATCTGACTGGCTGCATACAAATATCTGCCAGGGGAGAGGAAAGGGAAGGGCCTGAATGCTGAGTGCAGAGCAACGCCAGTGCCTCACGGCAGGGGATGCTCACAGCTGGCCCTGGGGCTGTGGGACCAGCCAAACCACCATCACTGCCCAGTTCCTGAGGGAGAAGTGTCCTGCCCTGTGTGTTCCCACAGCCAACAGAACCAGGCTGGAGGATCTTAGTGAAATAAAAGAGTTGGGGGCTTGGGTGTAAGTGAGGAAATAATTATTATAACAAAGTGCATCACTCTTACCCACAATAAATGGCACCTGTCACTTGATTTTACACTTGCCCAGGACATTTGGGATCTGCTGGGTCCAAATCTATTCAGGTATCTCATCCTGGCAGCTGAGAGTGGGTGCCAAAGTCACACAGTTCTGGGGTGAGCATCCCAAGTTACAGCTGTGCTGTCAGTAAATGGTGGGTGATGCCTTCTGTCCTCAGGCAGCTCTAAATCTGCACCCAGCATGGAGCTGGGCAGACGAAAGGCTGCTGAAATCACCTTTATGTGATTTCAAATATTTCATCCAAACCCAGCAGTGGCTGGGTGAGTATTATCCATATCAGGCTGTCAATAACAAACTCCCACCAAAGCAGCACCCAAAGTTTGGATCAGGAGACGTCCCAGTGCCCCCCTGCCCTGGCAGGTACCTCTGACCAGGAGCTGGCTGTGCTGCTCCAGTGTGTCCGTGCTGTTGTGCTGGTTCTGGGCTCGGCACCTGTAGAGGCCACTTTGCTCCCTGGTGACGTTGGCGATGAGCAGAGACACAGAGATGGAATATCTGTCCGTCCTCCTCAGCAGGGAGTGGCTGGGAGCCGCCTCTGAGGAGGGCAGGTACCAGGCCAGGTGGGTGTAGATGTACTTGGAGGCCCGGCAGGTGAGCTGCACGTCACTCCCCACGATGGCCGTCACCTGGGAGGCTGTTTGCAACCCAGAGGGCACATCTAGGAGGAAGGGAAAACGTGTTTGGAATTCAATCCCGGCTCAGAACACCTTTGGCTGCCTGGCTGCTGACCTGGGCTAGTCCAGCCCTCAGCATTCTCAATCATCCCAACTCTCCAAGTGATGGATTGAAAGCTTATAAATAGAAGGAGTTAATGGACTGGGAGAGTTTAATCAGGAGCTGTTTCTATCCAGGTAGATAAATGTGTTTGGGAGCTCTTCCCTCTCTATCTGCAATCAGGGCTGGAAAGTATTAATTTCAGAGAAATGAAGACTCCATTCCCATCCCTCAGGAGCAGCACCTTCTTCCCCACTGAGCAGGCTCCTCAACTCTCTCTTATTCCAACTGTGCCAATATTTAATTTCATCACATGTGCCTTGGTGGATATTTACTTGATAACTGATGGATTAACTGATCCAATGATGTCCAAGTCTGTGAAGCCCTTAAGTTTAGCAGAGAAATACTCTGAGTCATGACTCCGACCTAGTCACAAAGAGTGAGCTGTTTCTTGCTATATTTTTAGTAATTTTTCACTCCAGAAGAAAAACCTAAAATCAATTTTCCTGAAGTGGTGAACTGAATTCATTTGAAAGCAAGAAAAACTGAGTGGAAGGCCAGAGCCTGCCCTGCAGACACATTCCTGCAGGAGAACCTGCAAGTAAATTTGGGCTGGAAGATACTCTATTCCCTTTTGATTTTGTTAATTTTAGGGATCTATCCACCTGAATGAAAGCTCATGGATAACCACAGTGCCCTGGAATTGTTCTGCTGTCTGTTAGGTCAGGATTTTTAAAGAGTTCTGAGGAGCCTCTTGTCAGTGTTACCAGGGATGGGACACCTTGGGAGGGCTCACTCTGGGCCACCTTCTGAACTGGAACAGGTTTGCCCTGAATCTGAGAGGTAATTCAGAGCCAAGCTGTGGGTGAGATGCTTCCTGAAGCCAGAATGAGCTGGGTGGGACTGGGAGAGGGGCAGAAGTTAAAGCAGAACAAGTGTGCACTGCACCTGCCAGACCCAAACTCTCCCTGGAACTCGGCCAGGGGCTCCCACTGCAGGAGGTTCTGCAGAAGCTGCTGTTGAGCACAAACAGTGAGGCTGCTGAAACAACCCATCTGCCTTATAATAAACCATATATTCCATAAAACACAGAGCCCTGGAGGAGCTTTCAGATGGGATTAAAAGTCTCTTTTCTTCACAAGCCGTCTGGAGTAGAAGCCGTGAGCTTTTGCTTCGTGGTTTTTAAAGAGTGGAATCAGAAATGCTTCACAAAAGATCCAGAAGGAGAAGAGACCCCCCTCAGGCCACAGCTCTGGGAATTGTTCTTTTTCTCTTCTTCCCTTGCCCTGGTGCTGCAGTTTGCTCTCTGCAGGGCGTTGTTAGGCTCAGGTGCTCTCTCTTGGTGCCAGCTGTGTGCTCAGGCTGCCTTGGGTGGCACATCCACTCCTCACTCCTCATGTCCTCAATCCAACATGTCCAGCTGCTGCCTGTCAACACGGGGGGAATGTCTGGGGCCACCAAAACCTCTCCAGATGGGAAAATTGAGAGCCAGGGAATAAAATGGGACATGGCACGAGCAGCATTTCAGCATCTCCTGAATGTCTCCAACCAAACCAGGGGACGAGTGCTGCATCCCCTGGGATAAGGCACTGACTTGGGCATGGCACAGCTTGGCCTGGAGCATTTGGGAGCAAATTCCCAGCGGATGGGATGTGTCCATTCCTGAGCCCTGAGTTTGGAAGGATGCTCCATAGTTTTGCTTTGCTGCTGGACTTGGAAGTTGCCAGGTTTTTTTTTTTTTCTACCAACTTAACATTCTGGGAGCAGAGGCCTGGCTTGTTTTTCTTATCATTCCTTCTCCTGACATTTTTTATTTAGCATTTTGAATATTTTTAGCTGGAACCTGTGCTATTCTCTCCCATCTTGTTTGCCTTTCAAGCAGCTCTTTCAGCTCCAATAGAATATTCATCGATTTTCATTGCAGTGGAAGGAAAAAGACAGGAGGAAAAAAAAAAAAAGTTGCTCTGCTCTCTCTTTCCTTGCTCTCCTCTCTGTTTTCTCCTCCTACCTGGATTATCAGGGGAGTGAGTGCAGCTTGGAGAGCACATTACAAGTCAGCTCATCCCTCAGACAGCTTTGCTTACATAATCCTGAACCTGAGCAGTGATTAACTTCCTCCCTCTGAACAGATACGGTGTTTTAGAAGGCTCCTAATAAGTTGGCTGAAAGAATGCACCACGGGGGCCTTTTCCCTTTTATCAGCAGTCACCAAACATTTGTCTTTGGTTTTGTGTTACAGCGTGGTAGCTGCGAATTTCCCTCTCCACCGTGCGGGATTCCATGGCAAGAGAGGGAAAGGAGACATCAGGGGGAGGTAAAAAGGCACCATAAATCAAAGGCAAGTCTGGCTCCATTTGTATTTACAAGGAATTAATTGGTTTTAATTTCCTGTGCTTTGCACAATCATCTGTGTAATTCAAAACTTCTGCTCTTTACCCAAATTGCAGCCCCGGGCCTGGCAGGGGGGCTGCCCTCGGGAACAGGGATGCAGGGAAGGGTGAGCCCCGCTGTGTGAAAGGCTGCTGCTTGTCAGGAATCCTGTCAGCACGTCGGGAATGGGCACTTTGGAGCGGCACAAACTCCTACAACAGCCCAGCTCATCCATTGTTCTGCTATCTGAGAGCAGATTTTTATCTCCTGCTGGAAATGCAATATTTTCTTTCGGGGAGAAATCTTTAACTCCATTTTTCTCAGTTGTTTTGGCAATCAGATAAACCCTTGGAAAAAAAAGGGCTTTGGTTATTATTTGTTATCCTTATCATAATTCATTTCTATTCCCAGAACAGTGAGAGTTTTCAGATGGGTGGGATCCCACTCTGCTGAATGTGGTGCAGTCAGACAAAGGCTGGAATTTGATTTACTCTGGACCTGCGGCTCTGTAGAGCTGCCCTTTCCAAGGTGCAGAGCAGAGATTAGAAGGGAAATTAACTTATCCATGGCAGAGAATCCCTGCAGGAGACACCAGGACAGCTGTTCACTGCACTGGGGAGTTTGCAGCCTGCCTGGAATGTCCTTTGGAGCTGGAGGTGGACAATGACATTTCTGAGCATCTGCTGGCTCACCCAGGGCTTAAATGGGAGCTCTGGAGTCAGAGCAGGGGTGGGGAAGGCAGCCAGGGTCAGATCTTGATTGGATTGAGTCAAAACAAAAATCCTGGCACAAGAGTTAGGCCAGGGCAGGATGGATAACAAATCCCTGTAGGAGAGACTGCAGAGGGACAGGGACAGTCAGGAGGGGCTGTCACTGCACGAGGACATTTCTCATCACCCTGGACCCCTTATAAGGTTTGGGTTCTGAGTGATCTCCAAACCCCACTGACCCTTCACAAAATGAACTCTGCTGGCAGAGAAATGATTTAAAAATAGAGCCCAGTGCTATTCCTGGTGTCTGTGGGAGTTTTTGTGGGGGCTCTGCAGTGGAAGAACAAAATGGTTGCTGACAATTATTCCACAGGGATAAATTAATTTTTCTGAAGCGAAGGTGGTGGTGATGAAAACATCAGACTGAAGTGAGCACATCCCCAGAGAGCAGCCTGGACAACACCTGAGGAAGTGTCCCTGGAACACTCTGCCATGTCCTGGGAAAACGTCCCAACCCTGTCCCAGTGGAGTCTGAGGGAGTTCAGCCTCTGTATCTCCTTCAAGTTTCTTACCAGGGAGAAGAGAGTTCAGCCAAAAGGTCTGACAGCAGCTCAGGGAGCCCCAGCTTGTTGGTTGGTAGGAGAAAATGGGAGACCAGCTCTTTAAAATCAACAAATTGCTGAATTAATTGTGGGGTGCCACAAGTTGCAGCTGCTTTGCAGAGAGCTGTGAAGTGCTGCAAACATTTCCCACATGTCCCAGAGTCCCACTCTGTGCTGCTCTCAGGCTCTACCCCAGCCCTCAGCTCAGCTTTTAGGCTCAACCTGCCCAGGATGAGCCACCTCACAGTCAGCAAGTGACCAGCTCAGAGCCTCGTGCTGCTGGACTTCAACTGCCTGGCACCTCCCGTGTCCCCCAGCACTGAGACAGGAGAAACCTCCCGGGGACAGTAACCTGGAGCCTGCTCCAGCTGTTCCAGCTGTGAGGACAGGCTGCAGAACTGTCCCAACAGCCTGGCCCTGCTGCAGCAACACTCAGAGAGAGGCCTCCCGTGGAGGAAGCCAGCCTGAGGTCACTGCTGCTGCTGTTTTACTGCTGCAGCATGACCCACTTTAGCACCAGGATGGCCACATTTAGAAAGTTTTCATTCCTTTCTAATCCAGAAACACTATTTTTAAATACAGCACTTCCAAAAGCCAGTCATGCTCGGTCAGCATCTGCCTCTTCCCCGGAATGGCACAGACTCCCAGTTTCCCCTTCCCAGGCTGGAATCAATCTGTCTTGCCAAGCCCTGTGCACCTCCTGGTCTGCTTTGGTGGAAACATTCCCACCAGAACTGCTGTCAGTGATTTCAACTACTGATTCATCTCCTTCATAATTAAAACTGCATGATTAAAACACTTGTGTCTCAAAACGTTGCTAGACGGATCTTAAAATAAAAAAAAAATTTGAAATATTAGCTCCCTGTGGGTGGAAAAAAACCCCCTACATAACTTTATTGCTAAAATAAACCAGAGTTGTGCAAGGTGCATGGGATGATCCAACCCTTTGGATCCAACCTTATCCTCGTGGTTTGTTGAGTTGCTGCAGCTTTGGGTTTAAGTCACCAAGTGTGGCAGTTCTGTGAAGAGCTTGGATAACCCACCCAGACAGAACAGCTGGAAGAATTCCCAGCAGAACACTCAGAAGGGGTGAGGTGTAAAATTAATAGCTGCTCTTCAGCCTGCCTTGGACATCTTGGGGATCTCTTAAATCTGAGCTGTATCTACCTAAAGTGCACCTTGGAGAGCATTTTCCCAAGTAAATAAGAGTAAGAGCTTTGGGAAATATCTTTGGGAGGCTGAAAGCCTCTCCTGTCCCTGTTGGGGCAGCAGAAAGGGGCTCTGATGGAGGTGAAATCTTTCCCTGCGTGGCAGCAGCTCTGTTACTGCTGGACGGGGTTTTTCCTGCTGGCACTCGTGTGTCACCCCGATGGCAACAGGGTTTGGTGAGCCCTTTTTCAGACAGTGGGGTTTGAAAGGTGCTGGATTCCCTTGGAGCAATGGAGTCAAACAGTCCAGGAGGGAAGAGAGGCACAGCAGTGCAGATCCCTGCCACGAGTGAGCTCTGCCCTCCCCACTTCCTTCACGGGCAAGGAACCAGGCAGTGAGAATCAGACATTGACTTTCCAGGACACTTCTGCACTCTTTCTTCTAAAAAATCGATATTTGGATGCAGATCCTGCCAGCCAACATCTGCTCATCCAGAAAGTGAGCACAGAAATGTTTCACTTTTGTTCTGGGTGAGCACTTGGACAAAGCTGTCCCTGGACTCTCCTCTCTTTTTGAACTGCCAGCTCTCCTGAAGGCATTACATAGAACTTGATCTCACTCCTAAAGAATTGTTGTGCTGAAAGGTTAAGCAGATATTGGTTTGGATTTGTGTTCTTTGGAGCACCTCCTCCCTGCAGAAGGGCACAGTGAGGGCCAGTGGCCCAGGCAGGGCTCCAGTGTCACCCTGCGAGCAGCCCTGCATCCTGGCCTTGCTCACCTTTGCTGTGGCTGCTGATTTCCTTGGAGACCAACCTTTCTCCTGGCTCAGGGAGGGGCTCCAGCCCTCTGGAAGACCACAAAAGCCTCAGCTTTGGCAGAGGTTTCCCGAGGACAGTGCTCAAATGTCACCAGTGTGGCACTGAGAGAGTGGGACTTGGAGCTGCAGCTGCAGCTGGAAAGGGCAAAGGGACATTGGATCTGCTGCTGGACGTGTCCAGCTGAGCCAAAACACAGCACACAGGGATGGCCAGGAGTGTGAACCAGCACTCCCCAGCCACGTCAGACTTGCAGGGAAATGAGAGCAGCAGTGTCTGCCTCGGTGTGGGGCTTTACCTGACACGTAGAACTCGATGCTGCGCTCCTCCTCGCCCACCTTGTTGGAAGCCACGCAGTAATAGACCCCCGAGGTGCTGCTGTTCTCCGTGGTGAGGGTGCTCACAACCTGCCCAAAAACAGAGAACAAGGACTGGCTCTGAGGCTGGGGCAGCCCTGGCAGAGTGTGTGAGGGCACAAAAATTGTTAAGGAAGTTGTTTCCAGTAAATAATGGGTGAAGGTCCCAGCCAAGTGCTCCTACTTGGATTTAGTCTCACATCATCTCAGCCCAGCTGATTCTCTTCTCTCCTCATTCCTAAACCTTCCTCTTCTTTCTTTTGCCTGTCTCACCCACGAAAAACAGGATTCTCCTTTGAGAAAGTGCCAAGGTCTTTGTGTGACAACATCAGCAAGAAGCTGAAGGAGCTGGAGGATTTACCAGAGTGCAGTCCCACATCCACCTCTTCTCTTTCCTGCTTTTCAGCCCTGGGTTATGTGAGGAATATCCACATTTTCATGGGAAGCAGGGAATTCCTATGGCTGTGGTAGAAAGAGCATTGCAGGATTTTGCTTTTCCCCTCAGAGAAGGGAGGGAGGGAGGGACGTGGCCCCTTTGGGCCTGGGAGCCCCTTGGTTCCAGGGCTGTTCCTTGGAGCACCCAGGACTCGTTCAGCAAGGCTGGAAGCTCTGGGGCAGCTGCCAGGGCTGCAGCCCTTGGCAAAGGCAGAAAGGGAGGATCAGGGAGGAGGAAGGAGCACTCATCCTGAGCTTCACCACGTGGGAAAAGGAGGTGATTCTGCTGCTCCTGGGGCTGAACTCAAACATGTCCTCGAGAATCTGTGTTCCTTAAACCTCCCAAGCCACCCCTGGTGAGGCCCAGCCATGTGGCACTGCCCCATCCCACTGCAGCCTCTCAGGCTCACACAGGAATATCCACAGACTGTGGCTTTAATTATTCCCTGTGTTCCCTTGGACTGTGAGCAGGAAAACGGGGTCTGACCCACCAAGACAGAGATGTTCTTGCAGGATTGCTCTGCTTCCCCTGCAGCCATTCACCTGAGGAGCTCTGAGCCCTCACATTTGGAACAAATATCACTTTCTTTGCCATCCTCTCTAAGGCCTTTGAGAATCAAAACTTACAACACCCTCTGGCCCTTTGTCCTTATCTCCAGAGAGCTCTTTGAAGTGCACAGAAGCATCTCTGGACTTTCTTTTTAATATCCTCAACTAAACTCGCACAAGACATTCCTTTACCCCTCCTAAAGCTGCCCCATGAGTGTGTCTAGAGCTGTGTGGGATGCATTTTCTGAGTTATTTCAGATTTGCTGAGATCTGGCACTTTAAATCCCACAGGGAAATGAGTTCCAAAGGTTTTGATCCCACGTGCATTTGACATTCTAACAGTGAGCATTTTCAGCAGAGTAAGGGCTGAGTGGAAAAGGCTTTGCTTTTCATGGGCACCCAAACACAAGAACGGGGAACCCCCAAATTTAGGGGTGCAAGAGGAGAGCAGCAAACCCAGCTCCCTCTGGTGCCCATCACAGAGAGAGCTGTGCAGTCCTGAGCGATTTATGATGTGAAAATAGCTCTGCCTTGGCTACAGAAGCAGCCTGCTCCTCCTCCTCCTGGAGCTGTCCTGGAGCAGTGGCCCGGTGCCATGGGCTCTGAAGGAGCTCATGTTCAGAGCCCTGAGCAGCAGCCACTGCCTTTGGGATTCCTGCTGAATCAGGAGCAACATCTTTGTTCTCACGACTGCTGCATCTGAGGGTTTCATGTTTGGGAAAAGCCAAAGTAAATGGCCGTGCTGAGGACAGGGGGGATACATTTGGACAGCTTTTTAACAGCAATTACTCCTCCTAAGTGACAGCTCTAGGAGGATAACGCTGTAGAGCCAGTCAGAATCATAAAATATCCATTTTGGGACATGTCCAAAGGGTTTGGGGTGACTGTGGCTCTTCTAAACACTGATGCAATGCCTCCAGCTGCTTGGTGGCCCAGAGGTGCCTGCCCATGAGCACACACACACACACAGAGATGCTGACATCTCCAGCTCCATAATTCAGGAAAAGTCTGGCAGGGCAGTGGGAAAACAACAAATAAAGAGCAAATAGCTGTCCTGAGACCTCAGTGGGGCTAATCTCAGTCGTGTCTATATAGGAAGGTGACAAAGATGGGGAGTGACGGTGGGAAACATTCTGGGGACAAATTCTTGGGGGGAAAAAAAACTACTGAGGGATAGAGAGAAAGTAATTTTGTTGTTTGGGTGCTCTTGGATACAGCTCATTACACAGCTGAGCACCAGAGATAAGGCACTGCCCTGACTTGGCCCAGAACTTGGCACCTCCCAGAGCCCTCCAAACTGTGACTTTTAAACCAGCAGCATCCAGCAGAGATCTGCACGTGATCTCAGAGCTGGAAATTCAGGATTTGGAGTGATTTTCTTGTAAGATGAATCCTTGGAATGATTATGAATCATTATTTCACTCCAGCTGTGTGCTCCTGGGTAAATCCCTGAGTCTGGCAGCCCAGTTATCTTTCCAACATCCAAATAAAGTTCCCAGTGGTCAAACTAACCTAATCCTGATAGGTTTGGTAGCTGAAACTTGAAATCTGTGAGTATTTGGTCACAGTGGCAGGTTGGGATAGGGATTTTCTTCTTCTAAATGCCCTCCCTAATGAAAAAATGGTTTGAACTTGAGCACCCAAGCTCAGAGATCCTCTCCCATTGTTAACAGTGCACAGACACAGTCCCAGAGTCTGAGGACCTTCAGTAGACAGCAGAAAAATCGGGAGGGGATAATCCCTGTATGTGTTCAGTCTGTGCACCTGGAGAAATATTTTCCACTCCTGGAATCAGAGCCAGGGTAGAAGAGCTTGAGACATGTTGGAATGAGTCCAGAGGGGCCACAGAGCTGCTGCAGGGCTGGAGCCCCTCTGGAGCCAGGCTGGGAGAGCTGGGGGTGCTCACCTGGAGAGGAGAAGGCTCCAGGGACACCTCAGAGCCCCTTGCAGGGCCCAAAGGGGCTCCAGGAGGGCTGAAGAGGGCCTTGGGACAGGGGATGGAGGGACAGGACACAGGGAATGGCTTCCCAGTGCCAGAGGGCAGGGCTGGATGGGATTTTGGGATGGAATTCCTTCCCTGGGAGGGTGGGCAGGCCCTGGCACAGGGTGCCCAGAGCAGCTGTGGCTGCCCCTGGATCCCTGGCAGTGCCCAAGGCCAGGCTGGACACTGGGGCTGGGAGCAGCCTGGGACAGTGGGAGGTGTCCCTGCCATGGCAGGGGTGGCACTGGGTGGTCTCTAAGTCCCTCACACCCCAAACCCTCTGGGATTCCACGTTCAAGGCAGGGCTCACCCCACAGCTGCTTCTCTTGCCTTCCACCCAGAAAACCCAGAGTGCAGCACTCCCTGCTCAGCTGAATCATGATGCTGCAATCACCCTAAAACTTGGTGCCTCTGCACTGAAAATGCCATTAATGAACCATTTCCAGCCTGGAAATGTGCAGTTTGCAGTTCCCCTGACATGTCCCCAGCTGCCAACGAGCTGCAGCCACAGGGGGCTGTCCCACCCTCAGCTCCTGTGCAGGCAGCACTGGGACCAGGCTAATTAATAACAAATTATTGGCAGGTAGTGTCTAGACATGTTCCCAGTGGGAGCTGGGTGGGATCCTGGCAGCTCAGTGCACAGCAAACACCACACATCCCAGTCTGGACTGCCTGGCTTGCATTTGGAATTAAGGGCTCCATTTCCTACTTCTTAACCCAAAGGCCACCCGATACTGCGAGCCCAAGGAAGGGATTATTAGCTAATAAATAATTACTGGGAAAGAATAAACTAAGTTTAAAACTCAATAAGCAAAGGAATAAAATGACTGATCTCTGAAGAACAGCTCTGACAAGTAAACAGAGCTTGCTGCTGGGAAAACTCCTAATGGGAGAGTTCAATAAAGTCCATATGTAATGCTCCTGAACTGATAAAAATAAGTTATTTTAGCAGCAGCCAAATAACATTCCCCAGCCGTGCACCATGAGTGTTTTAAGACATCTTGTAGTAAGGACAGAGCAACGAGACCTTTTTAAAGCCAGAGCCAGCATGAATTAATATCTCTTGTTATTCCTTGCTTTCTCTTTCCTTTGTCTAATCCCTCCCTCCATGAGCTTTAATTAACAATTCTTCCTCTTTCACTTCGTTAGCTGCCCGTGGGCGAGGATGAGGAGGGGAAAAATGTGGGTGGAAAACTTCTCAGCTGTCTGCCTCTGGCAGAGCTGGGCTGGAGGTGGCTACAGAGAGATGGAATTAGGGGAACTTCAGCAGGGACCCTGCTCAGAGAGCATTCACCTCGCTCCTCATCCATCCCCTGGAGTGGCACACAGTAACATTTGTTTGCACAGCCTGGCAGCCCCCATCCAGGATCAGAGTTCACTCACTCCAAACATGCTAAAGGATGGGCTGAGGATGAGTGGGAAGTCTGGGAGCTGGCTGGGAACTCACAGCTTTGCTCCCATCTCTGGCAGGGGGGGTTCCTGCCCCCGGGAAAGGGGAGCAGCCAGTGCCTGGCTCCGAGTGAGCAGAGCTGGTGGCAGCACTGGGCTGGACTGGGCTGGCAACTGGGCACACTGGAGGTTTGGGGTGCTTCTGGAGGAGCTGTGGATGGATGGATGGATGGATGGATGGATGGATGGATGGATGGATGGATGCATGAATGGATGGATGGATGGATGGAGGGATGGATGGATGGATGGATGGATGGATGGTTGGATGGATGGAGGGATGGATGGATGGATGGAAGGCGGGATGGATGGATGGATGGATGGGTGGATGGATGGATGGATGGAGGGATGGATGGATGGATGGATGGACTGCTCACCCTCCAGCCCTGGAGCAGATGGGTATATCCTGGCCAGTCCCAAGCAGTTCCCACCCCCTGCTCCCTCCTCCAGCGGTGGCAGCTCTGGAATCCAGGAGCCAGGGAAGACAAAGGGCCAGTTCTGATGTCCCTGCTGCTGGCCAGACCCACCAAGGACAGTGCCACGTGCTCCTGTGCCTGGGCAGTGCCTGGAACACCGGGGCTGCTCTCCCAGGGGTGCTGCTGTGCCCCAGCCCTGTGGCCGTGCCCCTCCCCTGGCGTGGAGCTCCAGGAGCTCCCTGAGTGACACATCTGAACTGAGCTGCTCACACACTTCTCACCACACACATCCCACTGCTCTAATGTAATCTTTTTGTTCCTTCAGGAGGGCTAAACTTGGCATTTTTGGGTCAGTTTTCTTGAGTGGTTGTGAATTTCACCAGCAGAAACGTCCACGTGGCCAGGCCACTCTCATATAGACATGAAAGGGAGAAAAGAGATGAAAAGAACCCCCCAGTGAGGACTGAATTATGCATGAGTCTTGCTATTCTCTTCTGCTGGTCCCAAGCTCAGGCCAGTTTGTTATTTTGCTAATAGGAAAGAAAATAAAATAGCAACCTAGCTCCTTGTGACTTGAAAAGTCAGGCAACTCCTGCAGTCACGGGTGCTACACCTGGTGTGAGAAAGGAGATTCAGAGGAGCCACTCACTGCTTCAAATCCCAGAGTGAGAAGTTCAGCATGGACTCAAAACCTCAGGGAAAAGGAACTTATCACAGTGCAAGTGCCCCAACCCCTGTCTGCCCAGACCTCACCAAAGCCCAGCATCACCTGAACCACAACCATATGCTTTTCCTTGGGAATAAACTCAGGCTCAGCAAGGCAGGAGGAGGTGAAATTCACTTCTCTGTCTGTGGAATGCTCATGGAATAATCAGTGTGAGGATGATGATAAGAGAGCTTGATTCCACATGGCATTTCTGTCAGGGGATGTCTGAAGAGCTTCATGTGATCAAACAGCACCAGTGGTTTGCTGGAAAAACCTGTGCTGGCTGCCCTGCCTGCTTTGGGCAGCTTGCTGGATCTGCTGATTCCAGGGGAGCAATTCCCATCTTTTTAGTAGCTCTAAACAATGAATGCAAGTTTTCATATGTCACTGGACCAGCTTTTATTGCTGCAGCTCCCAAGAGTGAACTCCTGGTGCTGACAAATCCCAGAGCCCAGGTGAATTCCACCTTCTGCCCAAGACTCCAGTGCTCATGGGACTGGCTCCAATTCCACAGGAAAATCCCAAACCTCAGCTAATCCCAGGTTCCTAACACAGTTCCTGAAAGCTCAGGCTCCAACATCTTTATTTTTTCATCTGCTTGGTCAGTGCAGATGAATTATTGGCTGGGATATGGTGGGAATGGATTGGGCTGTGTCCTGTCTGTTCCATTCCTGGTGGGAATAACGACTGATAAAACTCAAGGAAAAGACTGAAGATTTTTTCCCTCAGTTTTTTTTTTTTTAATTATATTTTTTTAACATAAAGATTACAATTAACACAGAACCTTGGGCTTCAGAAAGGGAGAAGGACAGGAATTGTCTGCAATGTAAGCAGGGAGACCAAGTGCTGAATGCTGAGATTCCTATAATTTAGTTATATTCATTTGAATAAATCTCAATCAGGACATAAAAATGAATAGAAAATGCCTCAGACTGTGTTCTCAGCCAGGGAGAAAAATAATGAATATCCTATAAGTTGTAAAATTATGCAGCTGGTAACTTTAATCATGAAATATGTAAAAGCTGAAGTTAAAGGGCCGTTAAAGGCTGAGCTGCAACCCTTTAAAACAAGTCTAAAAATGAACTCTTGGGGATGCCAGGGGGATGCAGAGAGAGCAGAGGTGGCTGTGCAGGGCAGAGTGAGGAGCAGCTGGGGAACCAGGAGATCTTTGAGGGCTCCCCAGGGTCCTGGTGTGGAGGTTCCCTCGTGGTTCTGCCTCCCACAGATTGAGCAACCAACAGGCATTTTCTGAGCCACAGCAATCGTGGAACCCTTCACTGTTAGATGGGGACTCCGAGAACTTGAAGAGGGATTGTAACACACAGACTAAGCTGGGACACCTGATCAGATATTTAGACAGAGTGTATATATCCATATTTATATTTATATCTATATCTATTTCTATATCCACATCTATATCTATATATCTATATAGCTATATAGCTATATATCTATATATCTGTATATCTATATATCTATATATCTATATATCTATATCTGTATATATCTGTGTAGATATCTATGTATATATCTATATCTTATCTATATCTATATCTATATCTATATCTATATCTATATCTATATCTATATCTATATCTATATCTATATCTATATCGCTATATATGTATCTACATATATCTATATCTGTATCTATATCTGGAGACAAACAGTAGCCCTGAGAGTCTCAAAGCTCTTGCCAGCCCATGCAGCGCCAGAAAGTCTTAGAAAAAGATGAAGCTTTGAAGGTAAATGTCACCAACCCCCGTTTTTATAAATAATTAGAAGTTTTTAGAGAGTTGCTTTTACCCAAGATTGCAAATTCTTCAAGAATACACTAAAGCCGGAGCTTAAGGGGCACTATGCCATCTAAATAAATCCAATGTATAAATATCTCCCAGCAATGGAAAAACTCAGGAATGAGAGGCAAACCCTGATCTTCTCCTTCCCAGCCTGAGCTCCATGTCTTTGGAGCTCTGGTTTGGATTATGTTTAGAACTGGAAAGTCTCCCTGAGAAAGAGCAGATGGCTGAGGCACTGATCCTGCCAGATGCTGATTTAGTCTGGATCCAATCCAGAAGAGCACTTTAGCCTTGTGCTTGACTTTAAGCACAGGAGTAACTCCAGAATCATCCCGTGCTCAAAGGTGAACCAGGCTTTGAACCCTGCAGGACCAGCCATGAACCACCCGCAGCACCCACCTCCAAAGGCAGAGCTGCAAACCCCCTCCTGGAGCCAGCAGCCTCTGCAAGTCCAACAGGTGATCCCAGCCACAGCCAGGAGGCCCTGAATCCACAGCAGATTCCCAGCATGGATGTGTGGAAATCAGCCAGCAGCACCACAGGGACACTGAGCAGGGAATTCCTGGTGGGACCTCTGCAGTTCCCACGGGCAGGGTGATCCCAGAGCCGCTGGAACGGGGAGCAGCAGGGAAGGGTACGAGGAAGGTTCTCCCTCCTTCATTGTCCCAGTGAGGTGCTTTGAGCCCAGGACCTGCACACCCTGGGAATCAGAGCGGGTACCTGGGGCCCTGCAGGGCTGCACAGCACTGGCTTGGTCAGCTCCTGCTGCTGGGAGGAGGGAAAACAAAGGGGACAGGACGAAGGGGACAGGATAAACGGGACAGGACAACATGGGGCAGGACAAAGGGGGGCAGCACAAAGAGCTCTCCAAGTGTTTAATGAACTCAGAGTCCTTATCAGCATTCATGTCAGCACCCCTCTCCCACTTTCTCAAGACTCAGGGAGACACAGCGGGTTTTGACCCCAAAGTCTTGGGAGAGTTTTAAACAGGGCGTGTGACATCATCCCCAAAGCCCGGCACTTGTAAACAGCAGAGGTCTGAGATGATCCCAGCGCTGGGGAATTCCAAGCATGCAAAGAACCCTCAGCAGCTTGGGAACCACGAGCTGGGGGTGAACATCCCCTGCCATCATCCCCACGGCCTCACACATACCTTTGGTTTATCCCCCTGCCTCATGGGGGTGTTCTCGATGCTCCTGATCTTGTTCCCTAGCACCGTGTTCTCCCGAACCACAACTTTTGGCCCCTCGGGATTGCACCTGGAGGTGGAAAGGCAGAGATGGTGTTCAAGGCAAGCAGGGAGGTGTGTTGGAGTGAGAGTATGTCAGTCTTAGATGATAGTCTCAGGTCTGAAAAACTCCCCAAAGCTATTGCTGCTGGAATCTGTTACTTCTTTGTGAAATTCCTCCGTTCCTTCTTTGCAACATTTCAAAATTATTTACAAAGCACCTTGACAGAGGCAAACAAAATCAGTTCATGACCAGCAATGAACCCCCCAAACTTTCCAAAGATTGAAACTGGAGAATACTGGACAGCTAATGCAATCATGTCAGTTTAATCTGGCTATTGTAAGTTATATTTCCAAATTCTTAATGCCCGTCACTCCAAGCTGCGGGGAGGTGGATGTGTCTGTCTGTCTGTGCTCAGCTTCCAACAGGAAGTGTGGGCTGAGGGAGCAGGATGGATAAATTCTGGGGTAGAACAGCAGAAGGCTCCCTTAGTTCTGCACATTCCACAGGAGACAGTTATCAATCTTCATTTTGGAGTGTGAGCAAGGAGCAGAGTGTGAAACACGTCCCATGGGAAGGTCCAACTGCACCAAAAGCTTTCCTGTCCTCCTGAACTTGGAAAAACTAAGCAGGGACACAGCTCTTCTCATTCCTAGGAATGCAAAGGCTCTGAGCCCACCACGGGGTTTCAGGAAGTGAAATGAAAATGGACTTTTGTAGGTGCTGCCCAAGGGCTGATGCTGCAGAAAATCCACCCTGAAATCAGCCGTGCCTTTGGCAAAGGCTCACAAAGCACAGGGGCAACACCCTGGGTCAGGGGAGGGTTTGCAGCTCTCAGAGGGGCCTGATTAGAAGATGTCTTGAGGGGCTTCCTGAAAGGCACAATCCTGTCCTGAGGACTGAGGGGGGAAAGCTCAGAGGAAGCAAATCACCTCCCAGCTCTAAGGAACAATGCTGGTGCTCAGGGATGCAAAGGGCACTGCTGAGGCACAGTGGGGGGAGAGAAAGAGAGAGAGAGGAAGTCAGACAACAGAAGGAAGTGGGGGCTGTGTCATTTCCCACAGGAATCCTCCTCCAGCTTCTGCTGCAGAAAGATAAGGCTGCCCCTGGGGCCAGCAGAGGTAGAGCCACTCTGCAGTTGTATTTAAATTGATAAGATCAGAGAGGCAGAGAGCTGCAGCCAGGGTTATGTGAGGTCCTTTGCCACCAGGTCACTGGTTTGAATCTGGTTTAATTTGGCACTCGTGGCCAATTCTCTCCCCCTGGACACAAAGGTCTGGAAAAGATTTTGGGTCATCTCTGTGGCTTTCCTGGAGGATGCAGAACCTGTTTCCATGTGGTGTTTCCACCCTGCTCTTGTTGAGCCCTTCCCAAGCAGAGCCCCTGTGCCTCCTGCTGCCCTGCAATGCCAGCAGTGCCAACAGATCCCTGAGTTTGTTCCCACAGGAGCAGAGAAACTGCGGGATACCCCCCTGGGCAGGCCCACGGGGTCACTCCTGAGCTGAGGCTGCATCACCCAACATCCCTGTGCTGCACCAGAGAACCTGGGAAAGGACTTCTCCCTGCTTTCCCCCTGTCTCACAGTTTGCCATTTGCAGCAGTAAATGAGTAAGAAAATATGGCCCCATCCAGCCATTTCCCCTCTTGCTTTCCAGGCCTGTCTTCATCTTCTTTACGGATGGGAAACCTGATTTCATCAGGGAGGAGCTGAAGTGGTCAGAACTGTGCAGGACCTGGCTCCTGCATGTACCCAGAGGGTACCAGGGAAGCGACTGGGCATCAGCCAGGACCTCTCTCTGCAGACCCCTCTGCTCAGGGAACTGCAGCAGCACAGGGAATGTCTCCAAAGGAAGATCTCCAAAGGCATCCTGGCTGTTCCCTGGCCTCCTTCCTCTCAGGCAGCTTGGACCCAGTGACTTCTCTGTGTGTTCACACCTCAGCCTCCAGCACAGAAGGGTCCCCAGTAAGACACAATTCTCTCTTCCAGCTCCTGGGACACAGAGGCTGCCACAGGAGCCTGAGCTCAGCATGCACGAGCAAAGGCAGACCTTGGGAAGTGCCAGGAGTCCCACATGGATTTAAGGAAGCCAGTGGGTTTGTCTGGCAAAGCTGGCAGGGCAAAAGGTTTGGTAGCTGTGCCCACAAACCCTGCTGGTCTTCCTTTGGCAGAGCATTCACAGCATCCAACAGGGCTAAGGAAAGGCTTGGGAAAGTCACAGGGGCACTGCTGGTCAAGGTAAAGAGAATTCAGTGATCTTCAGTCACTTTAAACTTGTTTAACACAGGTCAGGTAAGACACAAGGTGCACAAACACAGCTGGGCTCAGAAACCTGGAGATCTTCCCTCTGTTGGTGGGTTCAGCTCAGAGGAGCAGGATGGAAGGGACAGCAAACCTGCCTGGAAACACCCAACAACTCAGGAACGTGTTCACCCTCAGGATGGCACTTACAGGGTGTCTGTGAGGTTGCAGGGCTGCCACTTCCACTCGATCCTGGGCTCGGGATTCCCGCTTGCCGTGCACTGGATTTTGTGTTTGCTTCTCAGCTCCACCCGCACAATCTTATCAAAATCTGTTTCCTTCTCGTAGATCTTGGGTCTCTCTAAAGAGAAAAAAAAAAAACCCACAAAAATGCAAATGAGCAAATTTACATCCATGGTCATGTTTCTGTAAAAGGTTTTGCAACATTTTGCTGGGAGAAGCGATGATCCAGCGAGGCTGCTGGTGTTGTTGGGAAATTCCCAACAGTTCTGAAGAGATTCCTTCACAGAAACAAGGGTGCTGGTCATGGCATTACACAAAACACATTGCAATGCTACCACATTCCTCCTAATCCTTTCCAAGTGTTGGTGTGGACCTGCTGGACTTCGGGAAAACTCACGCCATGGAACATTTCTTGGGCTGCAAGGATCAGGATCAGCCCATGGACTGTGGGCAGAATGGGATTGGAGTGCTCATGTCAGCTCCTGAAAGGAACCTTACCAGGCAGCTGCTGCTCTGCAGTGCAGCCACACAAAACATCTTTTCCATCTGAAATCTTTCCTTTTCTCTGTGTGTGTGTAATGTGCACTGGATGGAGGGGAGAAGGGAGTGAGGAAGGAGCGGGGTGGGGAAAACACTTGGAGAGAAATGCCAAGGAATTGTCACCAACCCCACAGCCATTAAAAATGTCACGGCGTCACTCCCGTCTGCAAGATCACACCCTCGCACTGGGAATCTCTCAGCAGCAAACTTTTGGTGACACTTGCAGGGCTGCTCGTTGCCAGCAGGAAAGAAACACTTTGTCCTGTCTCCTTCCAGCTCCCACGGGAAGGCACGGAAAGGAGAAAGAACGGGAAGAAAGCCCCAAAGTGAAGTGAACTTTTCTTAACCTCGGCCTGGGTGGGTTTGGGTTTGGGGTGAAAGCACAGGCTCTTCCCTTGTGCAGACAGCTCTGCCCATCCCTGGCCCTATCTCTTTGTCTGCTTCTCATAACAGGAAATCAAACAGATTTATTGGTGGGGTCCCTCCGTGGGACACCCCTGTGCAGCCAAGAGAGGCTGCTCTGCACCGAGGCCTTCTGACAGGCTGGGAAGTGAATGGAGATTAGGTTTCTATTTTTTGGGTTAACTTATTTTTTCTGCTGTCAGATATGTAAATATGAGCTATTGCCCACCTCATCAATCTTGAGCCCTTTCCCTTTTTTTTTTTTAATAATCTTTTTTTGCCTTCCAGCCCTCTTAGGAGAGGACTGACCAGGCTGATCCCAGGTCTTGGTGGGACTCTCACTTGGCATTTCTCATGGTCAGGCTCTGAAAGCTCTTCTGACCTCAGCAGTGCCTGAAAACACGTCAGTGTTTCCTTCTCCACCCCATGGAAGCACTGACTGGAGCAGGTTCAGCCATGTCCCATCCTGTCATAAAACACTGGCTGTTTAAAGGGCCTTCAGGGGGTCCTGATTAACATTTCCCAGGGGGAACCCAAACCCTGATTAACATTTCACCCTGAGGCCCCTGTTTGGTGGGGCTCTTGCTGAGCTGAGGATTCCACAGGATTCCAAGTGCTTGGAGATTCCTGAGCAACCCACAGGACAAACCATTGGGACTGACAGTGAATTTCCTTAGCTGGCATCTCATTTCCCATCAATAAATTATTTCTGACCGTTAAAATAATTCTGTAAATTCTCCCCAGAGGGAGAAACACATTTTTTATTATCTCAGACACTTTTCAGTCTCAAATCCTGTGTTTGACATGTCTGGACTGACCTCAAAAGTGTGATTTTCACTTGGAGGAAGACTCAAAGTTCAGTGTGAAAGGTTACACAAGTGTTATGTGAAGGGCTACTCAAGTGTTGTTTTTTGGGCTGTAAAAACAAAGCTTTACACACTTGGGCAGGGGCACTGCTGTTTGTGTGTGTGAAAGAGCATGGAGAGCCAAGGGTTGATCACAACCTTTTAATATCAGGACATTTTCCTATATTCTCGGTTGACTGTCATTTAAATTGTCCTTCTAAAAAAGAAATAATAATTTAACGTGATCCAACTCGAACAAGAACATCCACGAGCGAGGAGTGAATTCTTCATGCCACAGTTATGGCACGATTCAATATGACTCAAGACCTAAAATGAGTCAAAATGATTCATCAACTGAAAGAATCATTATTTATGATGGAGCAATTATTATTTTTTTAAGTGTGAGGGGTTGGCTAGAAACTCCTTCCCATGTGCTCACAGAGAGGGCACGAGTTCAGAGATTGAAGCAGATTCTCCAAGGGTCTGTGCCTTTCCCCTGCAGGTGACAGGGTGGGGACAGGTCCTTGCAGGGACCTTGCTCAGCTGTGCAGGGTGGGGACAAGTCCTTGCAGGGACCCTGCTCAGCTGTGCAAGGTGGGGACAGGGACCTCCCACACCCCACTGTGCTCCCCTGTCCCTGCAGGATGCTGGCCCTGGAGCACTGAGGGTTTGTGGGGGGAAAGTGGGGTCCTCCCATGGGGGATATTTCTTGGGATGAAACCTTTCCAACCAACTGAGCAGCACGGGGGCAATGCACAAACCCCAATCCCTGCTCGTGTCCAGCCTGGGGCAGCCTGGGGGCACAAACCCCTCTGCAAGCACAGCCAGAGCACATCCAGCCTGCCTGCCTTCCTTCCCTCCTTCCTTCTTTCCTTCCCTCCTTCCTTGTTTCCTTCCTTCCTTTCCTTCCCTCCTTCCTTCCTTCCTTCCCTCCTTCCTTCTTTCCTTCCCTCCTTCCTTGTTTCCTTCCTTCCTTTCCTTCCCTCCTTCCTTCCTTCCTTCCTTCCCTCCTTCCCTCTTTCCTTCCTTTCCTTCCCTCCCTACCCCACCTTGGCTCCCCATCCCTCCTCCCCAGGACCTGCCTCTGCTGCCAGCCCTCATCCCTGGCCTTCCCCAGGCTGAGAGCTTTCTCAAGCAGAAGCCAAACAAACCTGAAAAGCTTTCTGTGTGGGGAAGGAGGGCTGTGCAGGTGCCTGTAATCCCAATCAATGGCTTTTCATCCTCTCTGGCTGCAGGTGTGATGGGATCCCCAGCCCTCCTTGCAGGGCTGCAACTGCTGCTGTGAGAGCTGACCTGAATAACTAAAGACTTGCCGCCTGCTGCTGCTGCTGCTGCTGCTGCTGCCCTGGGAAATGCAATCAAAAAGCACTTTTTGCTCGCTGTGGCTTTCAGATTGATCAGCATTATGCAAATCTCACCTTCCTCGGTGCTGTTTGTGCCATTAGGAGCAGATAATCTGTACAAGGATTAGGACACGAGCCCCTCTGCAAGGCTCTTCTCTCCCCGAATTCCTTGCAGGTGCCACGGGGGGTTGGTTGTAAACCTGTGACCCAAAGGAGCATCCAAATATAGAGGACAGCACAGAGAAAGTTTCTCTGCCTTTTTCAGAGAAATTCTGCTCTCCTTTCAGCGACCTCTGACTGAACTGCTGCTTGTGCACCTTCCCCACTGCCATTCAAAGTGGCCTCAGAGAATCTTTGCACATTAAGCACATCATTAAAATAACATAGAGAGGCCAGTGGAGCATTAGTCTCAGTTTTATACACTTTGCTGGACATGGGGCTTCATTAAAACCCTTGATGGAGTTGAAGCTTATTTTCTATTTATCTTTTTCTGCTTCCCAAAACCCTAAAAAATATTTGCACTTGGGAGCCTTCCATCTGATGTTTGTACAGCACTTAATGGGAACACAAGTGAGAATTCTGTAAGGTACAGAGGGAACTTCCTAATGCAGCTTTGGGCTGGGAAAGGGTGAAATTTCCCTCGAATAAAACCCAAAATATCCAAGTTGTCTGGGTTCACTTCGCATTTCATTTCTTTCCTTTTCATTAAGAGGAAAGAAAGAAAAAACAGAGTGAAATGACCTGAAAACACAACTTTTGTCTCAAACTGACCACTGCATTTTGTTTGACCCTGGCTGATTTTGGCTGGGAGCTTTTTCTGGGGCTGCTTGTTGCTGTTTTTCCCCATCCCCTGCACCCCCAGCTGCTCTCAGGTGGGTGCACAGCCCTGTCCCCACAGCACCTGCAAGGAAACACCTGAAAGGTTTGGCCAAAACCTCTCTGTGAGCCAATACCACAGCCAGGAATAGGATTTGGGGCAGGATTATGGCCCTGCCTGGTCTGCAGCTGCTCCACTGTGACCCTCTGGAATGGGCTGGGAATGCCAGGGCTGGGAGAGAAGCAGGCACCTGGATCTGGAGGAACAGATATGAGGAAAAATCACAGAGAACTTGACCTGCCCCCCAGGGAATTCTGGTGTGAAAATGGCAGTGCAGCTTGGTTTGGGTTTTCCTGACCTGTGTTGCTTCTGGATGTCTCTCTCTTCCCAGAGCAGGAAGAAATCTCTTTTTCCAGTGCTCTCCCAGAGCTGTCATTCACCCCCAATGCAGCTTTGGGGCAAAAAAGGGATTTCTCTCACCTGTCTCTCCCCATCTTATCATCTTTTTTTTTTTTTTTTTTTTTTTTTTGTGTTACAAACGAAATTGGGGAGGAGGAAACGNNNNAGAGTTCAGAAGCAAATGGGTGATGATGAACTGCTCATTGGAAGCAGAGCAAGCCATTTTCTAGGATTTCTCTCTCTCTGTCCTCTTCACCTTTCCCAAACTCAGTTAATGGACCTGCAGGTGGGCTGAGGGGCAGCATGGGAAGCACGTGCTGCCTCTTCCCCCCTCACTCTGGGTTGGAAGGGCTGCCAGACAGAGATTGTTGCTGCAAAGACGTGAGCTGAATGCTTCAGAACCTTCTGGCAAACCCCAGCAGGCCCCCACCTTCCCCTTCCTAAAATTGCTTTGGCTGCTTGCAGTGAAATGAAAATAGCTCATCTGACTTTTTCATCATCAGGGGCTCTCCTGGGAGCTCCGAGTGTGCAGGGCTTGGATGATGTCAGGGAGAAAACTCTTCAGGATTTGTTCGTGGTGAGTGTGTGGGAAAGGGCTGCTGCAGCCTCCTTGTGCTGCTGCATTTTTCTTTTCTTTCATAAATCCCCCGGAAAAAGTTGTTTCTCTCCTGCCTGTGCCTGATAACCGAGGCTGGGAGCGTGGATTGGAGCTCTGTGTCCTGCATCCATGGGCTACAGACAGCTCCCAGAACCCAGGAGGAAAGCAGAGCCATGGATTTGGGGAGGAGCACATGGAAACAGAGGCTGGATGGGTTTTATTTTGGGATTGCTGGTTTGCTCGGCTGGCCCAGGAAGTGGAAAATTCGATTTTCTGCTTTGGCTTTTCCTGAGTGGCTCATCCTCCAAGGAGCTGGGCAGGAGCTGGATGTGGCAGCCCTGGCAGGGCCCTGCAGGAGAGGGAAGGGTTTGTGTGGCTCAGTCCCTCAGCCTGAACATCAGCTGGACTTCACCAGGAATCCCAAGAAATTCTTCTTTCTCACGGTGTTGAGCTCAGGGATTTCAGTGACCCTTCCCCACACAGGGGGCTCTGGGATGTCCCCTCTGTCCTGTGCTCTTTGCCCCTGCCCTGGCAGAGCCCAGCTGCATTCACCTGGTCCTCAAGGCTCCTTCCCTGCCCTCTCCCTGCCCCAGCTCTGGGGAGCTGCTGGGCTTTTGTTCTCATGGATCACCACATACTTCTTGGCTTTTGTGGAGGTCACTGGGGACTCCTTTGATGTCCACTTACAAGCCAAGGAAGGTCAGGCACAGAATTTTCTTTGATTTTTATATGAAGAGCTGGCCTGACTGCAGAGTGGGGCATCATTCAGTGCCTGGGGACAGAGAGAGGTGGCACCAGCACCGTGCTCCCCTTTCATTCCAGTCCTTCCCAGCAGAGGGGGAACCCACAGGAGCCTGAGTTTCTGCTGCCCAGGGTTATTTCCAGCACTTAATCCTGCTTTTCCTACAGCTACAACACAACCTTGAGGGATCAAGGACTCTGGGAGGGAATGTAACTCCAGTTGGCTGGAGCAGCTGGAGCCCAAAGCAATATTTGCTGGAAGAGCCTGGAGGGAGCACTGGGGAGAAACTGTGGGACAAAGAAGAGAGGCAGAGCGGTGAAGGAGGTTTTTCATCCCACTTTTGAATAGCTCGTGTTCAGTACACTCCTCACTCCCTAGGTGGGGGCCAGAGCACGCTGGCTGCTCCAAAAGGGCTCAGCAGGGAGCCTGATGGACGCAGATGACTTGGACAAGGGTGAGGATGAAGCACAGTCTGCTTGCCCAGAAATAGATGGGAGGGGGTTGTTTGTGTTTTGTTCTGAAGCCGCTTTGCACTCCAGCCCGGAATAACTCTTTTCTCCCACATTTCTCCTGCTTGGCTGGCTCAGATTTTCAGCCACCAGCTGTTTGCTAGGATTGTTCTTTCTCCTTGCTCCCTCCCTTCCAAATTCTCCAGGACATTATTTTCTTGAAGCTTTTCTCAATAAGAATTTAATCAAACAAAACAAAACCCCAGCAACCCGCCGCTTCTTGGACAGTGTTTGATGTGTAAATATGTAAAGAAGGAGTGTTTTGAAAATGCAATCAGCTACCTCCTGGGGACTTGAGTCCTACAACGAGCCAAGGTGACTCCACACGGAGATATGTGCTCCTGCAAGATTAAATTCCAGCTGCAGTGGAAGCAGGGCTGACCAGAGGCACAGCTAAGCCACTTCTTACAAAGGCATTTTTGGAATAGCAGCACAATTCTCCTCCAGGCCAGGCAGCTCCTTGCTGGACCTTGTTCTCCCAGTTCCCACCCTGCAGCTCTGAAGTTATTTGCCCATTCTGCTCCCTCTCCACTTCATCCCTCTGCATGAACTCCCCAGTTTTGGGGCCAAATCCAGCTTTGGGGGCAACAGCTCCTAATGTTTTACTGACTGCCATGGAGTGGAACACCCTGTGCCTGCAGTGGGGCAGAGCTCTGGGATTGCTCCCAGTTGAACACCCAGGAGGTGACTCCAAGGAAAGCTGGAGCCATGCAGGTCAGGAGAGACTCTGCCCACAGGGCTCAGGGGACTTCTGACCTTGTTCTCAACCTGCTTAAAGGGTTCTCCTCTGCTGCCATTATTAGTGAGTAAAACACTGCCAAAATTAGCACAGTGCACTTCGAGGGTCAGGTCCTGCTGCTGTTTATACTTTGTTTGTGAAAAACAACTCACAACAATTTTAACTTCCAACTTCCTCTCCACCCAGCCCAAATATGCAGCTGATGGCTGTGTCACAGCACGCTGAGCACCAGCTGGGTACCTGTGGCACAGCAATGATGGATTCTTGTGAAGAGACTCTCAGAAGAGGGGGCTGTGTGATTACTGATCATTTCTGCACTGCAGTGTCCCCTTGCAGCAGCAGCAGCAAACATTCCAATGACATTTATCTGCTCACTCCAAAGGCTGGTTATGTAATTTCCCCCTCTTCTCTTTAACTCTGTGGATCAGAGCTCGCTCCCTTTGGCAGATGCACCTCTGCAATGAAAGGCTGGCCCCGGATTTGGGGAGCAGGGCTGTTATTCACCCAGAAACTGCTCCTCACTCTCAGGCAAAATGGGGTTATTACTCAGCAGGAGTTTCTCAGGTGCTGAGCTGCTGCAGGCTCCACCTTTCAGCCACAGTGCAAAACTGGACCTCCAACCACTGCGTCCACTGGAAGCCCAAGAGGATTTTCCCATCATCTCCACAAATCCCTGTGTTCAAATCCCAGCTCCAGTAACTGCAGGCTGCCTGTGGTTCTGAGCAGAGACATTAATCACACCTCCAGCTCAGAGGTGGTTCCTTTCAGGTAATTCCCTGCAGAAAGGGGCTACAAAGTGTGTTTTGGTCTCCTTCTCGTGTCTCACTGAAACTCCAAGCAGTTTAATCTATCCAGGTGTGATACCCAGGTATCAGTCATGATGGCTGGGGATAAGTGCCAGGTTATTTGTGGAGAGTTCAGGGCAAAATTCCAATCTGTTTTCAGTTTGGAGCTTCAGAGTGTACTGGAAAGGAAAGCAAATGATGCCCAGATCTGAAAAAGCAGCTCCTGAAAAAGCTGTCCCTGCCCTGCGATGGGAAGCACAAGAAAAAGGGCATTTTGGAGAAGCTTCAAGAGCCCAGTTTGCCCTTTTCGGGCTCTTCCCACCCGGATCTGAGTGGAACGAGTCTCTCCTGGGCTGAGTGCTTCTCACAGAGCCCCAGGGGTGGTGCTGCAGGGGAGAGCCCGGCAGGGATGGCAGAATTCCCGGGGTGCTGTGTGCCAGCCCTGCTGCCTGCAGCCCCCAGCATCCCCCCCAGCACCCTGGGCAGGGCTTTCCCTGCTCCCATTCCCTGACTTCCACCAGAACAGAGAATCTCTCTGCCTGCTTTTCCTGTGCTCCACAGCAGGGAACGCTCCTGCAACTGGTGGTTTTTCACAAATGGGGGGTGTGTGTGTGTGTTTGTAAATTTAAATAATTAATAATTAATAATTAATAATTGCTGGCTGAGGAGGAGCAGCACCGTGTGAGAGATGGGATGGCCCAAGCTTGGACACACCATGGCCATGAAAAGCTTGTGCTGAGCTGGTTTAATCCCAAAATAGCACCTGGCTGATAGCAAAGGGCTCTGTTTGTTTTTGGTTGCCTGTTTGGGGAGCGGCGGCTCCTCGAGGAAACGCCCTCCTGTGCACGCAAACACCAATATTTACCTTGACAAGATAGTTTATTGTCATTCTTAATTCTCCCTTCCTTTGAACGTTTCCACTCTCTGAAGGGGCAGAACCACTGTGTGGAAAAACAATCTCAAGTGGACAAATGGTGCAGCTTAACACGTTCCTGCGGCTCAGCTGAGCTGCAGGACCTGACCACCAGCATGTTCTTGGCTCCCTCCTCTCCTCAATCACACATTAATTTACGTCCTATTTCAGGTTTTTTAAGCTACCACATCTTATTTACCATTTTTAATGGGCCAGCTATGCCTGAGTGACAAGTTCTCCGTTTTTTAGGATTATTCTTTTCTAAAGGGTGAAATGAGAAAAACACAATGGCTGGAAGTGACATGGGGCAACAATACCTAAGCATTTAAAATGTGGGCAATTGAGAATATTTTTAGGTGCAAAGAGGGTAAGGAAAGAAGAATTCACCATAGAAAAGAGAGCAAACCTGTCTCAATAACCACTCACTGCCCAAGTGGAAAATACAAAGGGAAAGCAGAGCAAACTTCTGCTGAACTCCTACTTGGCCTCATAATTCAATCTCTGTTGCCAAATTCAGTGGATTGAAAGAGGCAGTGGATGTGCAAAGAGACAATGTGGCTCTGTCCTGCACCATCCCAGCAAGGGAGGTTGATAGATGCCATTCCAAAATCTATTTTCCCTCTGTGGAAAGTGAACCTGCTTCAGTGCACACCATGGTTTTCTCCAAATTCTCCCAAATTCTCCAAATTGCCCTGAGAATGAACCTGTCCCTCAAGTGCTGCCAGCAGAGAAGTGACAGAACAGAAACTACAGACTTGGAAGGTGGATCTGGAGCAGGATGATGGACAGACATAAAAGCCAGGGCAGCTTCTCCAGTTCCTTCCCAGCCCCACTGGGACCCTTCCTGTCCCAGCAGATGTTCTCCAGTGCTTTGCCCGAGCTGCTTTTAAATCTCAGGGGATAAAACTTCCAGCCCTTCTCTTGGGAAACCCTGCCCCTGGTTCTAAAGACCTCTCCACTCGATATCCTCCTAAACTCCTGTAAAAATGTGAAGTTTGTGCCCTGTGCAGGCATTTCCAGCTCTCTGTGTGGAGCACTCGGTGCTGTGGCTCTGGCAGGTGCAGGGTCCCAGGGGAAGGGACTGCAGTGAGCCAGGGTGACACTGACTCCTCAGAGCAGCTCAGATGAGGGGTTTCTGAGGAGGTGGTGATCTCTGTGCAGCGCTGCCCCAGCTCTCATCAGCTCAACACCGGCAAATGTCACCCAACCAGGACCTCACAAAGCAGGATAAATAAGCCAGGCCTTACCTGTCACCACCAGCTGCATGGTGAGGTTCTTGTAGAGGCCATATTTGGGGTTGCTCAGGACAATGGTGTAGTTCCCAGCATGTTTGGGCCTCACGTCTCGGATTCCCAGCCTGTATTTCAGTGGCTCTGGCTCGTAGCAGGTGTGGTTGTCCTTGATCTGTTTGCCATCCTTGTACCTGTTTGGGAAGGTCCATCAGGGCTCATCAGGTCCCTGTCATCCCTCAGCAACCCTGTCACCCACTTTAGGGGGGATAAAGGGTCATCCCAGCAAGGGGAACACAGGTCTAGAATCACTGCTTGGATTGGATATTTTTATTCCTGTTATCCTTCCACAGCAGATCTGATTCACATCTCAGCGCTGTGGGATGGGTTCATTCCACACAGGAAAGGTGATTTACTGGGTCTGAGTTGCTCAGCTGTGATCCAAATGCCCCCAGATGAAGCTGGATGGGCAGCACCAAGCGTGGAAAACACAGATTAGCAAAATGTGTGTCCTCAGTTTTAAAGGGAGAGCTTAATTCAGCAGAATTGTCTCTCAGGATGTCTGTGTGAGCCTTTGCTGTTTGTGGAAAAGTTAAACCATGGCCTGGAGAAGGTTGGTCCATAGGGAGGCCAGTGAGGAATTCCCAGCCTGGAATATTTGCTCAGGGCAGGTTTAAGGTTGGGAAACAGGCCAGGCTGTGCCACACACGGAGCTTTAGGCTCGGTGGAAGGATGCTGGGGCATCTCCCACTGCCTGAGGATGCTGGAAACTTCCTCTGCAGTCGTAAAAACAACCATCCTGAGAGACCTCCAACATCAACAGCTGGGGCTCTGAGGGAAGGCAGCTCTGGTGGTCCCAGGCAGCCACCAAAGAGCTCCACGCTGAGCCCAGGAACAAAGGCTTGGCAGGGAGAAGGGGTCGGTCCCCACTTCAGCTCCCAAAACATCCCCATCCCTACATAACAGCAGCAATTTAAAAGGCCTCCTGGCACTGATTCCACTAAAATTAGAGGATTTTGTGTTATTTCACTGCTAATAAAATGCAGCAAGGCCAGTCCCTGAGCAACCCTTTGCTGCTTGCCAGGCTCTCAGCTGGCCAAGGACAGGTGGCTCCAGGGAGATGCCACCTTCTCTGCCAGCACAGGCACCTCCCTGCCAGCTGTCCCGTGGGGATAATGCAGGTAAAGGTGTAAAAGGCACTGGATGGGACTGTTAAAGATGGAGCAGGAGAGAGGACAAGCAATGAAAGGGTAAAGAGAGACTGGAATGATGTTGCTGTTTTGTTGCCCCTCCTGTTTAGCAGATCCACTGCAATCCTGCTGGAGCCTTTAGTTTGCTCAGGAGGATTCACTGCACTGTCTGCAAGGATCTGCTGGCACAGGCTTGGAGGACATGATTTAAAAGTTCTGGAGAGAAACAAGTTCTTGTGTTGCAAACCTGTCCTGTTTTCTTACCCCCTGCCCCTCACAGACTGACCAGCACTGCTGGGGGTGAGCAGGCACCCTTCCCCAGGAGCTTTCTCCTTGGATCTCCCAAATTATTCTGTGTCCAGGGAAAGTGAAACACATTTTTCCTGGAGGGACCTTTCTTGCATGGCTAGGAGAGGAGAATAGCCTGGGAATGAGGGCTGGCTTGCCCAGCATCCCAGAGCTCAGGCAGCCCGGAGCAGAGGCAGAGCTCGGAGCATTCCCAGCTCCCATCTCTGACCTGTGGGCTCGGGAATTCGGGTGATCTGGTCCAGACAGGATCCCTAAAGGAGGCCAGACATTCCTGCTGCTGCTGCTGGGGCACTCACCAGGTGACAGTGGGCCGAGGAAAGGCGTCCACCTTGGCAGCCAGCTTCAGGGACTTGTGTCCTGAGGTGATCTCGTAGAGGGGCCCTTTCTTGTGGGAGACGGTGATGTAGGGCTTTTCTGGGGAGAGAAATGAGCAGGGAGACTTGGAATGGCAGCTCAGAGCTCACACCTGGCACTTGCTCTGTTCCCACATGGGATTTTTTCCAGTGCAGACCTGCAGAGCTGCAGAGAACCAAAGGGATCCCTGCTCCCTCAGCTCCCCTGTGCAGCCCAGCCTTAGCCAGGAGGGGCTGTTCCCACATCAAGGAATTCACGTGGAAAGCAGGGGAAATGCACCAGCACTGCCCCTGGATGGGTGTGGGAGATGCCTGGGGCATCTCTCGTCCATGTAGAGGCAGCAGGATGGATTTTCCAGGGCCTCAGGAACCACGCTCAGCACCAGCTTTTTCAAACAGTTCAGATCCCTCAGGCATCACAGAATCCCAGAATGTTTTGGGTTGGAAGGACCTTAAAGCCCACCCAGTGCCACCCCTGCCATGGGCAGGGACACCTCCCACTGTCCCAGGCTGCTCCCATCCCCAGTGTCCAGCCTGGCCTTGGGCACTGCCAGGGATCCAGGGGCAGCCCCAGCTGCTCTGGGCACCCTGTGCCAGGGCCTGCCCACCCTGCCAGGGAACAATTCCTGCCCAAAATCCCATCCAAATATACCCCTTGAACTTGCTGGAAGCCGTGGGGGCTGACTCTCATTGACTAATTAGAGGCTCTAGATAATTGACAGATGTTTTAAGTGATTGGATTTCTCCCCAGTGCCACTCCAAGCAGCAGATTTTCCAGCCTGGCGTTGCCCTTTAGGCTGAGCACCCCTGGTCGCTCCGGGCTGGCTGCGGCACTCACCGTACACGGTGACGGTGACATTGGCCTCCAGCCTGGTGGCATTGAAGGTCCTGCAGGTGTACAGGCCCCCATCCTCCAGGGTGACATTTTCAATGGTCAGACTGCTGCCCACTTTGTACACCACATCACTCTGGTCCATGGCCCTTCTGGGGTGAGGGTGCTGGGAGCCACAAAAAAAACCAACAGGGTCAGAAAGCAGCAGAAAAAGGGGATTATTGCATCCAGCCCTCCAAAGGGAAGGAAAGCAGAGATTCCCATCCAAATGATCACATCTCCCCATCACTGAAATAAATCACACAAAAGGCACATCAGCAGGAAGAGCTCTTTGTGTGAAGTTTCATTGCCAAGTCTAACAGGAGAGAGAAACAGCGTGGAAATGTGGCACTTTGGACTGAAACCTGGGCAGGCAGGTGAAAGAGGGGATGCATCCCAGCCCTTCTCCAGCAGCAAATCCCAAGGATCCCAGGGCAAAACCGCTGCAGGCTCCGAGCTGTGCTCTGAGCTTTTGGTTTTCAGGGTTTTTTAATTGATTTTGGTCACAGTCGGTGTTTTTTCTGCATTAAAAACCTCCTGCTTTCTAAAAGAAATGTATTATGACAGAAATATAATATATTATGACAGCCCAGTGCCAATGCAAATTCCTGGAGAATTTTAGACAGAGTGATGGTTTTCGATAGGATTTTTGATCCCAGAGATTTGGCCAATTAATTTTTACATTTATAATGTTAGAAATATAAGGAGAGTTCATAGGAAAACAACTCTTTTCCACCATATGGGGTTCAAGAAACCAAATTCAGTAACACTGTAGTGCTTGCACCTCTGTAAATTCTGTTACATTCTCTGTAGTTTCCTCACCAAAACAAACTCAGACATTTTTTATTTTGAGGAAACAAATCAAAATTGAACAGTTTTAAGGAATAGCATTTTACACCTTCCCAAGAGGCTTAGATGCTTCTTTGCAATGCGTATTTTGCTGAACTAAGAAGAAAAAATCCCAATATTTTAATTCTCAGACCAATGAGTAGAATCTCAGATAAATTAACTGATTTGGAAAATGATCCCCTTCTGGGTTTTTTTTTGTTTTGTTTTGTTTTGTTTTGTTTTGTTTTTTTTAGGAGAAGTGACAGGGTTTGGTACCTCAAATATCCAGTCTCTTACTTATTTCTACTTCAGGTTTGGCAGTTTTGTGTTGTATCTACAGAAAGCTCAAGACCCCACACTCAGATTTGAGATTTCATTCTTTGGGAGTGATTTCCACAGGTTCAGCTGTGTTTTCCTTTGCTTTTTCCTACTTCATAAATACCAAAATAGATGGGGAGATTGACAACTCACAACCTGCACTTGAGGCTTGTCACTGTGAGACAGCCAGGACAGAAGGAATGAGGGAGTTTTTCATCCCCAAAAGAAGGAAACATTCCTGGCTTTTCTTGCCAAGGGTTTATTTAGCCTGAGCTTTGCAGTTTAATCTGCAGCTTCAAGAAGTTTTAGATTCATCCAAACACAAAGTTCAATCAACAATAGGTTGGGTAATTTCAGAATAAATAATAATAATAATTAGAGGGGTTTTTTTTAAATAATTCTCAGCCCTGTGGATTTTGGGGAGGGGGGAATCCAGGAATTGCAGGCACTCACCCTGCCTCGGGGACAGGTCCAGACGAACTCGATGCGCCCATTGATGAAGGTCTCAGCTTTGCACTCCAGGTGCAGAGTTTCTCCAACCAGCAGCTTCCTGGGAGTTGCCTTCAGGGCCAGGTTCTGTATTCTGCCCTCTGCAAGGGAAGAGGCAGAGCTGGGTCAGCAGCACTCCCTGCAGCAGTCCCGGGCAGGGTGGGATCCCTGGGCTGATCCCTGGTCCCACGGACACAGCCAGGCAGGGCTGGCTGCTCCTCCTCTGCCACGGCTCCAGCCTTCCCATCAGCTCCATGGCAAAGAATTCCCAAAGTTCACTCACCCTTTTGAGGGCCTCAACACGAGAGGATCCCCTTTTGCTGGACATGAGACACTTTTCCCCTGCCCTCTCGTGCCTAGCTCCTTTTCCTTCCTGAATGGGATCCCCAAATCCCTGAATGAGATCCCAGAATCCCTCAGTGGGATCCCCAAATCCCTGAATGGGATCCCCAAATCCCTCGATGGGATCCCCAAATCCCTGAATGGGATCCCCAAATCCCTCAGTGGGATTCCCAAATGCCTTGATGGGATCCCCAAATCCCTGAATGGGGTCCCCAGATCCCTCAGTGGGATCCCCAAATGCCTTGATGGGATCCCCAGATCCCTGAATGAGATCCCCAAATCCCTCGATGGGATCCCCAAATCCCTGAATGGGATCTCCAAATGCCTCGATGGGATCCCCAAATCCCTCAGTGGGATCTCCAAATCCCTCAATGGGATCCCCAAATCCCTGAATGAGATCCCAGAATCCCTCAGTGGGATCCCCAAATCCCTGAATGGGGTCCCCAAATCCCTCAATGGGATCCCCAGATCCCTGAATGAGATCCCAAAATCCCTCGATGGGATCCCCAGATCCCTGAATGAGATCCCAAAATCCCTCGATGGGATTCCCAAATCCCTCGATGGGATCCCCAGATCTTGCTCTTCACATTTATCAATGCCTTTAATACATCAGCCCTTAACTTCCATCAGGTTTTTTTGTGCCCAGTACCAAAACCACCCCCTGAGCACTGACAGAAACCCAAGAGAGAAAGGGATTTCCTGGGTCCTTCTGAGCTGCACAGGGATGGCCTAAGAGGTTTTGTAGGTTTGCATTCATAATTTTAGTAAAAAAATTCCTCCAAAAAGGAAGAAAAAGGAGAAGGGGAGAGATTTACAGGGCTTCTGTTTGGCTGCCACACAAATTTACAAGGCTGTTGTTCAAAGCTGAGTGCTGATTTTTCAGAGGGATGCCACGAGCTAATGGGAATGAACTCCCTGTAAACAGAAGATAAATGAGGAGATAAAGAACATACATGGAAAAGGAAAGAAAAATAAATTCTAATTGGTTTCATATAAATGCCTGGCACTCAAAAATTTAATGTTTAGTTGCTTCACATTCAGATTTTAATTATGAGCTGGAGCTCAGCTGTAAATCCAAGGGAAATGGTGTAGTAAATCACCGAGAGAAAATCTATGAAAAAGCAAAGATGTGAATTAGGGGTGTAGTGAGATTTTTATATGATGATCACACGTGGTTAATGACCAGAAGCAAAAAGAAAGCTGCTCTTTGGTTTATCCTGAACCAGCAGTTGTTTTAATGTAAATACAGCTCAATCCAAGCAAACAAAGCCTTGGTGGGGTTTGAATAAAACCCTCCTGTTTTGTACCACCTCAGCACTTGGTCATTTTTCAAAACCAGGAGTGGCTCCAATCCAAGTTCTATTGAATAGAGGGGAAAAAAAGGAAGAAGGAGTTTACTTTTAGCATTCCAGCTTGGGCTTGCTGCAGATGCAGACCCCTGGGATCTATCAGGTATTCCTGAGGCTAAGCAAGGAGGAACAGCCAGGAGCTCCCTGGGCAGCAGAGGCTCTGAGGTGCTTCCTGGGCACTCACCCAGTCTCTGGGCCAGGTAGTAGGAGTTGAAGACGCTTCCATTGACGTGGGCTGAGCAGGTGAGGATCCCGGAGTACACAAAGGAGTGGGAGGGGATGACAAAGCCCCTCCTGGGGTCCCACACCATCCTCTTGAAGTTGATCTCTACAGAAGAAGGGTACTGCATGGAAACAGACAAGGAGTGAGTATTCCCCTTCCCCTCAGAGCCAGGGTTTGTTTTAAATGTGTTTGAGTTAATCAAGCTGTGGCATCTCTGCTTAGAACCACGAGGAAAAACAAGACAAGTTACAGACAGAGATCTGAGACCTGAGGCTTTGTCATGCTTTAGCACTCATGAAGGTCAAAGCTGGAAGTGGCAAATGCACACTGAAGCAGATCAGTGACTAAACAGATGTGACAAGACTGAAAAAGCTTTTTTTGCCCCGAATTAAAATCATGTTAAGCACAATTAAAAGGCTGAGTTGTGCGTCGTAGCAGGAGTTTCTTAATAACAAAGATGATAAATGGAGATGGCTGGGATCTGCTTGGTATCAGCAAGAGGTACCTTTCTCTGTGCCTGTTTAAAGAGAGTGCAGCGATTTTAAAGTATAATGGTAACGTAAGGAACTTAATTTATGGTGGCAAAGAGTCCATTTTCCACAAGAATAATAAAACGTGATAAAGCTGAACGCCAGGCTTTGGCAGCTCTGCTCCCCGATGGCTGGGGGAGGGCGTGAAGGAAAAATAACCCAGCTGAGGAGGCCCTTTTGAACAGCACACACGGATGAAATATCCTCATAAAACATTCACAAATATCCATTCAAACAAGCAAACAGGAGAGCGTCACCGCTGCTCGAAGGAAACCGCGGTGCCTTCCCTCCCTTTGAAGCTCCCGGAGACTGAATTTGGAGGGAGAGGATGTTCTAAATCCGTCTGGTGGCCTCGCTCACCTCTCCTCCCCCTCTCACCTCCGTCCATCTCCCACCCCGCTTCCCCTCCCAGCACGGGAAGCCGCCGGCCCGGCGCTGTGGGATTCCCAGCCGGGTCCCTGCTGGAGCTGCCGCCCTCATCCCGGAGCTTCCCGAGGCACCAATTCCCACCCGCCCTGAGCGCTCCCCTGGGAGCTGTGCCCAACCTCTGTCCCCCTGCCCTGCACGGGGAAATCTTCTGGGGATGACCTTTTGTGTTGGGAGAGAATTGGTTGGAGGTTTCATTGCAGCAGCGAGGTTTGTGTGGTTGGTGTTTGGAGAAATGAGTGGGATTTAGCTGGGAAGTGGGAAGAGCAGGGCTGCCCGTCAATGAGGAATAAACCTGGAGATGGGAATTCCAAGGCCAGCCTGAGGCTGGTGTGATGGTGCCAGGGTCAGCAGCAGTGCTGCAGCCACGGATTTGGTGGAAGCAGGCTCAAATCAGACAGGGATGTTTCATTTTTATGGCCAAGGAGGGAAGTTGGTAACACTTATCCAGCCTGGAGTGGTAACTGGAGAGGGGCTTTGTTTTCCCCCCTTTAATCCCTGCTGACAAGATCTAAAAATAGAGATCTCCAAAGCCATAATGCTGTCCTGCATCCCTGCTGTCCCCCCAGACCTCTACTGGGAACGTGCCAGGGGTCCCAGCAGGAGCTGGAGCATTATCCCAGGCCCTGGGATTCCCTGTGCTGCCTCCCAGGGCAAGGAGACATCCAAGGCATGGATGAGGAGCAGAGGTGCTCAGACCCCTCTCTGCCGTGGCCAGAACGGCCTCACCCCTCACAGCCCCTCCAGAACAGGCTGGGAAAGGAGCACAGGATCAGCTCCCGTCCCCTTTAGGATTTCCTGAGCTGTTGGCCTGGCAGGGGAATGGAAAGGCACAGAATTCCTGCAAAATGCAGGATTGGAGCCAGGAGATCTCTGTCCTGTTCCTCACTCCATGACAGGCTGCTCTGGAGAGCCTTTAAATGAGTGACTCCATCGAGTGAGCAGGGCCCAGACCTTAAATTTCCATTTTTATTATCCCAAACAGCCCTGGCCTGCACAGACCATGCTGTAACCTTGACATTCAGGTGTGACTGCTGCCAAAGGGATGGATGCTGGAGCTGTCTATTCCCGAGGCTGAAACTTGGTTTGAATTGATGAAATGAAGCAAAAATGGGCAACTGTTCTGAGGAGGTTCGAGGCACAAAGGAGAGAAGCTTTCAGAGAGAGCCAGGTGTTACACAAGGAATTTTGAAGGAAAATAATGCTTTGTCATCTACCACTGGCAATTTAAGGAGGAACATCAAGCCACAACATGAGAAAAAATATGTGATAAACTCAGCCTAATCCCCAAAAATCTTTGTACCCAGTTCAACAGCAATACACTGCAAGAACAGCTTCAGGTTTCTGGATTTTCAGGGTCTTTGCTATTCTGTATTGAATTTACCCAGATTTACACATCAAAATTCACCTTTTTTCCCCACTGTGTCAGCAGCCCAGACCTTGAGCTGGGTTTCTCTGAGGCCGTGTCTTACCTGGGTGAGCTTGGGTCTGATGTCTGGCGAGGTGACCCGGCAGGGCACCACCACTGTTTTCTTGTCATCCACGATGTAAATGATTTCAGGGTGCTCCGAGTGCAGCTCCACAAAGGGATTCCTGTAGTCTGCAGGGAAAGGAACATCCAGTGTCACACAGGGAATTAGGGCCAATGACCAATTCCTTGGATTTAGCTCCACGCTCATCCAGAAATTGCCCAGACTGGCACACGAACCAAGAAAAACTTCATGGATTACCAACCCAAGATGCCAAGATACATCTGGGCCTTGGGAGCCCTCCTGGCCTTCACCTGGGGGTATCAATGTGAGTTTCTTGACTGATGACCACAGCCTTTGCTTAAGGAATGCCATGGAAATACCCAAGTGCTGTCACCTGGAATTAACCTCAGAGAACCAGCTCGGGGCAGAGCTGGAGCTGCTTTGCTCCACAGCCCACCCCAGCTCCAGTCCCACCCACACCAGAGTGGCCCTGCTGCCTTTTGTGGGGTTTGCAGCTTTGTTTTAGCTCAGACAGCTGGGAATTTTGTCCTCAGCAGATAAAAGGTACCCTGGGCTTCATCAGGGGGCAGAGCAGACGTTGGCTGGGGCTGTGTGGGTGTCAGAAAGGCCACGTGGGAGGGGATGATGGTGTTTTCCAAAGGCACTCAGGGTGCTGTGCGAGGACCAGAGATGTGGGGGCTGAGCAGGAGCACTGACCATGAGGCTGATAAAAACCCCAAATCTGGAGGATTTCTCTAATTTCTAGTACTGTCTTTCCCTGCTGGCTCTTCTTGCACGCCCGTGGTTTATTCTGGCTGTGCTTTGGAGTTAAGGGCATTGCAGGAAACGCTATGGGAGAGAGATTAATTAGAATTAAAACATTGGGTCTCTAATCTCCCCACATTTAGGAAGTTTCAGATACACATCTGAACTTTCTGGTCAGGCAGGCCCTGGTTCTAATCAAGCCTTGAGCTGAGAAACCTGATCTTTGAACCACAACTTTGTAGCTTGGTCCAAGCCCCAAAACAAATAGGAGATATTTATACTCAGTCCAGCACCTCGTGCACTTTCCCAAAAATGCTAAATTCTCCTGTTGAGTCACATTATGAAAATGTGCTCAGTGTTTGTCCCTGAGCTGCTTAATCCCTCTGCAGTATTGCTCTCCAGTTGAACCACACTGGGAGGTATCAAATGTGACAACATTTTTGTTTTTATTCGACTTTAAAAAAAAAAAAAAAAGAAGATGCTGGATAATTAAAAGAAGATCCTCGGGTTATTTGTGATAGGAAAAAGCAGAGAAAGTAGATTTTGTGTATTTGCAACAAAGGGCAAAAATGTGTCAGGGGAAATGTAATCACAATTGTTTCTTGTCCTGTGGAGAAAAGGAGAGAACAAGGAATGTGCCACGTGAGGGGGGATGGACAAAGGCATAGGATGGATGGAGAAGGATATAGGCCAGGAGGAAATTTGCTGGGTAAAAAGCTTCCTGATACCAATCTGTTCACAATTCAGGATCAAATCTTGTCTGAAGAGATGGAAGCACTGAACTTAAATTTATTTCTACCAGTATTTTTAGAAAGAATTTCAGAACAGCGCTGTTCGTTTAAGGAGTTACATAAAACAAAAGGAGGCAGCTAAGCAAATATGAAGCAATCCTAAAATGCAGGAAAATATTGAACTGTGCAATGATGGGTGCAGCTTACTCAAAACAGAATAAAATGTCTCAAAAATATTTCCCGTTCAGGGAAAAAATATAATCTTTAAACCCCATTCTCTCCCAAACTCTAAGACTCATCTCTACCAAATTTTCAGATTCACAAGAGACTGAAGATGAATTTTCCTTTTCTCAGCTGCAAATAGGACAGCAATGGTGCTACTGACTCACCTGATGGGGAGCAGGAATTTACAGGTGTGTGACAGAGCCCTATTTCAGCCCTAATTGATTTTTAATAGCAGCCTGCTCCTCAGTTGCCCTCTGTCCAACCAGGGGCTGCAGATAAACTATCCCAGATAAGCCACAGTCTGAACTGGAAGGCAAAAGAGATAAATCTGGCCTTCCACCATCGCTATTTGAAATCTTGATGGTATCTTAAAATCACCGTGCACTTGGCAGCAGTAGAAGGCAGTTTGGGGGTGATAAAGCTTGGGAAAAGGAAAGGCTGGCTTCAGCTGCATTGATTGTTAATCACTGCTGGGTGCTGGGTCTCCTGGGCACCATTCTTACTGTGCTTTGGGAAAAAAAGTAAAAAAAGAGAAAAAGGTTTTCTATTTTATGGGCTCTCCTCTTTGCTAAGCCAGTGGGGTGTCCTCGAGCAGATGGCTGTGATTTGTGTCATCTCTGGGCTTTGTGTTATCTCAGTGATTTGTGTTATCTCAGTGATCTCAGTTATCTCAGTGGTCTGTGTTATCTCACTGCTCTGTTCAGTTTATACCTGAGGGGGATACCTGGGACTGGGATACCTGTGGGATATCTGTGGGATACCTGTGGGATATCTGTGGGATACCTGTGGGATATCTGTGGGATACCTGGGGGTGGGATACCTGTGGGAGCCACTGGGATGGGCCCAGTTGCTCAGAGCAGGTTGTGATCCCCATATGGGCAGTTCCCTTAAGAGCTGCACTCCATGAGCCTTGGGGGTCCCTTCCAACCAGGAATGTTGTGTGGTTCCAGCTCCTGCAGGGCTGCCCTGCTGCAGGTTTGACACGAGAGCTCAGCCAGGAGGGGAGGGCTGAGCTTTGGCCATCAGGGGACAGTGACCCTGGTGTGACAGGGCCAGGCAGCTGCAGGGGAAGGTCGAGCACCTGGGTATGTCCCTGAGGCCAGGGAGGCTTTGTTTTCCTCCCTTTCCATGGAACTCTGTGCAAAAGGAAAAAACAATGCCACGGGATCCCAGAATGGTTTGGGTTGGAACCTTAAAGCTCCCCCAGCTCCACTCCTGCCATGGGCAGGGACGCCTCCCACCATCCCAGGGTGCTCCAAGCTCCATCCAGCCTGGCCTGGGACACTGCCAGGGGTGGGACAGCCTCAAGGATCTCAGTCATCAAGCACTAGAGAGCCCCAGGACGTGGAGAAGAGCTCAAACCTGGTGTGTCCTACTCCTGCTCCAGCTGCTCCAAAGCCTCTCCCAAGCAGGAGCAAGGCGGTGCCGTAGGGAAGGAGAAGCTTTCCAGCACTTTCCAGGCAGCTGGACTGTTCACTCAGATAAGCAAATCTAAAGTGGCTCAGCTTTGGGGCTTAGCAGAATGACAAAGAATAAATTCTGAGCTAATCGAGTGCCAGCTGATACCTTTGTTATGGTTTGTGCAGACAGAAAAAATAAAAAACGGATCCTTCATGAAACTCCTCAGTAGTTCAGAGTGATGGTGGCATGGAAAAATGATCTGCTGGGACATCAGGAGTGTCACTGGCAGCTTCACAGGCACGCTCAGCACCTCCAGTCCACCAGCAATCAGTTAACTCCTTGTAAAAAAAGTCTCTCAGAGACAGAACTTCTTGAAACAAAAGGGACAGGGTCACTTCACTTTCAAAATGATAACCTCAGCCTGGAGGAAGATCTCCAGCTCCAGGTGGTGTAAATCAGTTGCACTCAAGTGTTGCAATCCGGGGAGCTGTGGCATGGGAAGTGCAGGTGTTGTGCTCTCCTCAGTCACCAGAGCTGAACTCTGAGGGAGAATTTCTCAGCAAAGAAACCCTTTCTGAAAGCAGAGCATTTCCCTGTAGCTTGGCAAACATCTGCTCCTCCCGAGCTGGGGAGCTGGGGATGCCCTGTGAACCTCTACCAGCAAGAAACACCCAGCAATTCCCAGAGGATAATTAAAAGGAACCGTTCACTGCAGCTGCAGAGCTCCTTACGTGTGAGGAAAGACAAGAACTGGAGCTCTCTGGGGGCTTCTCAGCTGCAGCCCCAGCCCTGGGAGACACTGCATGTCTGGCTCCCAGGTCAGTGGAGGTTTGCAGGAAGCTCAGGCTGGCCAGGGTGCTGCTGGTTGCCCAGCAGGGCTCAAGAGGGAGCAGGGACAGCTCAGCCCTGGCAGTGGGATGGGGAGGGAAGGGACTGGCACCAGGCACGGGGCACACAGCAGCAACTCCCAGGCCAGGCTGAAAGGAGAATGTTGTTTTCCTTCAGGCAGCAAAGCCCTTGGTGTGTGTTTGGAGGCTCCTTGTGTCCAGGAGGAGATGAGTTGCTGCTCGAGATGGGCTTGGGAGGGTCCTTGCAGCTCAGCTGGGCAGTCTCAGCTGGCCCCTCACCCCTCTGCGGTGGCAGCGGGACAGGGGTCAGGGACAGGGCTCAGGGACAGGGGTCAGGGACAGGGCTCAGGGACAGGGGTCAGGGACAGGGCTCAGGGACAGGGCTCAGGGACAGGGGTCAGGGACAGGGCTCAGGGACAGGGCTCAGGGACAGGGCTCAGGGACAGGGCTCAGGGACGGGGCTCAGGGACAGGGCTCAGGGACAGGG